>BSBM01000337.1:6502500-7102500 GCA_027924585.1 Larix kaempferi | reverse complement strand
TTTCTGAGTGATATTGAAAACATACATCTTGCAACTTGGAAAAAAGATGGGACTTATGATTCTCTTTTAATCAATGAAAAGAGTGAAGGAAAATATAGTGATTTGAAAGGGATTTGAAAGGAGTGACTGTAAACATCTATCAAAAGACACAAGCATTGATTAATTATCTCATAGTTACATTTTCAAGAGAAGGAGATTGGGTCTTAGATTTGTTCTCGGGTTTAGGAAAATTTTATGATTTTACATATGAAAGCATATTTAAATTTTTATTGTTATTTTATTCTACATTATTTTATTGTTTTAAAGTATGCTTCTTTATGCAATTTGACTTAACTTTTTTTTTTGTGATTAGGTACAACAATAGCATGCTCCTTATAGAAAGGAATAAATTGCATATCCATTGATAATGATCCATTGCAATGCAATTACATCAAGCAAAGAGTTAACGTTATTCAAGTTCTTCCAGATGAACTGCAAGAAGTTGGTTTGAAGAAATGAGTGTTTAGTGAAACACTTGTGGAAAAGATGTCAAAAGAGCCTCAACCCCCATTAGGAGGGGTGTTTGGAAAGGAGCACTTTGGGCATCTTGCAGACATAGAAGACCCAATGGAAGAGGACATTGATGTCCCTGAAGAAAGCTAAGCTCTAGAAAATTCCAATTTTGATGAAGAATTTGGCCTGCATGATATTGTTGATTAGTTTCATGTCTTGAAGAAAATGTTAAGTTTGACAATTTTTTGATAAGATATATTAGTAATGTTTTGAATTTCAGAATTTATTTTAGAAATAAAATATCTATATATAATGTTTTTAATATGTTTTTTACAAATAAATTGTATATTTTTTCTTGAATATATGTGAATCGTCACTTTTCGGAAAATAATATGAAATAGTATCATTTTAATAAAAAAAATCTATGAAAATTCATTGAAAATGGTTTTAAATGTCTTTATTTTCTGGATTTTTTTACAATTTTTTCAATAAGGGAATCCTGTGATTCTACTCCTATATGTGGATGACTTATTTGTAACAGGAGATGACAAATTGATTGCAGATACTAAGAGGAAGCTTGTTGCTGAGTTCGATATGAAAGCTTTGGGAATGATGCATTATTTCCTAGGTATGGAGGTGTGGCAAAGTGTAGGTGGGATCTTCCTTGGTCAAGGGAAGTACATAGTAGAAATCTTGAAGAGATTCGGGATGTTGGATTGCAAGGCCATGGCCACACCTATGGCATCGAATCTGAAGCTTCTATGCGATGTTTCATCTGAGTCGGTTGATGTCTCTATGTATCATCAGATGATTGGGTCCTTGATGTACCTAACGAACACGAGACTGGACATTTGCTTTGCTGTGAACACATTGAGCCAGTTCTTGACGGATCTAAGGAGTGTTCACCTGGTTGCTGTAAAGCATGTTTTGAGGTACCTGAAGGGTACAGTGGATTATGGGCTCAAGTATGAAGCGAATCAAAAGTTTAACCTGCAGGGTTATGTTGATTCAGATTGGGCTGGCAGTGCTGCAGATAGGAAGAGCACATTTGGGTGTTGCTTCAGTATGGGATCAGGTGTGATCTCTTGGTTTAGTAGGAAGCAGTCCTGCGTAGCACTGAGTATAGCTGAGGCAGAGTATGTTGCAGCCTGTTCAGCTAGTTGTGAGGCAATATGGCTACGGAAGCTACTGTCTGAGTTATTTGATCTCCCGTTGGATGCTACTGGTATCTTCTGTGATAACCAGAGTTGTGTGAAGCTGTCCGAGAATCCAGTGTTTCATGACAGGTCGAAAAACATAGAGATCAAATATCACTATATCAGGGATATGGTGCAGAGAGGAGCTGTGAAGCTCCTGTATGTTGCGACAGACGAGCAGATTGCAGATGTGCTGACGAAGCCACTAGCCAGGGTGAAGTTCGAGTACTTCAGGGAGAGGCTTGGTGTTCTTCAGATCGAGGACACTTAGAGGAAGAAGTGATGGACACATTTGTTGAAGCCATTCCAAGCATGTTGGAAGGAGGATCCTTCACATGGCTATGGATGTAAGCGTTGGATGATGAGCATCAGGATGATGTTCTAATTTCTGCTTTGTATGATCAGTTGGATCATTTATATGTATATGTATGTACGCATCATGTTGGATGTTGGATATGATCAGTTGGATCATTTATATGTATGTACGCATCATGTTGGATGCTGGATATGATCGGTTGGATCATTTGTATGTATTTTGTATATGCATCATGTTGGATGCTTGGACCATGTATCTGTATATGTATCAGGTGGATACATTGTGTGATCAGGTAGATCATGTATATTGATATGTATCAGGTATGGTCAGGTAGATCATGTATGTTGATGGATACATTGTATGGATCATGTATCTATGTATTAGGTGGATACACTATGTATGATGATATGTATCAGGTAGATAATTGGTGTGCATCACATGGATGCATTGTATGATCAGGGTGATCGTGGATGACGAGCTTCTCTAGATGACATGCAGTAGGATGCTGCAGTGATGATGATCAAGATGATCATGTGTACATCAGGATGATGTATGATGAGTATCAGATGATACTTTGTGGCCGTGGATCAGGTTGTGAAGATGAGCATGTCTGGGAGATCCTATAGGTCAGAGTTGCGTACGCATAACAGCCTAGGATGCTCTTTCGAGACATTGCTCTGGGAGGACATGTAATTTGTGCCCTGGGAGATCTTCAGGTCGGAGTTGTGTACCCGTAACATCCCGAGATGCTCTTGCGAGGTTTTGTCCTATGGCATGTAATTTTCTCCTGGGAGATCTAGACAGGATGAAAAAGGCCTCAGATGCTTCAGCTAGGTTTTGCCATGACCACATGTAATCTGCTCCTGGGAGATCTGGACAGGATGAAAAAGGCCTCAGATGCTTCAGCCAAGTTTTGTGGTGGACCACATGTAATGTGCTCCTGGGAGATCCGACAGGTAGAGTTTTGTGCTCGTAACAGCCTGGGATGCTTCAGCCAGGTTTTGTGGTGAGGTCACATGTAATGTGCTCCTGGGAGATCCGACAGGTAGAGCCTTGTGCTCGTAATAGCATGGGATGCTTCAGCCAGGTTTTGTGATAGGTCACATGTAATGTGCTCCTGGGAGATCCTACAGGTAGAGCTGTGTGCTCATAATAGCCTGGGATGCTGCAGCCAGGTTTTGTGACGCACGTAATAAGTCTTGAGGTTTCCACAGTATGGCCAGTGATGATGAAGACCTGCAGGTAGTGGGCCTACATCCAGTATGAAAAAGGATTGGCTCTGTAGAACTTCCTATGACGAGTAGAGTCAGAGATTGGTTGAGATAGCAGCAGCAGTTACGATGATGATGACGATGCATCGATGACGATGATCCCAAGAAGAAGACTTGTCTAGCAGATCTGTGTCGAGAAATACCTTCCTAGTTAAGAGGGAGTGTTGATGTATATGTAACTTCGGAATGTATTTCATCTGTGTATTTTATATATATTTAATGTACCCTTATAAGAGATGTGTCATTCCTTTATAAGGAAGTGTCGTCATGTGGATTGACAAGTGTTGCAAGTGTGTGTACTTGCCGATGGGTTATTAGACCACCATGTGTGGGGTCGGCCCTGAAATATATATTATAATGTGGATGTACCTAGCTAGACAAGTCGGCCCCATAAGGTCACTGGGAAAACAGGTTAGTATAAATAGAGATCAGGTGATATCTATTTAGATCATTCAGAAAAGGACATCTCTCTCACTCAAAAAGTGGCGCACTAGTGAGGAGGAGGATCATCTGCTACTAGGAGACTATCTCAGTGTATTTTGGTTGTACTTTGGTTGATCCATTGCTCTCTCTATTTCTGAGTAAGTTGTGGGGTTTTTCACCTTAGGGTTTTTCCCACGGAAACTCTGTGTCTCTTGTCTTTTATGCTTTTGATTCTTGTGATGCTTGTCATACTTATTGTGATTGTCATGCATTGATATACTGTATATGTTATTCTCTCAGTAAAGATCCTAGAGTATTGTGAATTAATGCTCAAAATTTAACACAGTAATACCTCTGTATTGATTGTGGTGCATACCATTCTGAATGTTTTAAATATAGATTTGTACTGTGTGGACAATGTAAGGTATTTGGGAAGGCTACGATTGCCATACCCAGTAATACCTCTGCTTCATTTTCTTACATGCTAATTTCAATGTTTTAAATAGTTGATTAAAGAGCTCTGTTTATATTTCATTATTTCCTTATGTTAGACAAAAACGACAAAGAACTATGTGCTCAGGCTGAATGGAAATAGTTATTATTTTACCTTTTGTTTGCATGTCTTTTGTGGAGAGGTATGTTGCGCAAGTCCCTTTACTTTATTTATTTGCAAGTCTTCTATGAAGAGGTATGCTGCGCAAGCCCCTTTAGTTTATATATTTATTTACATGCATTTACTTTATGGAAGATGTGTAAATGGTGGAACTGATATTGACATGGAGAGGGTTTTTGTTGGGGCTTATGTATCTGGGAAAGGACGACTTAAGTCCTGAGGAATGAGCCCGATCTCATGGAGACAATAGGGGTAGATTGTCGTGTCGATCTCTGCACCCTTGCCTAAAATTTTATTTGGTTATGATTTTCTGTAAAAATATTTTAATGCAATGTCGATCTTTGTACCGTCGCTTACAAATGTATTGGTTATGAACTTTTGTGCTTGATATTTTTGTAAGATATGAGATAGCTTGACAGAGTTTATTCTTTGAAAAAGGGGATTCATTGTTTTTGTTTTACATACTCTATAGGAAATATGTATATGCAGATCGATTGGATAGCTGCGTTATGCAGTTTCTGCACAAATGATTATTTTGCCTATGTTTTTTTGATTCCTTATGATTGGAATAAACACCCAAATGTGAGAACTCTGTAGAAACAGAGATGTTAGTTACATACTCATGTGTTCTGCTCTATTTGATTTGACCCCTGTATGTTGGAATAAATGCATGGTTGAGCTTTAGTTACTTTAGATATTTTATATCTCGTAAGCATATGTTTTAACTTCAATTTATATTCTAGAGATTATATATACCTGGATAAATGTATGGTTAATTTTAGTTTATAAACCAGGGATAAAACTTAGAAATGGTGTGACTCTTTATTTTTCGTTTTGAATGCCAGGGTTTACATAAACAAGGATAGACTTCAGTAATTATGTTGAGCTTAATTTTGAAAGCTGGAAACAATTATGTTATTATTTTACAATAGAATAGCTCTCGGTAATAGTTTTTGATATAGCATTGTATGCCTGAAAAGAACCCTATTGAGATATACAGATCCCTATCATAGTTTGATGTTAGTGTTGAAATGTTTTGAAAATACTCTCAATGAGAGAGGCTATGAGAAAGTGGAAATTGAGTACGGAAGCAAGTGTGTTGCAGGATGTAACCCTCCTTTTGAATAAATAATACGATGCAACATTTTTGTGGACGTAGCCCTAGATTGGGTGAACCACGTTCTTTTTGGTCTCACTCTTTGTGTATGGATGATGGTATTGTTAATATTTATGTGTATCAATTATTTCCTTTACATCAAGTGAGCAAATTATGTGGTGTGAGTAGTAATAGTTATAGAGATAATGTTGCAAGAATAATATACATGAATGAATATGCATGTAGTTAAAAATACCAAATCGATAGTTAATCGTCATTATGCAGATGTAAGAATGATGGTCTATACATGGTCTCTTTCATATGCATGATTATGATTGGATTATTGTTCAAACTAGATGCATTTTCTCTAGATTCTTTTAAACATGCATAAGTCATTTTATATCAATTGATTGAAGTAAATTTCTATGTATGCTTAACTATATATTTTATGGATAACTAATCATCACTTGGATGATGCAAGAGTTTTGATGCTTAATTATAAATTGGTTATTGAAATGTTCCCTTGCATATAAATGTCTCCAGGAAATACAAGGAGTTGCATATAGATTACTTAAAATGATAGAGATAAATGTTGGGAGTATTGATTAAAGACCTTGCATGAGTAAACCAAGAAAGAAATTAAATAGTTACGCATATTGATTATTTCTTTTTATTATTCGTCTATTATCGATACAAGGACGGCGGACGTTTGGTCCTTGTCACAAATAGATTTCAATTGTGGAGGCTTTATTTTATGTGAAGAATATTATTTTTTCTATGTTTAATTCTTGCAAATTCACTAAAATACTAACTTATAAAATTGGGTATGTTACATATGGTATCAAAGCTACAAGTTACAAACACTCAAGCCTATTTGGGCTCAGTCGGAGGAAGCAATTAAATGTTGGTTGAATTAGCAAGGGAACTCCATCTATAAAGACACAACAGAAAATTTCATCTCCAAAGATCATCAAGAGGTAACCAACAAAGTTGCTTTCGAATTTCAAGTAAGTAAATTGCTGAAACATTATAATGTTTAATGTTGGCTATGTTAAGGAAATTGTCTTATTTTATACATATACAAGAAATAGGTAAATGCTTGTCCGACATTCTAATATTTAAGAAGAAGTATTTCACTGGTGTAAGCTTGGATGTCCTTTTAGTGTGATGTAAGTGTGTCTTGTGAAAGATACCATGTCGGAAAAGGGTAAATTGTATATGTTAACGTCCCATTAAGCTTTAATTAATTGGGACAATCTATTTTGTTCAAAACCATGTTAGGAGCTATCTAGAGTTATTTTATAAGTTTATGATACTATTGACATTTCTATGAACTGCATGGCATGGATGTTTGTGTATGTAACTGGTATGTTTGATTAACGTTTTCATTGATAAAAATTCCTCTCTGTTCAAATAATAGTATTACCATTTTCGGATTTAAATGGGAATCCATTTGTAGAGTCCTCTTGCAATTAATTCAAAGTTATGTTAGTATGAATACCTGAAATGTTTTTCTCTTAAAGGTTATCAATAGTGTTCTAAATATGCAGATTAACTTAATAGGTAATTTCAAATTGCATAGGAATATCAAGTAGATCCGCATTATAGTTTGTTGGTATTCTATTTTCTATTAAGAATTACTAAGTGCACTACCTATGAGCTTCATTAGGGTAGAGTGTAGTATTATTAGTATACTCCAAAGAAGTGAGCTTGGTTGATTAGGTGAAGTCACTTGAACACCTTCAATTATAATAGCTACATTTTAGTTGGTATTGCATAGTTGTTATGTGTTCTTTTGACTGTTTCATGGGATGCTTTATAGAAAAATATTGCTTTGTAGATGTTATGGAATATGATTGGGTAAAACATTTGTTTGATTTGGTAGGTAGGAAGTTATAGCTATGTATAAATAGATGCATCCCTCTAAATAAAAGTTGGTCCTCAAGTACCAATGATAGAATGTAGATCGTTTTACTTAGGTTTTGGTAGTATTCTTGTTGCAAAATATATATTGACTCTCTTTTATTTTCTCTCGTGGATCCAATAGTATGAAGTCTGTATAGAATAAAAGCCTAAGTAATTGTTACTCTTGAGTATTGATAGCCATAATGAATTTGGCATACCTTTAGTTCATAGGTTACAAGTTATGGTTAAAGATGTTCACTAACGAATTCATGTGGCAAGATGACTGATGTTTGAATATTATTTTGTTTAAGAAAAATCACCATTTTGTTAAATGTTAAGATTTTATTACTTAATATAAATTGCATTTCATTATAGAGGTATAAAGCTTCTTATCCTTATTAGAGTTTTAAGGATAATCCTAAAGGTGTATTACCGTATGGAATTGCAAGCAGTGCTCCTAAGGGTTTTAAATGATCTTATTTTAGAATGCATATGATTCTAATTATTTTCTCCATAGATTTTTAAATACGCCCCTAGTAGGGTTTGTTATATCTTCTAATAAAGATTGTTGTGTACCAAGTTAAAGGACGCATGATTGTTGCACTTCAAAGATGAAGGTGTGTTTACTCATCTTAGTCATTCTAATAGGGTAATGGCTACATTATTTATCTATTAATGGCAACTAATATAAAACATGTATCACTTTAATAAGATTTCTCTTTGGGATTAGAACAAATTCTGTTGCAACCTCTTTTCAAGACATAAACTTTACAAACTAATGAATAAACCAGAGGTAATAGAGTAGGCTAACTATGTGTTTGATGATATTACTAAGTAATAAGGTTGTATTGAGGTTCAAAGTATTTAATCCATTACATCTTGTTAATGGTAGGAGTTTGATTAAAGGATCTTATTAATGGTAGGAGTTTGATTAAAGGAATAGAAGAATCCTAATCTTATTATGATTGATTACTCATGGGATATTTTAACAATGAGTATGGAAATATTATAGGGAAAAGAATCTTTAGATGATCAGTTTCAGGTTGAAATGAATCTATATGCAACTAAATGTTTAAACTATGATACTAGCATGTTTGTTTGTTAGAAGACTTGACCCTAAACTCGCACTAAGGATTTTTGAAGATTCTTCATTGGCCCACCAGGAGGAATAATCTGGTGTAGAAGGAAAATGGCAACAACAACATACACTTTCTAGCTAATCTAGGAGGAATTTTCCCTAAATTGTGGTCATGTTCCCTAGAAAGGAGGAACTGAGCAGGTGGCTCATTTAATTCAAAAATGACCCAAAGACCTAGGCAAGCATATATCCATCGAATGAGCAGGAGGCTCACACAATTAGAACCTCGTATATTTGTTGCATACTGAAAAGTTAAGCACACAAGAGGGTATTCGATGAGGGGAAGCTAAAGTGAGATTGCTAGCAGTTTTGTCTGCAAGTTTGATTGCTGAGTTACAGAGAGAACAGAACTCGAGGAAGAGTTATGTGTTCAGCAGAGGGTTGTTGAAGTTCTAAACTCAAGGGAGAGTTTGATGATCAACAAAGTATTATTGAAGGATTTGTTTTATGGTATAACAGTAAAACCATATATTAACGATTTGTCTTGTAACTAGACTATTGGATGCATTTATGTGTGAATGTTATGAATGCTTGAGTAAGCAAAAATTTCCTCAAGGATGATGATGAATGATAAATGTTAAAGGTTTACTGTTCGAAATTTTGTGAAGTATATGATGCTAACCTGTGAATGATAAGGTGTTTCAAAAGACTTGTACTTACCTTATGATTAAAATTGCAAATGGTATAATTATGTAATGTTGAAGAATGTTAGAAAATCTTGTATGAGTTGTACAATGTGCAGGTTATGAGCGATAACCGCTGGCAGAAATCGTGAAAGTTCTAAAGTCGATCAAAACAAAGATGAAGAAAAGAGGAAAAGATGACTCAAGAGTAGAATATGACTGTTGAAAAATATGAACACCGAGGACGGTGTTATTCTTAAAGGATAAATGATGTAACATCCCTCTTTTATACCCTTAATATTTTGAAATTATAAATGATTATTATCCTAGCTTCAAAAGATAGGAGTAAGAAGTTAAGTTTAAAATTTCTTCTAAGTTTAAAATTTCTTCTTAATTCTAAACTTAACTATAGGAAAATGAGAAATTAACTTTTTGTTATATATATATGTGTGTGTAAGAACAATATCAATAAAAAGATAAATGAGAAATAACATATTTAAGCTATATGTTAGCAAGCCTATATATATATAAAGATATATCTTACAGTATAGATTACTATAATATTCTTGGAAAAGAGGATAGTATTTTTTTTTAGATTTAATACATAAATATATATATGGTACTTGAATAGACCTTAGTGGTATACTTAATTATAAGTTATACTATGATATATTAGTATACTTGGCTCGGAGATATTAGTATACTAGATTTTAAGTTATATTATGAGATAATTAAACATATAAAATATATTTATTTATTTTATACATATATGGAATATATATATATATATGAAAGACTTACTAAATAGTTCTGATAATTATAATACAAGATGGGTATCTATTTATATATGTATGTTATATATATATGTGTGTATATGTGTGTTATATATAGTTATACGAAAGATTTACAAAATAGATGTGATAACAAACAAATTAATGCATGTACATGAATAAGGTGGAGTTATAGTGCTCCAATGACTATTAAAGAAATATAGTGGGTTTCGACTTGAGGAAAGATTGGAGGCTGTCTCCTTAGTGGGGTGCCTTTCACCTTCTTGTCGTCATTTGTCCCCATACTATGAGCCAGCTTTTTTAAGGTGGATGGTTGTCATTCTGATGGTGGTTACTTCCCCTTCATAAGGAAGAGGGAGTTCGAGTAGAAGGGGATAATGGGGTTTCGGTGGCAATTGAAAACTTTTCAGTGGTTTCTCTATGGAGATGGATATATTGCGCAGACCCCTGTGGTTGTATTGGGTGTTTGATCTCTGTATGTTATATGTTATAGTTATTATATTGATTATGTTGTGATAGCAGGCGTAGATCCTTGTAACCTTGTTGATGGTTTTTTGATGGATGAATCTTGCTTATCATTAGATTGGTATACTCCGTGGTAAATATACAGAGGCGCAAACCCTGTAAGGCGTAGATCCTTGTAAACTCTTTAACGGTTATATATTTTCGATCCTTGCCTTTAGATTTATATACGCTATAGAAAAGTATGGAGGCATAGACCCTGTAAAATTTTGGAAGGCGTAGATCTTATAGAGTTTGGGAGGAAGGTCAATAGGTTGGGGATTGCTGCGTTGAAGGGACGGGACGGTTCAGTTTAGCTCGATCCCATTCTGTCATGGTCAAAGGTTTCTTGTGGTTGCGTTATGGGTACAGTAGCGAATGTATTTTATTCTTCTGTGTTGTTTGCATTTGGATGAAGTGATCTCCATATTATCTGTGTGTGTTGGCTATGATTTTTGAGATTGCCATAACCCACTAATACCTCTGTATTGATTGCAGTGCATACCATTCTGAATGTTTTAAATATAGATTTGTACTGTGTGGACAGCGTAAGGGATTTGGGAAGGATACGATTTCCATACCCAATATACCTCTACTTTGTTTGCTTACATACTAATTTCAATGTTTTAAATAATAGATTAAAGATCTCTGTTTATATTTCATTATTTCCTTATGTTAGACAAAAACAATAAAGAACTCTACGCTTAGGCTAAATAGAAATAGTTAGTAGTTTACCTTTTATTTCCATGTCTTCTGTGGAGAGGTATGCTGCGCAAGTCCCTTTAGTTTCTTTATTTGCAGGTCTTCTGTGAAGAGGTATGCTGTGAAAGCCCCTTTAGTTTATATATTTATTTACATGCATTTACTCTGTGGATGTGTAAATGGTGGAACTGATATTGACATGGAGAGGGTTTTTGTTGGGGTTTACATATCTGGGAAAGGACGGCTTAAGTCATGAGGAATGAGCCTGATCTCATGGAGACAATAGGGGTAGATTGTCGTGTCGATCTCTACAACCTTGCCTAAAATTTTATTTGGTTATGATTTTCTGTATAAAAATGTTTTCTATGCAATGTCGATCTCTGTACGATTGCTTACAAATGTATTGGTTATGAACTTATGTGGTTGATCTTTTTGTAAGATAGGAGATAGCTTGGTAGAGTTTATTCCTTTGAAAAAGGGGATTCATTGTTTTTGTTTTACATACTCTCTAGGAAATATGTATATGCAGATCGATTGGATAGTTGCGTTATGCGGTTTCTGCACAAATGATTATTTTTCCTATGTTGTTTTGATTCCTTATGATTGGAATAAATACCCAGATATGAGAACTCTGTAGAAACAGAGATGTTACTTACATACTCATGCGTTCTGCTCTGTTTGATTTGACCCCTATATGTTTGAATAAACGCATGGTTGAGCTTTAGTTACTTTAGATATTTTATATCTCGTAAGCATATGTTTTAACTTCAGTTTATATTCTAGAGATAATATATATCTGGATAAACGTATGGTTAATTTTATTTTATAAACCAGGGATAAAACTTAGAAATGGTGTGACTCTGTATTTTGCGTTTTGAATGCCAGCGTTTACATAAACTAGGGATAGGCTTCAGTAATTATGTCGACCTTAATTTTGAAAGCCTCGAAAGAATTATGTTATTATTTTACAATAGAATAGCTCTCGGTGATAGTTTTTGATATAGCATTGTATGCTTGAAAAGAACCCTATTGTGATATATAGATCCCTGTCATAGTTTGATGTTAGTGTTGAAATGTCTAGAAAATACTTTCGATGAGAGAGGATGTGAGAGAGTGGAAATTGAGTACGGCAATGAGTGTGTTGCAGGATGTAACCCTCCTTTTGAATAAATAATATGATGCAACATTTTTATGGACGTAGTCCTAGATTGGGTGAACTATGTTATTTTTTGTCTCTCTCTTTGTGTATGGATGATGGTATTGTTGATAGTTATGTGTATCAATTATTTCCCTTATATCAAGTGAGCAAATTTTGTGGTGTGAGTAGTAAGGTTATAAAGATAATGTTGCAAGAATAATCTACATAAATGGATATGCATGTAGTTAAAAATACTAAATGGATAGTTAATCCTCATTATGCACTTGTAAAAATGATGATCTATACATGGTCTCTTTCACATGCACGACTATGATTGGATTATTGTTCAAACTAGGTGCATTTATCTTTAAATTCTTTTAAACATGCATAAGTCATTTTATATCAATTGATTAAAGTAAATGTCTATGTATACTTAACTATATCTCTTATGGATAACCCATCACACTTGGCTGATGCAAGAGTTTTAGTGCTTAATTATATAATGGTTATTGAAATGTTCCTTTGCATATAAATGTATCCAAGAAATACAAGGAGTTGCATATATATTACTTAAATATAAATGTTGGGAGTATTGATTAAAGACCTTGCATGAGTACACCAAGAAAGAAATTAAATAGTTAAGCATATTGATTATTTCTGTTTATTATTCGTCTATTATCATATAAGGACGGCGGACGTTTGGTCCTGGTCACAAATAGATTTCAATTGTGGAGGTTTTATTTTATGTGAAGAATATTATTATATCTTTGTTTAATTTTTGCAAATTCACTAAAATACTAACTTATAAAATTGTGTATGTTACAGAACGAGAGAAGGTTTTATTTTATGTGAAGAATATTATTATATCTTTGTTTAATTTTTGCAAATTCACTAAAATACTAACTTATAAAATTGTGTATGTTACAGAACGAGAGAAAGTCACAAGTAATTCAATGAAAAGCATGCAAGATAACTCCTGTACTGAGTTGCCTTTGGCAATATATGGGCACTGAAATTTACATTAGGAAGTTATTTTGTTTATACAGTCTCCTTATAATCAACTCTTTACAATCACAAGTATTTCAAGGAAAAGCAAGAAAAATAACTCCTGTACTGAGTTTCCTTGGTAATATATGTACACTGAAATCTATACATTAGGAAGCTATTTTTTGTATACAGTCCACTTACAGTAAATGCTCTTTCACGACTTAAAAGAATGTTAAGTTAGACAGATAAAGGGTCTTAAGTCTGATCATCGACCTATAATAGCATATCCATAGGCGGAAATTTGTTCACATTAATACTCTCCTTCCTTCTAGGATCTCCATGAACTTTGAGATGATGTATTGCCCTGAAAGAGATTCAAGATACGAGTTTCCAGGTCTTCAGTCGTGTACTTAATATACAGTTCAGAGTGTCTTCCACTTTCTAAATACTTGCCAAAGCTGCCCAAGAAGGACCGATAGGCTGGTATCATCTTCTCTGCGATTGCAATCCTAATCTCCTCCCGAAGCTGCACATCCGGCAGCATCCAACCAGAATGGTTCCTGAGCACCTCTTCAATTGCAAAATTGAAACACTTGAGTCTATCCTTAAGGGCCTGCTGTGACACACCAGTGGAAATACCCCCACTCACATGAATCCCCTCATCCCTCAAACAATTGAGGGCCTTCATCCAAGCCGCTCGCTCATAATTTGCCGCATAATGCTTCACCTTGTCCTGATTTTTCCTCAACCAGCCATACCCTAACAGCCCTAAAAGCTTCGAACTCTTGACCTTCTTGACAATGTAATGAAGATTGTTGATTAGAAACAGGTATGACAACGCAACATCCTTGTAAACATTAGATTTCAAATCTAACTTACATTGCAGAATGATGATAATCCATCCCAGTTTCACAGACAGACCAGAGGCCGGGCTACCTGATTCATTATCATCCATGAGGTCATCAGGCAAGGCCTTGGGCGTATCAATGGGTCCATTGGCGGTAATGTTCATGAGAGACTCCTTGTAATCAGACACAAAACTCAGATAATTCATAGCATACCTTGTAAGCGGATGAATCGTGCCGCCAGGGACAGTGGTTTTTGAATTCTCCGCCTCGACTGCATTCTCGAATTCCTTCAAAATCCCCAGTGCCGACTCCCCGAGTCTAACGACAACCGTAGAGGCTTGCGTCCATATGCTTGCGCAGGATTGCTGGCAAAAAACGGTGTGGATGTCGGGCATAAGGTCCGAAAGAGTCTCGTACATGTCGAGCACCCTGAAAAGCCTATCGATCGAATTTTTGCTCATGGCCACGGACTCCCCGAAAGACAGAAGCTGCGTCGTCGGTCCCTTGACGCCCTCCGCGAAACAGTAATCCCCGACGTTATTAAACCCTACAAAAATCTCGTCGCAGAGCCGTTTCTCGCTCGCGAACAGAATTCTCACGGCGATTCTCAAGACACGTATCCAGTTCTTGATATTAATGTCGAGAATTCTCCATTCCATCGTCTGCACGTCGGTCGCATTAAGCCCGTCGACGTCGATTCTGTTGAGACAGCCTTGAATTACAGACTTCCTGGTCAGCCCGTAGATTCGAACGCACTCCCTGCTGTACCCGCTGGCAACCATGCGTTTCGCTATGCTGCGGAGATCCAGCACGGCGTCTAGCGGCATCATGTCGATTTCGTAAATCTCATCAGCGTTGGAATTCCGAGTCCCTCGGCGTCCGCCGCTGCTCCCGTCTTCGTCCGTCGACCCGTCGTCCATCGAGCAGTAGCTCGAGTTGTCGTCGTCCTGCACCATTGTCGGCTCGATGTTAGCTGAGAGAATTCGGTGAAACTCCTTCTGCAGGCGGACCATTGACATCTCCAAGAGGCGCTGCGCGCGCACCAGTTTGGCGGAGTTGCTGTGATCAACGACTATATTTTCCATGAGATGACGGAGACCGTCCACGGCGGCGAGATACTCGTACGCTTCTTTTCGATTGCTCTGGAACAGCTTCATGGGTTTGAACGGGTTCGAGTCCCAGCATGAGATTATTCGTTCTGCAAAGGCCAAATTGATCTCCAAATCGGCCGATTTCCCAGGTGGGTTACCTGGATTTTGACGGCCGATGGTGGAAAGGCGGTTGTCCAAGCTGGAGACAACTGGGAGCATGTTCCTCGTTATGTTCTCGGGGGTGCCCAGAGCTTTCACAATAGGAAGTGCCGTGGCCACTATTCTGTCTTCTCCTGCTCCTTCTTCTTCTATCTCCATTGACGTACGTATATTAAATGATATCAACAAATTGCCTTGGGATCTAACAGAGAATTGACGTGGGAATTGCGAAATCTTGCGAAAGATATAAAGATCTGGACATTGTCCAACCTGCTGCAAATCATTTAATGCGGCATCAACAAGCTGGTTAGATCTGCCCTTCTTCTGCAATTAACATATAAGTTTGAGAACTCAAAAGCAAATCATTTAATGCGGCATCAACAAGCTGGTTAGATCTGCCCTTCTTCTGCAACTAACATATAAGTTTGAGAACTCAAAAGTAAAGTGTTTAGTGTAGACTTTATCTACGTACTGGATGCTTCTTACACACTGCCCGGGCTCCTCGTCGTGGAGACCTTTTCATCTCCTCTGAAAGATGCTGAGTCGGGTCAACGTGATGTTACCGCGACTTCGGTGTCACGGGGGTCCGACTCTTGGACTTTTATGTAAATAATATTAATTAATATGTTGACATACAGCGATTTGCATTTACTTCATTTAAAATTAATCGCGAAATGTCTTGTTCTCAAATTCTCATTGGACTTCTTCAAATATAACGATGTAACAAAATACATATTTTAAGAATCATAAATATTGGTAGAATATTGACATTTTGTAGGATTTCAAATAAGATAACATTTACGTTGTGAAAGAAAATTTGAACTTTTTAAACAGTGTTAAAGTTTGAATGCAATACATTTTTACATTTCAGAAATTATTCTTTTGGGCTTTTGGAAATCTCAAGAACCTCGTGGTAGTCAAGATGTCTAGCCAGAAAAGTCGGAGCTGTCTATCGCTTACCTAATTCAAATGAAAAACGCCTCACGTTTCAGAATTATTCTTTTGGGCTACTTGGAAATCTCAAGAGCCTCATGGTAGTCAAGATGCCTAGCAATAAAAGTCGGAGCTGTCTATCGCTTACCAAATTCAAGTGAAAAAAGCATCACTAACTTATAATATAAACCTTTTTCATCTCCAACAAGCTTAACCTTACTAGTTTATAAAATATAAAATGGAAGTGTTTTAGTTTTTTCTTTTTTTATGTTGGAAATGCAAAGACAATGCAAGTTACTTTGGATTAGATTTATAAATGTTTGCATCATGATTGCATCAATTTTGCATTGAGGAGTGAGTGTACAAAGTTGGTGGATCTCTTAGATGCAATCACATTTCTAGAAAACCCACGCATGTTATGGACAATAAAGCTCTTGCATATATAAGAATTAGATTTCGTCATTACATTAAGACTTTTTAAAGTTTTTTTTTTAACAAAAACGTTTAATCGACTTTATATTAAAATTGGAACAGGGCGTACAAAAAAGAACTTGCAATAGGGCTACACTCTATGAAGAAGTAGAGCCAGGCCTGCAAACTTGATATCAGCTGTGCTAAGTTGCTCAAAATGAAACCCTATTCTAGGAAGCTTATAGCTTCTTACAAACTGACCGACCATTAAAATGTACTTGAAAAGCATAGCTTAAGAAGTTTTGAGCTTGTGAACTAGTACTGTATTACAAAAAAAGAGATTCATGGCTCTTGCAAGAAGACTACACACAAAAAACCTATCAGCAAGACGCAGCATTACTCAGGATTGCATTTTTCCTTTCCTTTTGCCTCCGCGGCTAGTTCACTTATTTCCTTACGCATCTCCTTCAAATTTTCTACTGCCACCATTGTAGTGCCATGGATTGCGAGCATTCTAGCATCCAAATTGTCTAGTTTTACCTCCACCAACGAGGCTACCTAGTCTGGAATTTTGGCATTGAGCCTACGGACCTTGATGTTCGTTTCATTCACCAGGGCAAAAAGATAGGTAAAATCCTTCTTAATTTCATAAGTCTCATTGTTGACAGTCTGAATCTGAGCCTCTAAATCGCACAAATATGTCTGAAAACTTGTTGACAAATTATCAAACCCCAACCTTTGTTGAATGGAGCCCTTTTCCCAGATACGCAGCTTTCCCATGATTTTTCGTAGATGGATGCGCACTATTGACGCCAGCACCTGCACCTGCTACCAATGGTTCTTTTTGGGTCAAATTCGCATAGAGAGGTCTCCTTTGAGCAATCACCTTCTTTCCACATTGGAAGGTTCAAACGAAGATTGGTTCTCTGCCATCCTAAAAATGCAAACGTGGGGCCTTGCTAGGGAGCTTGGAATAGGAAAATCAAAGTTTGAAACAGGATATTCGGAGTTAGAAGCAGGGTAAACAGAGTATGGGCTTTTCAATGCAGAATTGGATGTGGTGTCTCTGTCAAGTTTAAAACCAAAATAACCTTGGGGAATGGCTGTCATTACGCCCTGCATGGAGGCCATGTGGGTCGCTTGTGTGGGAGGATCATGTATCTTCCTTTTTTCCTTGGACGATGCGTTGAACCTACTGATTAGGTGCCCATCGAAGGCTTTGAAAAGGCCAAACAAATACCATGTTTTAACTATAGGAGTGAACAAAAATCAAGTACGGATTAGGGAACCCATGCTATTCCAATATCTTGATCATTGCTAAACAAAACACCACATGCTAACTTAGCTCCAGACTTTGCCATCTTGTCCGTGTAGTTGTTATTGGATCTAAGAATGTGGAGGAAATTGATTTCCTTGAATTCATGGGCAATGTGCTTTAGGAGCGGAGAAATTTTTAGGGGCGAAATTTAGCCAATTAGCTATTTTTTGGACTTTTTTTCAAAAAATAAATTCGCTATTTGGTCATTTTTAACCTATATTATCTCTTATATTTACATAAAATATGTTTTTTTAGCATAATATTTGCCAAAATTTACAAGTTTCAGTAGTAAATCGTATGTTTCATATTTAATATTCGCCTACCAATCTATATATATATTTTTTTCAATCCAAAATAATCGCCTGGAATAGTATCCTTAGGTATACTTTTATAATCCTTAAAAAATACCATGTTTAGGAGATGCTGAAATTTGTTGGCGGGCTTCTTTCTGCCTTTTGCGACTCCTTGCTTCCCCTATGACTAGAATCAAATCACCAAAGACAGTCAGTTTCTCAATTCCCTCCTTTTTGGCAAGCTCAAGTCCTTTAATGAGAGCGAGCCACTCAACTCCATTGTTGGTCTTTTTGCCTATACCCCATGCATAATCTTTCATTTTGATTCCATCACAGTCATAGACTACTCCTCCCGCTCCTGCCAGCCTAGTTTAAGACTTTCTAAAGTTGCACCAAGAGTTGACATACTAATTTCGAGGTATGCTCAATTAGATAATTAAAAAAATTAAAACATATGTACTATTTGTTATCTACAAGTTTACCATTTTTTGTATATTATTTGGGCACTCAAAAGCTACACCAACACATAAATATGTGTTATCATTTGCCCAAAAAATAATAAATTTAGGAATGTTTGTTTGTACATTGTATTGTGTAATTGTTACATTAGATTTTTTTTCATGCCATATAATTTTTTATTTTTTTTTACACAAACGGATAACGAGCTTTATATTAAAAAGTAGGAAAGGAATACATAGAGTAGGGGGGGTTGTTCCCATATAACCAGAGCTGCCGAAACAAGCTCGTCATTAACCAGCCTCTGATGTTCAAAAAAGGCATTAAGCCTATTACAATTGATAATAATTATGATAATATCTAACAAAAGACAGCAGAACCAGAACATAAACCCAGTACATAAACCCAATAGAGCAGAATTTAGACCAAAAAAGTGATGCGCAGACACAAAAGGGAAGAAACAGGGTGCAAGTCAGTTGGCATGATGGATTCGAACTTTCTCCTTACTGCCAGGAGTTGAGCCAGCGTTGTCATTGTCGACATTCAAAATGACAGAGGGGCTACTCCCATTATTGGTTCGGATGCAGTCGACTTTGGCTTCCAAAATTCTGATACAACTGTAGAACGTGTCATGCTTGCCCATCAATTTTTCAAAAAAATCCTTCATCTTACCAATACTGTTTCTGACTTCTGAATTAGAGATTTGCACAAAGGTGGCCAGGTGAGAAATTGATTTCTTCATGTCCAAGAGGTCTCCCATGAGCTAGCGAACATGAGCTTCCAGGTCCTACATCTGTGATTGGAATTTCAGGGAGGGGCTTCCTTGCCCACGGGGAGAGTCCATATTGACCAAACCTCCATTATAGCCCGCAACATGCTTCCAATTTTTGTCTCCAAAATCCTCTGGGTTGCCACGTATCATTTGCTGAGGAGTATCGTGGCCAAAGTCCAGGGTCGAGAGGAGCTTCCTGCTCCCAATCCCACATTCGAAACTACTGTCGGGACACTGCATTATACCCCTGATGCCCAAACTGTTACCAACATCAAGGGGCACCCATCTCCTCCCACCACCTTGCTCATTTGCTTGGGGGCAATTGCTGCAAGCTAAATTAGGGACACCTCCCCTTTCATTGCCGCCATTTCCCTAAATGAGGTTCGAGAGATAGCGTTTCTTGTCACCTTTGTCGGCCCCAGGATGACCCAACCTACAACCTTTGCACTGCAGAGCAGAATGGAACAGGTGGTTCTCTTCCATGGCGGAAAGATCTCTGCAAGGAATAACTCGAAGGGATGAATGAGCAGAGAACCAAAACTCAGAGGAAAACGCAGGATGCGATGAGAGCCGCCACCCTGCATGAAATAGCCAAGGATTTGTCTTGGGGGACATCCGCATTGAACTCCCACATGCGGGACAGGTGGTCTCTGCCAGGGATGGTCGCTAGTTCAGGGGAGGTGACAATTGAAAAGGGCGATGAGATCCAAATAATATTTGGGTAGTTAATGAGGCCCCCGGAGGGGAGGGGATGGAGAAGGTAGGGTGAAGAGACATAGGATAAGAGGGGACAAGAAAAAAACCTAGAGCACCCAAGCATCCACACAAAGATCATTAATAATAATATGTATGCAGTTCAAACCTGCCCCAATGTTAGCCAAGGTATCATCGTTTTGATTGTTATGCCTTAGGATATGGAAGAAGGAAATGGTATGGAATTCCTTAGCCAAGAAACTAAAGTGTTGATGCATCGAAGATGTAGGTTTTCGACGATGTTTTACCAGGCCCCTGGATTCTCTGATTACCAGCAAGGAGTCTCCAAAGACCACTAAGTCCTTGACATCATTGCTCATTGCAACGTCCAGACCTTTTATCACTGCGAGCCATTCAACTTCGTTATTGGTTTTCCTATCAATCCCCCAAGCATAGTCATTCATTTTTTTTCCTTTGGAGTCCATGAGGACTCCCCCGCACCTACCAACCCAGTTTTTTTCATGCCATAGAATGAATCCATGAATATATACCATATTTTTAAGTAAAATGTGCTCATGAAAATTTAACATTTTATATAACTTATTAAATTGAATTTTTCCTCTAAATTTTTATCAATAATTAAAAATATATTATAATGGCTTACACATAATGTAGTATAATATTGCAATGTTTTTTTGGAAAATTATATTTTATAATTTTGTGTTTGTATTAAATTTTTTTATCATATATATAATTAAAAATTAAAAATAATTTAAAAAAAAAAATTCATAGAATAATAACATATTCTGTATAATTTTTTTTTAGTTAAATAACTTTTATATTTTTTTAAGCGTAAACCTGTAAAAAAATTAAGTTTAAACATAAGCTTTGTAACAAAAATATAATGTGAAAATAAATTTGTGTAAATAACATGGCGTGAGATAAATGATGGAATCCATTCACATTAACTCTACCAGCTAACATGATAAATATTAAGGGTTTTACCTTGTAAGCTTATTTTCCAGAAAATCCCACATAAAGGGACTAGGATTTGCTTTTAAACATTTCGTTGCTCAGTGGAGGGTTATTTTAAAGCTCACATGATGAATATTAAGGGTTTTACCTTGTAAGCCTATTTTCCATAAAATCCCACATAAAGGGACTAGGATTTGCTTTTAAACATTTCGTTGCTCAGTGGAGGGTTATTTTAAAGCTCAAGTTTATTTTCTAGAAAATCCCACATAAAGGAGCTAGGATTTACATTTCGTTGCTCAGTGGAGGGTTATTTTAAAGCTCAATTGATTGGTTAATAAGAATTTTTTTAAATGCCTCAATCCAGGGGTTACATTTAATTGCTAAAAATACATCATCGAGGTTATGTAACAAAGTTATAAAAGCTTAGGTCTATGTAAAGGATCTATAACAAAAATTCAAAAATTTACCTTATTCAAAGGTATCCCTGTAACTAAAAAAATAGTTATTGAATTTATATAAATTTTATGCCTATGTTTTGAATTTATATAAATTTTATGCCTATGTTTTTTACTATATGTTTGGTTTTTCCTGGTATGATTTGTATCGTTTTTATGATTGTTTATATGGTTTATATGTTTTATTATATGTTTTATATTATGTACTATTGGGTTTTCATGGTATGATTTGTATCGTTTTTATGATTGTTTATATGGTTTATATGTTTTATTATATGATTTATATTATTTATTGTATCTAATTTATATTGTACTTTGTAAGTTATTAAAGACAATTTGGATAATAAAGTCAACTTCGTTACCTTCTTCTTCTTTTTCTTTGCTATAAGTTATTATTATTTTGTTTTTATATTTGACTTATATTATAATGGGTGATTTCATGAAGATGGGTAATTCTTTTTGGTCAAATATGACAATGCAAAACAGAAATTTTACCCATGTATTAAATTGAAGCCCTCGAAACTCATATTTGCCAAATGAATTTTGATATGCAGTTGAAAAACGAAATGTAGAAAATTATGTTGGATTTCCAATGATATTTTTTTCGAAGTATACCAATGTCATTTATCGTGACGAATTTTCATTTAATGAAAAGTGTGTACTTAAAAATTTGAAGAGCAATTAACAAGTAGATTGTGTTCGTGTACAATAATTTAATGTTAAAGTAATAATTTAAAAAAATGAAATATGTGAACATGATCTAGAGAGAATGCACTAGTGCTTACCTATTTTTCTTTTATTTTTTCTCGAAAAATTATATTTATTATTATTTTTCGAAACTGACCAATGAATATTTCAGTCGCATTTTGCACACGTGTGTTCGTGCACCAAATATTTTGATTTTTTACATCATTTGCAAAACTAAAAATACCCTTTTGAAGAGGACGCGTGTATCTAGTGCTTGTGTATTTTTTCAATTTTTTTGGATGTGTATTTTGAATGTCGTGGATTTATCGTTGAGCTCAATCGAAGTTGTCGACAGGGTTTTTTAGGGCAAGTTTTAGTAGAAATTAAAAAACAAAAGACATATGAAGACGAAAATTCAAAAATTTTATGTATATGGATAGAGGATTCATTGATGAATCCAATGGTATCAATTCCGCCCATTAATGGGTATTTAATAACATGGTTCAACCCTTAGGAAGGCAAGCAAAATTTTCATTCTGCAGTGAAAAGGGCTCTCGGCCTGTTTTTTAAGCCCTCGATTGAGCTATTTGCTCGATCGAGGCATTTCAAATACCTCGATCGAGGGTTTAACAGGACCTCGATCGAGGGTTTAAGAAGACCTCGATCCAGGGTTTAACAGGACCTCGATCAAGGGTTTAAGAAGACCTCGATCGAGGTATGTTCAAGCCCTTGATCGAGGTATTTGCTAGCCCTTGATCGAGGGTATGTAAAATACGTTCGATCGAGGGTTCGTCTGTGTACAAAAAATATAAAAACGAACCCGGGAAAAGAGTTGGACAATTAATATTGCCAACCACCATTCCCTCATAAAAATGACAACCAGCCTCTATATAATTACTAAAAATTTGATTAATAACACTAATTTAACTCATTGCTAGTTTTTTTTCAATTCTAGAGCTTGATGAATTTGATGTTGTTCAATTAGAGCTTGGTGGTTTTGATATTGGTCAATTAGAGTTCATTAGACATGTAAATTTTTTTGTAGACATATTTCATACTAACATATTGTTGTTTGTTATAACAATTTGAATAAATCTTTATTTGTTTTCATTGTAGTTTGATAGGGAGTAAGAGAAAAAGACAAAGAAAGCATGATCGTCAAGGTAATGGCAATGAAGAGCGTGAGAAGGCTAGAGAAAGAATGAGACAACATAGAGCAAATTTGAGAGAAGAAGAAGATGCACATTTGGTGCAACAAATTTCAATTGAGAACAACCAAGGTAAATTATTGAATTACATGCTATCATAATTTAAATATCATGCTACATAATTTACAAAATTAGTAACAATTTTTCAATAAATTTAACTAAATTTCATAATTTAATTTGTTTCATATTTATTGTAATGATATTCTTATTTATTTCATCCATTTGTTATTTAAATTTCAAAGTTTGCAACAATTTTTATGTTAAATGAACAATTTTCAAGTGGCTAACAAATGTTAAATTGGAACAATTTTCAAATAAAACATGTAAATTTAGATTATATTTTCATGTTAATACATGTACATATTTTTAACTATTTTCAAATTACTTCAAAGTTGCTAACAATTTTTAAATTATGTTTCAAAGTTGCTTTAACATTTTTCAAATTATTTCAATTTTCAAATTACTTGGATTCTATTTTCAAGTTAAAATGTATGTACATATTAACTATTTTCAAATTTCTAAACTTTACTAACAATTTTCAAATTAAATGTACACTTGGACATTATTTTTGAAAGTTAAATTGTACATATTTAACTAATTGCAGTTTTCTAAGTTACTAACAATTTCAAGTTAAATGTAATTTCCATTATTGTTTTCTTAAAAAATTCAATTTGAAAACAAATGAATGAATATTTTCATAGTTATGGTGGTTGGCAATATTTTCATAGTTATGAATATTTGAAAACAAATGAATATTCAAAGAGCTAAATTATAATGTTTACTTTCAAAAAAATCCATTTAAAGGTTTCATGTATCACATACTTTTATTTATATAACATGCCATATCACCATGATAAGATTAATGATTAGAATCATATATTTTGTTAGGACAAATTGAAAATAATTATTTGCAATGTTTGCAACCTTGCATTGATATGTGAAGCATTATTTAAATTGAGTTTGATTTATGGAGATTGTGAGCGAGGGTTTCATAGATTGGTTTAATTATGAATTTTATTATCTTTTATTCTTTCCATTTTTTATTTGAAAGAAATGTGTTTTGTTGAAACTATTTTCAAAAATATTTTAGGGTGAATTTCCATAAAGATTTTAATGGGTACGATGTTAATGTGGGTTGTAAATTTGTAATGGTTTCAATGGCAAGCCCAAAACTCTCGCAAAACATTCACCATTAACAAGTTCACTTTATCACTTATTGAATGTATATATATAGAAAAAAGAGTTTTAAAATTGTATAGAGTGATCTTTAAAAGAAGGAATTATAGTCCAATCAATTAATGCATTGTTAATGAAATGATGTCTCTCATTTAACACTTATTTACTTAAATTTCCTAGGTTTATAATCAAATCAATTTACACTTCAAAATATTTTCATAGTTAATGTATTTCCAATTCATGTACCAATTTTTTCTATACATTAACGTAGGGATAAGTTAACTTTTTTTTCCTATAGTAGGTATATAATTTATATTTCAAAATTTTTAACAATTTTCAAGTTAAATGGATAATTTTCAAGTTAAAAATTGATAGTTATGTATAATTAGTTGGAAAATTCAATTCACACTCAATTTTCAATTTGCCAATTTCTACATCAAATTTCAAGTTATAATAGTAATTTTAAATTTCAATGCACAATTATCAAGTTATTAATAATTCACTTGAGTTAAATTATATATATACTTGATTTTCAAACTTTACTACCAATTATTAAACTAAATGTACAATTTCAAGTTACATGTATATATTTAGTTATTTCAAAATTAAGTTACAAACAATTTTCTTGTTTTGATGTATTTTCAATTTATTTGTACCTAATTTTTCTCAAGTCACTAGCAATTTTCAATTTGTTAATTTACATGTACAACAAATTTCAAGTTACTAGCAATTTTAAAGTTAAATGTACAAGTTACTACCAATTTCAAGTTACAAGCAATTTCAAATTTTACTAGCAATTTCAAACTTTACTTCTAAAACAATTCTCAAGTTTAATTAAGTTAGCAATTTCAAATTTCAAGTTACTAGCAATTTCAATTTTTACTTAGAACAATTCTCAAGCTAAATGTATTAGTTGGAAAATTCAATTCACATGCAATTTTCAATTTTTCAATTTCCACATCAAATTTCAAGTTACTAGCAATTTTAAAGTTCAATGCACAACTATCAAGTAACCAATTTTCAATTTGTTAATTTACATATTATGGAAGGAGAGATTATGGTTAGACATCACATCATGGTGATCAAGAATCACATGACCCTGTGCCCCCTCATGATCCTGATTAGCCATCACATGACACCTTTCCCTCTCACATTGAAAGTATAATTGGGAGTTGCAGTCACGTTGTAGTGGGGTTGGAAGGGGTGGAAATTTTCTAGAGGATTGTGAAGTTGTTTCTGCACAAGAAGAGATTGGGAACTCGATCCCTGGTCGAAGAGTTAGAGAGCATTTCAATAACATAATCAAGTCATATTTTGAACAACATTCAACGATGGCACAAGCTCAAATCCTACATGGGTTGATAGAACACAAAAAATTGAAATGTGCCACAAAGTTGTTAGGTTTTCAAGATGTTAAAACAAAAAGACATGCGAGAATGCAATAGAAAATGTAAGAACTACATTATCTTCATTTGGAAAATCAAGAAACAATGATACCCGAGCTGATCGTAGGGCAATTACAACGGTTGTTGTGGCACAAAGCACCTCAAGAAATCGAATGGTATCAACAATGGCATCATTGCTCAATGTTTCAAAAAGAACATTGCTCAAATATACTAAATTCAGGGTCCGAATAGATGAAAATGATGAAGCTACTTGTTGGGCTCTTATTTGTAGGGAACCCTATCGAGGCAGGATGGCAGTAGGCATTAGAGAGAAGGTGATAGAGTTTTGGGATAGCCATTCTCGTGATATTCCAGATCGAAAGCATGTCCTGTGACAACGCTTATCCAGAGGCATTTATTAAGAGCACTGTAAGCATGTGATGGAGATGACGGGAGTTGCACTTTACGAGGAATTCCAAGAAACCAATCATGGTGTTCAAATATCATTTAGCATGTTCAACAAATTGAAACCGTGGTATATTAGGCCAAATACAATTTGCGACACTTGTTGCTGTCGGTACCACGTTGAATTTCAACTATACTATGACACATTTTTGTATTTTTGCAAAAAGCACTGGAACAGTGTACTAGCTCCTCACACAGTGCGAGATTTTATTTGTATGATACTATGCAACAGGAATCCTGAACACGTGTTTTTCAATAAGAGGTGTGTAGGTGGGAGAAAATGCCATGAATGTGGTGATTTGACATTGTTCCATAAGAACTTTCCTATCGATCCAACACACCATGGATTATCAGATATCACCGTTAGGTGGAAGATGTACGAGTACGTCACCATGAATCCAACATCTTCTTCATCTGTGCCATCCAAGAGAAGTTTCAGATTTCATGGAGAAGTTTCAAAGTCAGATTTATAAATACATAAAGCACTCCCATAGGTCCAGGTGGCAAGCTTAAGAATTCAAACATTCTCGTGAGGTATTTGAGCCGGGCACAATCTTATAAGTGGTAGAATTTGCGGAGAACTACACCTTTACTCCTCAGAGAGAGATACAGAGTGAGTACTATCACTCTGACCAGGTGTCTATCTTCGTACATGTATTGTACAGACATGCTCAGGAAAACATTGATGGTAGGGATAGCACTCCTCAGTCACATGAAGTGATCAAGCAGTACCATTTTCATGTTAGTGATGATCGTGAGCATGACACATTGTTCGTTTAACATTGCTTTGGGTTGCTTTATGATTGATTCAGGCGAGGAGGCGTATCATTTACTAGACACTGGATTTGGTCAGATGGGTGTGCAGGGCAATTCAAATTGGTATGCTCATTTTATTGGTTGAATCTCCTTGACAAACAGACAGGAATCCAACACACCTAGAGATTTTTTGAGACAGGGCATGGAAAGAGTGAACATGATGGTGCAGGTGCATGTGTGAAAAGAGCACTCCGGAGTTACCAGATGAGTCATGGTGCAACCCGACTCAAATGCTCCACTGAAGTAGTTGATTGGTGCACACATCATTTGGGACATCAAGGTCGCAAACAAGCAAGGCTGGTGTGTAGGTAATAAACTCCAAACTCAATTAATAAGCTAATAATATTCAATATCATCATTTCCAAAAGAACACATACTCGATAGGAATTTACATATGACAAATTGAATTCCATGCAGGTTCTTTTGGGATGTTTCCCTTGGAGATGTTAATAGATCCATGTCGTGGTATTGTGAGACCATCCCTGGTACGAGGGAATTACATTCTATTCGAAGTAAAGACATGGGTGACATATTTTCCATTGAAACGAGGAAGTATGCTTTTTTTTGCGATTCTTGCATTGATGCAAATGGATGCGGGCTTGATCACTGTGAAAATGATGTATATGTGAAACCATGGAAATATGTCTCTCTTAATCCAAAGGGCACACATCCAATTCCAACATGGTAAGAGATGCACACTGAAGAGCCAATGGTCTCATTAGATCATGATCGAGTTTCTAATATGGTTAGGGAAGGTACAAGAGTCTTCATTAAGTTAATTAGTTCATTATATATTACACATATACAAATGTTGTAGAAATGCACGTAGGACATTTGAATAATATTTGTAATGTATCTTGCAGGTGATGTATTCGTTGTCATTGCACCCCCCCACAACCAAGAAAATGTGGCATGCTATTTGATGTGGTGCACGCAAATAAAAAGTAGGTTGGTGCGACCCTACCAAGATGGGGACTTCACGTACCAAACTGGAGACATGGTTCTAATGGGACACTTTTTTGAAAAAGTGAAAAAACAGGGTGCTCATATTATTTACAGATATTTTATGACTAAATATATATCATGTCAATACAATCATTTGGTGGTGGCAGCTCGGATACATCTAACATAAATCAAGGTGAAGAGAGGTGAGCCAAAGAGATGGAAGATGACAGAAGCTGACCATGATCGTATTATGGATACTTGCATTCCTATAACCCATTGGCTAGATGAATGAGTTACATGTATGCCACTTGCATCATTGACATAGTTTTCATGTTGTCTTGCAAAATATTTTTTTGGAAATTTTTGTGGAGGTTGTTTTATAAATATATATTTGTAGATGCTTTAATGCCAAGAATACAAATACTAGATGGGAGGCTTTTGTGAAATTTGGTTCATGGTGCTCCAATGTGACTACACTTGAATGTATGGTCAATTCTCCATGAACTTCATCCATACTAGTTTTATAGATATTTGTTTAGATGTTTTAAAAACAATATTAAAGATCTAATAGATAGTTGAATTGTAATGTGTAGACAATATAATGTAATTGTAAAATAAATTGTAATCATACATTCTAATTTTAAATTTTGATTTCAAATACAATTGTAATGTAATTGGGAATTTAAAACACATCTATACAATGTGGAATTGTAAAATTTAAATTTTGAATTGTACAATGTATTCTAATTTTAAATTTTGATTTCAAATGCAAAATTTTATACATTATAATCCATTCATTGTATTTCCTCATCAGTTACATTGTATTTCATTATCAATTATATAAAAATATTATCAAGTATCAATGTATTGAAAAAATGTTTCATTCAACAATAATCAATTATTTTTGTTATCAAGAATATATCAAAGTTAGGACCAATTTTTTTTGCCTCTCCTCATTCCATTTAATAAAAATATTAGCACTTGGTGCTACATGGATTCATATAACATAGGAGATAGAGGGTACAATTCAACTAAATGGCACTTACACATAATCTTTAAATATATTTTCATGCAAATAATTTATAACCATCAAACCTTCTCAATTTTTGGATTGCATGCATCAAAAACCATCTTTATCATGCAGTTTTGCACACATAGGAATGGAATCTCTTTGAGAGAAATTAGTTAGTATTATATGCCCTTGCTTGTGTAAAAAAACCTCAATTATCAAACCAAAACACAACTTGTGCGTGCCTTTGTTTTTTATAGACATGGATTACGTAATAATGAAAGTTGAAACGTAAACGTAACAATAACATGGAAACATAATAACTTGTACAAGTGCCTTCATATATGCAACTCACCTAGTTGGATCAAATGGTGCCATTATCTCCATTTGTCATCAAAACATAAACCATATGACATAGTTGTACAAGCATAGTTTCTACCATAGTTGTACAAGCATCTGCTATCAACATATTTTCATTTCTTATATTAACTAGGTGGTTATGCTCATTGCCAAGAAAACAAACCATACTTTTATGACTTTAGATTAGAGCACATGCTTAAAAGAAAAGAACACAAAGATTACTTACATACTATATAACTTGCAATTAGAGAATTTTGTCTCAAGGGATATTTCACACTCTCAATGGACAAAAACATTCTTGTATACAACAACACATCGAATTTGCAATTGAAATTACACATTAAATTTTCCATGTAATTGAATTGGAATGTGGAAATTGTGACTGAATTGTAATGTGTAGACAACATAATGCAAAATGTTAATTTCAATTTTCAATTTCAAATGTATTCTAATTTTAAATTTTGATTTCAAATACAATTGAGAATTTAAACTACATCTATACAATGTAAAATTGTAAAATTTAAATTTTAGATTGTACAATGTATTCTAATTTAAAATTTTTATTTTAAGTGCAATTGTAATATAATTGAAATTGAACTTGTAAATTGGAACAACACATTGAATTTTCAATTGAAATTACACATTAACTTTGAAATTTTAATTTTAAATTGTAATTGAATTAGAATGTGTAAATTGTAATTGAATTGTAATGTGTAGACAACATAATGTAATTGTAATTTCATTTTTTATTTCAAATGTATTCTAATTTTACATTTTGATTTCATTTATGCAATTGTAATGTAGTTGAAAACGAGATTTTAAATTGGAATTGAATTAGAATTGAAATTACACATTAAATTTGAAATTTAACATTGGAATTGTAATTTCAATTTTAAAATGTAATGTATGTATTCAATTGTAATTTTTGGAAGAAGTTTTGTAATGTAGTCGAAATTTGTATTTTAAATTGAAATAAATTGTAACTACACATCGAGATTGAACTTTTATATTGCAATCACTGCACATTAAATTTGCATTTGAAATGAAAAAACATAAATTTGTAATTGTAATAACTGTATCCATATGTAATATAAAAAACTTGATTGATTTCAAATCAGATACAAAATACACATGAAGACATCAATATGATAAAATATACAAAATATGTAACAAAATATCCAAAAGTCGATATCCAAAGTACATAATTATGATAAAAGCCTATGTATAAATGATAGATAGATGAAAATATATCCAAAACATGAAAACATATACATAGATCATCCAAAACATGAAAAAATATAAAATATGAAAATATCCAAAACATGGAAATGTATAGATCATCAACTCATTGGCCACTACCCCCATGAGGGCCTAGATGCTAGCTAGAGACGGTAAACCATGAAGTAATACCTCGATATCTGTCGAGTCAAGGGTGATATCCGACATCTGGGTAGGAAGTTGGGTAGATGTCCCTCCATTAGGACCATCTGCTCGAGCTGTATCCCAATCATATGTGAAATCCAATGCAGCGTCGACACCTGCCCGTAGCGATGCCTGTGTAATATGCCATTAGATGTAATAAGTTAAATTTATTAAAAATTAAAATTAAAACATAATTTAAGTTATAATTCAAAAATTGAAACATAAAGTACACAAATAAATTACTAAATGTGATTAAATAACATGATTTCAAACATAAATTAAAACTCACATCTATGTTTGGACCCAGCTCGTGAGGACCTTCACGGTCCTCAAATCCATCATCAAGAGCAATGCCTTTTCTTTTGCCTTGTACAATTTGAAATTCATTTGAAGTTAAGATCTAAAACATAAAATCTCTAAAATTAAGAAATAAAACATAAATTATTTAAACTGGGAAATAATAAACTCAAATTAAATTAGAACATAAATTATAACTTACCTCGACTACTGCCGCCCGAAGGTTGGGACGAGCGGATGGACCAACCAATGGCTCACTAGCAAAGAGCTGATCCATGAATGTGCTTCCCTGCATGGAGCAATAGAATACAACTCCCTTAAGTATTATTAACCATTCAATTTATGAAATATAATATGATGTAACATGAAGAACATATATACATAATTGTACAAAAGTATACCTGTCCTATAGCAATGAATCTACGATACAAATGAAAGTATGCATCTCGGGCTGACTCAACATACCTCAATAGGGCCTTGCCATCGAAACTCCTGAGCATGTCACTAGGGACATACTCTATCTCTGGCTCTGCAGGTGGAGGGAGTGGTCTAGATGCCTCTCCATGTGCAACAACAAAAACACTTCCCATGGCAGTGAACAACGAGTCTACAAGGTCATCTCTAGCCTCTGCAACAAGTTGGGATGATTATGTCACATCCCCCAAGTTGATAACTATCCTATCTGGAAACGGTACTAACCTCAGAGGGGGTGGCACGAAGGCAGGGTCTCTCTGAGCTCCAGGACATTGGTAGGAGCATCCCCTACCAGCCCCATAGAACTCGGACCCTGTGCTAGTTTAATCTAGGTGCATGTCCAAAACAAACTCTGCATAAACATGTTTTGCAAAGTACAATGGGACCTAGTCATGGTGGGGGAACATGCCCCACGCTCCGACGAATCTATCATATAGATGTGGTGCAGCGGCCTCCAAATTAAACTCCCTGAGTCTAAGTGGTTGACCGGAAGGGAAATCAGGTGGGATGTCAAACAAATTACCCTTGACGTCATGCCCTCTTATGGTGACTTTGACATCCTCCCATTTGTGGATCCCAATGACATCTCGTCTCCTCCTTTGGCATGAATGACGTCAAATTTCACTGAGAGGTTCCACCCTCTTGTAGAGGGCCAACATCTCATCAAATGTTGATAACATCATGGATAAAGATCATCGTGTGGGAGAATCCTCCCTTAGTGTGCACACACATGAGTTCACCCACTCTCGCTAGGAAGTGATATCAGTGAGAGTGATCCATGCGACCTCATTGTCGTACGATCCCAACAATGGGGAACCTACGATCCAAACCAAAACACAAATGTTACTAAAAATATATATTATAGTTCTTGCAACTGAAATTCAATGGATTATATACTAAAAATTTATTGAAAATGTATCTAACAAAAAATATGCACCTGATGCACTGGATTCTTGCCGCCCATCCCCCACCTAGGGATCAACATGTATGTCCTCAAGATGGAATGACACACTAGCTCTCCTTCTTCCGCCACCAGTGGCATCCGACCTCGGCGTGGCCACACTCCTCAACAAACGGGAGCACTGCTGATGGCCGCCCTCTTGGGCAACATCAGATCCTCTCATGCATTGCGGAGCACGAAGCAATGCAGATCTCTCTTCAGGACTCTCTGCATCACATTTCAATTTCTAATTCTAATTCTCTTTCAAATTCCACATTTAAAATTCAAATTCAATTTTCAAATTCTATTCCAAATTTCACATTTCAAATTCAAATTCAATTTTCAAATTCTATATTCCAAATTTCACATTTCAAATTCAAATTCAAATTTCAAATTCAATTCAAATTTCAAATTCTATTTCAAATTTCACATTTCAAATTCAAATTCATATTCAAATTCAAATTCATATTCAAATTCAAATGTCAATTTCAATTTCAAATTTCAAATTCAATTCCAATTCAAATTCAAGGCCACCACTGGACTAGAGTTTGCTCCTATTGATCATCAACCATCGAGTGAGAGGAAGGTTCCTACAACCACTGTTTTAGATGATGACAATGTTTCTTAGTTTAGCATTATTTCTCAGGGATCATAGGCATATATTTTTCAATGCATGACAAACTTGGACTATGATGTTTTCATATATATATATATATATATATATATATACATATTTTTTTCTTCAAAGTATTGCATTCTAGATTACGATGTTTTCAAACGAATATATATATTTTCTTAAGGCATGACATTACTTAAATATATTTGGTTTTCAAATATATATTATATGTATACTCATTTGCAAGAGGTGGTTTGAGGGGTGAGTTTCACTAGGGATCATTAAGGATAATATGGTATGGGATGTGTGTTTGTTGACCCTTTTAACATGTTTCAATAAATATTGGCCTTGTTGATTATCTTAACATGTTATTGCTGACAATTGATCCTACACATTTGTTAACATGGCATGAACAAGTCATCATTGATCGTACTTACTAGTTAAAATGGTGGTTGGTTGGTGTGATAGGCTAAAGAGAGGTTATAGTTGATAGTTGATCCTACATGTTGGTTATAATAATGCGTATTGGGATGATAGGTTGTAGAGATCTTGTGATTGATCGTTGATGCTATGTTCTACTTATGGTAGTGGTTGGTTGGTTTATCCTACATGTTAGTTACAATAGTTGGGGGTCGGGGTGAGAGGTTAGATAGGTCATAGTTGCTAGTTGATCATCATGTTGGTTATGGTAGTCATTGGTGAGGGGTTCACTAATTCTAAATGGTAATAGGTGGTAGGTAGTTTGGCTAGCGTGGTGTAGTTGATAATTGATCCTACATATTGGTTATAGATGTAGTAGATGATTGGGTGACATGTTATTCCTGGGTGGGGTGGGGTGGAGTGGGAGAGGGTTTATGATTGGAAACCCTTTTGAATTAGATGATGAATATTGGCCTAGATCTTACCTCCCTGACAGGTCATAGTTGAGGTGCCAGAAAATCAAGAACAACAGCAAGTGCTTGAATCTCCTGCAACTGCAAGAAGATCTACCAGGTTAAGTAGACTCCTTGAACGATACTCTCCTTCAATGTATTATTTGTTGATAATTGATGCTGGTGAACCAGAATGTTATGAAGAAGCAATGGAGGTGGAAACTAGGAAAAAGTGGGAGCAAGGCATGAATGAAGAGATGGACTCATTGGTAGGAAACTAGACTTGGGATTTGGTTCAATTGCCTGCTGGTAAAAGAGCATTGCAGAACAAATAGATTTACAGGTTGAAGGAAGAAGAAGGAGGTAAGAAGCGATACAAGGAGAGACTTGTTGTAAAGGGCTTTGCACAGAAGAAAGGTAAGATTTTGATGAAATATTTTCTCCTGTTATTAAGATGACTTCAATTAGGACTATCTTAAGTCTAGTGGCGGTAGAATATTTGCATCTTGAACAGTTAGATGTAAAAACAACATTTCTCTATGGGGATTTGGAGGAAGAGATATATATGCAGCAACCACAAGGGTATGAGGTCAAAGGTAAGGAGAACTTGGTATGCAGGTTGAAAAAGAGTTTGTATGGATTGAAGCAAGCTCCAAGGCAGTGGTATTTAAAATTTGACAGGTTTATGACAGAACAAGGTTATAGTAGATGTCATTCTGACCACTGTGTTTATTTCAAGAAGCTAGACAATGAAAGATATATTATCTTGTTATTGTATGTGGATGACATGCTTGTTGCAGGGTCTAACATGCAGGATATAAATGTACTCAAAAGGAAGCTAGCTAATTCATTTGCGATGAAGGATTTGGGTGCTGCAAAGCAAATCCTTGGTATGAGAATAACAAGAGACAGAAAAAATCGCAAATTGACATTGTCTCAGAGTGAGTACATACAAAAGATGTTGGAGAGGTTCAGAATGCAGAATGCAAAACCAGTAAGTACACCTTTGGCCAGCCATTTCAATCTAAGTAAGGAAATGTGTCCCAAGACACAGGAAGAGACAAATTACATGTCCAAGATTCCCTATCAATTAGCAGTTGGTAGCTTGATATATTCCATGGTGTGCACAAGACCAGATATTGCACAAGTAGTGGGAGTTGTGAGCAGATATATGAACAATCTAGGTAAAGAACATTGGAAGGCAGTACAGTGGATTCTCAAGTATTTGAAAGGTACTACCACTCAGGAATTATGTTTTGGAGGTTCAGACACTGTTCTACAGGGATATGTTGATGCAGATATGGCAGGTGATAAGGATAGCAGGAGGAGCACCATAGGGTATGTGTTTACTGTAGGTGGAATAGCAGTAAATTGGATTTCAAAACTGTAGAAGGTTGTTGCACTTTCAACAACATAAGCAGAGTATGTTGCTGTTACAGAGGCTAGTAAAGAGATGATTTGGTTGCAGAGTTTTATGGAGGAATTAGGTAAGAAGCAGAAGGATAGCAGGTTGTACAGTGACAGCCAGAGTGCCATTCATCTTGAAAATAACTCAACATTCCATTCCAGGACTAAACATATAGAGCTCAAGTACCATTTCATATGCTCTATTCTGGAAGATGAACAGTTGAAGCTGGAAAAGATACACACTAGCCAAAATCCTGCAGACATGTTCACAAAGGTAGTGACCAGAGAGAAGCTGAGTTCCTGCTCGATTTCAGTTGGCCTTCTAGCATGAAGGTGAAGATGAGAAAGTTGCCAAGTCCAAGGTCCAGCAAGTGCATCAACGGTGGAGTTGTTGTGATCAGTCTCCAAGTGGGAGATTGTTGGTTGTGGAGCCTAATCTCCAGATTCAGAGGTATTATTATTCAGCCGTGTCCATACCCCAGGTTTAGTTATGATCTCGGCACGACCCTAGGGCGGTCCGGGGGCAGCACCCCAGAGGAATGTACACTCATTTCCCCACCTTGGGGTTCGGGGGAAGCACCCACAAGAAAAAAAATTGGGGTTGTTTTTGTCAGTTGTTTTTGGGCCCATGGCTTTGGGTAACCCGTGGTATTTTCCCATTGTATTTCCCTTATAAAAGGAAGTCATTGTAACACGGATAGGGTTAATGATGTATTAGGTTTAATGCATTGTAAATATCTCTGAGATCAAAAGAAGAGAGACTATGAAACAGTGAAGAGGAAGTGCAACGATTTTGCTGCAGGTTGTATCCCCTCACTTTGCTAGACGGTATAATAATAAGGATTGGTAACTTCAGTGTGGACATAGCCCAAGTTGGGTGAACCACGATATATTTGTGTCTCTCTTGTAATGTGTATGTGTGATTATATTTTCATTTCTGTTTATTGTTATTGCTCTACGATCCTATTTTTCTAACAGGCCTTCCTTTGTTGTGTGGGGTAGTAGAAGAGAGCTCCATGGTTGGGATGGCTAAGCGAGATGCATGTAGGGCTTGGTGCTAAGTAAATTGGCTAAGGAGTACAAATGGATTTTGGGTTGAGAGAGATAAGTCTGTAGGTATTAACCTAGTGGCTTCATATCCCTACTTGGGGGTGGTATATGTAGTTGATACATATGGTTGGGTGGAAAATTTCTCTTATGTGTCCATTTGCTTGGATCTTCTTCCATTAAAAGATAAGTATTATCTATTATGTATGAATTTGCAATGGTTTTATTTCCTTTCTATTATGATTTTTTTTGTTTATGCACGATATGGGTGTTGATATAGTTTTAATTACATTGTGATTTATATTCATGCACTTCCACATGCATTTCTTAGTTTATGTTTCCCATGGGTTTCTTAAATTAGTTATGAAATTCATATCTACCCCCCTAGAGTTAGAGTGATGGATGGAGACACAACACCATGTTACAAGGGCATGCATTTTCTTCTCTTCATGGTCCATCCTTTCATATTTTTTGGAACACATTCCTTTCCCTCACCCTTCTTCCTCTACATGAGGGTTACTAGTTTAAAGTAGTTGCTTAAGGGTTTACAAGGGTGCAATCATACAGGGTGAAGCATCACCCTCACTTATGCTTCCTTTTCTTGGCCTCTATATTATTTGAAATGGGCACTACAACAAAAAATGTCATTGGTGAGGGTCGGAAAAGGTCACCATAAGCTCATTTGTGAGGGTCAAAATAATGTTCGTCACCAAAAATTGATCACCAAAGGCCTCGTCACCAAAATTATAGGTGATGTGGTGACATTCAAGGTCCATCACGAATAATGATTATAATGATGGATCGTGACCGTCACCATTTCATATGAACAATTGTGATTTATGGTGATGGACCTTTCATGGCCCTCACTATTGTTAAGGGTGATTCCATGAACATGGGTAACTCTTTTTGGCCAAATATGACAGTGAAAAATGGAAATTTTACCCATGTAATAAATTGAAGCCCTCGAAACTCATATTTTCCAAATGAATTTTGACATGCAGTTGAAAAACGAAATGTAGAGAATTAAGTTGGCTTTCCCATGATATTTGTTTCGAAATATACCAATGTCATTTATAGTGTCGAATTTTCATTTAATGAAACGTGTATACTTAAAAATTTTAAAAACAATTAACAAGTAGTTTGTGTGTGTGCACGATAAGTTAATGTTAAAGTAATAATTTTAAAAAATGAAATATGTCAACATGATCTAGACAGAATGCACTAGTGATTACATTTTTTTTTTCTCGAAAAATTATATTTATTATTATTTTTCGAAACTGACCAATGAATATTTTAGTCGCATTTTGCACACATGTGTGTGTGTGCACGGAATATTTTGATTGTTTACATAATTTGCAAAACTAAAAATACCCTTTTGAAGAGGACATGGTTATCTAGTGCTTGTGTATATTTTCAAATTTTTTGGATGTGTATTTTGAATGTTGTGGATTTATCTTTGAGCTCAATTGAAGTTGTTAGCAAGGTTTTTTAGGGCAAGTTTTAGTAGAAATTTAAAAACAAAAGACATACGAAGATAAAAATTCATAAATTTTATGTATTTGGATAGAGGATTCATTGACGAATCCAATGGTATCAAGTCCGCCCATTAATGTGCATTTAATGACATGGTTTAACCCCCTGGAAGATAGAAAAAACTTTCATTTTGCAGTGAAAAGAGCTCTCGGCCTGTTTCTTAGGCCCTCGATCGAGCTATTTGCTCTAGCTCGATCGAGGTATTTAAAACACCTCAATCGAGGGTGTTATAAGACCTCAATCGAGGGTTTTAACTAGACCTCGATCGAGGTATGTTCAAGCCCTCGATCGAGGTATTTGCTTAATCAAGGGTTTGTAAAATAAGCTCGATCGAGGGTTTGTCTATATAAAAAATATAAAAACGAACCCGAGAAAGGAGTTGGACAATTAATGTTTCCAACTACCATTCCCTCGTAAAAATATCAACCAACCTCTATATATTCAGCAAATAATTCATCAAAAACATTAATTTAACTCATTTCTAGTTTCTTTTCAATTAGAGCTTTGTCATTTTGATGTTGTTGAATTAAAGCTCATTAGACATGTAAGATTTCTTTGTAGACATATTTCAAAATTTCATACTAACATATTGTTGTTTCTTATAACAATTTGAAGAAATTTCTGTTTGTTTTCATTGTAGATTGATGGAGAGTCAAAGAAAAGGTCAAAGAAAACATGCTAGACAACAAAATTACAATGAAGAGTGTGAGAGGAATAGAGAAATGCACATTTGGTGCAACAAATTCCAATGGAGGAAAACTAAGGTAAATTATTGAATTACATGCTACATAATTTAAATGTCATATTTTATCAAGTTCTTCAATTGCATGCTACATAATTTACAAAATTAGTAACAATTTTCCAATAAATTTAACTAAATTTCATAATTTAATTTGTTTAATATTTATTTGTAATGATATTCTGATTTATTTCATCCATTTGTTATTTAAATTTCAAAGTTTGCAACAATTTTTATGTTAAATGAACAATTTTCAAGTGGCTAACAAATTTTATTGGAACAATTTTCAAATGAAACATGTACATTTGGATTCTATTTTCATGTTAATATGTACATATTTTTAACTATTTTCAAATTATTTCAAAGTTGCTAACAATTTTAAATGTTATTGTCCAACAATTTTCAAATGAATTGTACACTTGGATTCTATTTTCAAGTTAAAATGTATGTACATATTAACTATTTTCAAATTTCTAAGTTACTAACAATTTTCAATGTTATTAGAATAATTTTCAAATTAAATGTACACTTGGACACCATTTTCAAGTTAAAATGTACATATTTAACTAATTGCAATTTTCTAAGTTATTAACAATTTCAAGTTAAATGTAATTTCAAATCTTGTTTTGTTATTTGTTAAAAAAATATAAATGTATAGTCTCAATGAGAGCTCAAAGTCTCAACATTTGTTGATTGAAATAACTATTAATGTCTAATTTTAACTTACCCTCATTTTATTTGAAATGAACATTATGATAGTTATGTATTAGTTAGAAAATTCAATTTGAAAACAAATGAATGAATATTTTCATAGTTATGGTGCTTGACAATATTTTCATAGTTATGAATATTTGAGAACAAATGAATGAACTATTTTCATAGTTAATGTATTTCCAATTCATGTACCAATTTTTTCTATGCATTAATGTAAGGATAAGTTAACTTTTTTTTTTTTCCTATAGTAGGTAGATAATTTATATTTCAAAATATTTAACAATTTTCAAGTTAAATAAATAATTTTCAAGTTAAATTGATAGTTATGTATAATTAGTTGGAAAATTCAATTCACACTCAATTTTCAATTTGTCAATTTCTACATCAAATTTCAAGTTACTAGCAATTTTAAAGTTCAATGCACAACTATCAAGTTATTAATAATTATCTTGAGTTAAATATATATGCTTGATTTTCAAACTTTACTAGCAATTCTCAAACTAAATGTACAATTTCAAGTTACATGTATATATTTAGTTATTTTGAAATTAAGTTACAAACAATTTTCTTGTTTTAATGTATTTTCAATACTTGTACAGAATTTTTCTCAAGTCACTAGCAATTTTCAATTTGTTAATTTACATGTAACAAATTTCAAGTTACTAGCAATTTTAAAGTTAAATGTACAAGTTACTACCAATTTCAAGTTACAAGCAATTTCAAATTTTACTAGCAGTTTCAAACTTTACTTCTAAAACAATTCTCAAGTAATTACTAGCAATTTCAAATTTTACTAAGAACAATTCTCAAGCTAAATGTATTAGTTGGAAAATTCAATTCACTAACAATTTTAAAGTTCAATGCACAACTATCAAGTAACTAATTTTCAATTTGTTAATTTACATGTAATCAATTTCAAGTTACTAGCAATTTTAAAATTCAATGTACAAATTATTAGCAATTTCAAACTTTACCTAGAACAATTTTCAAGTAATTACTAGCAATTTCAAGTTACAAGCAATTTCAAATTTCAAGTTACTAGCAATGTCAAACTTTATTTAGAACAATTATCAAGCTAAATGTACAACTTCAAGTTAAATGTGTACATATTTAGTTATTTTGAATTCAAGGTACAAATAATTTTCTTGTTTTAAAAGTATTTTCAATTCGTGTACCAGTGCATTTCAAAACACTTCAATTTGGTACTTTAAAATTAACCTCCTTTATATAATGCATTTCTGATTGAAATTCCCTTCACATGAATTTTGATTATGTAGGGAGAGATAATGGTCAGACATCACATCATGGTGATCAAGAATCACATGACCCTGTGCCCCCTCATGATCCTGATCAGCCATCACATGACACCTTTCCCTCTCACATTGAAAGTATGATTGGGAGTTGCAGTGGGGTTGGAAGGGGTGGAAATTGTCCAGAGGATTGTGCAGTTGTTTCTGCACAAGAAGAGATTGGGAACTCGATCCCTAGTCAAAGAGTTAGAGAGCATGTTAGTAACATAATCGAGTCATATTTTGAACAACATTCAACAATGGTACAAGCTCACATCCTACATAGGTTGATAAAACACAAAAAAATGAAACGTGCCACAAAGTTATTGGGTTTTCAAGATGTTAAAACAAAAAAGACATGCGAGAATGAGATAAAAAATGTAAGAACTGCATTATCTTCGTTTGAAAAATCAAGAAATAATGATATCCGAGCTGCTCGTAGGGAAATTACAACGACTGTTGTGGCACAAAGCACCTCAAGAAATCGAATGGTATCAAAAATGGCATCATTGCTCAATGTTTCAAAAAGAACATTGTTCAAATATACTAAATTCAGGGTCCGGATAGATGAAAATGATGAAGCTGCTATTGTGATCTTATTTGTAGGGAACCCTATCGAGGAAGGATGGCAGCAGGCATTAGAGAGAAGGTGATAGAGTTTTGGGATAGCCATTCTTATGCTATTCTAGATCGAAAGCATGTCCCGTGACAACGTTTATTCAAAGGCATTTATCAGGAGCACTGTAAGCATGTGATAGAGATGACGGGAGTTGCACTTTACGAGGAATTCCAAGAAACCAATCCTGGTGTTCAAATATCATTTAGCATGTTCAAAAAATTGAAACCGTGGTATATTAGGCCGAATATGATTCGTGACACTTGCTGTTGTCGGTACCACGCTAAATTTCAACTATACTATGACACATTTCTGGATTTTTGCAAAAGGCACTAGAATGATGTACTAGCTCCTCACACAGTGCGATATTTTATTTGTATGATACTATGCAACAAGAATCCTAAACACGTGTTTTTCAATAAGAGGTGTGTAAGTGGGAGAAAATGCCATGAATGCGGTGATTTGACATTGTTCCATAGGAACTTTCCTATCGATCCAACACACCATGGATTGTCAGATATCACAGTTAAGTAGAAGAGGTACGAGTATGTCTCCATGAATCCATCATCTTCTTTATCTATGTCATCTAAGAGGATCGACTTGCTCGAGGATGAGATTCTTGTTTCAGATTTCATGGGGAAGTTTCAAAGTCATATTTATAAATACATAAAGCACTCCCATAGGTCCAGGTGGCAAGCTTCAGAATTCAAACATTCTCGTGAGGTATTTGAGCCGGGCACAATCTTATCAGTGGTAGACTTTGCTAAGAACTACACTTTTTCTCCTCAGAGAGAGATACACAGTGAGTACTATCACTCCGACTAGGTGTCTATCTTCGTACATGTATTGTATAGACATGCTCAGGAAAGCATTGATGATAGGGATAGCACTCCTCAGTCACGTGAAGTGATCAAGGAGTACCATTTTTATGTTAGTGATGATCGTGAGCATGACACATTGTTCATTCAACAATCCTTTGGGTTGATTTATGATTCATTCGGGCAGATAGGCTTATCATTTGCTGAACACTAGATTTGGTTAGATGGGTGTGCAGGGAAATTCAAATCATTTTATTCGTTGAGTCGCCTTCACAAAAAGATAAGAATCCGACACACCTGGAGCTTTTTTGAAACAAGGCATGGAAAGGGTGAACATGATGGTGTAGGTGCATGTGTGAAACGAGCACTTTGGAGGTACCAGATGAGTCATGGTGCAACCCGACTCAAATGATCCATGGAAGTAGTTGATTGGTGCACATGTCATTTGGGACATCAAGGTCGCAAACAAGCAAGGCTAGTGTGTAGCTAATATACTCCATGAAACTCAATTAATAAGCTAATAACATTCAATATCATCATTTCCAAAAGAACACAAGGGTAAAAACGCGAAGGTGGGTAACACTTCCGTGATAATCGGGCGCCAAAGAGACATAGCAGAAGCTATTCGGCTGAATAACCTAATTTATTAGGCCGATTAAATTATTTTATTCGGCCGAATAAATTAGGTTATTCGGTGGAATAAGCGCAACGTTTTTCGGCCGAATAACGTTTAACGGTTCATTGTTAGAAATAATGGATACCTTGATTTGTGTGCGATGTATTACCGGACGTGAAAAATGTTCATAATTTTTTTTAATTATTCGACCGAATAGTTATTCGGCCAAATAATTACTTGGCTGAATAATTTTTATGCATAGAAGCTCGGTCGTGGCCAGTCTTTGTCATTTTACTTTGCATATTGATGGACCCTACTGCTAGACCCGTCCACGCCACCCATCTGCATTTGTTGGTGGGCTCCGCCACCCATACGCGTATGTTGGTGTTCTGCCACCCCTCTCGGCAAACCATTCACCACCCTATTTCATCTGTTGGTGTTCTTCCACCCTGTTCGACAAGCCATTCACCACCCCTCTTTGGAAGACCATTTGGCACCCCTTTCGCCACAGCTTTCGTCTCCCTGTTTGCCGCCACCCCTTTCGCCACCCTGTTTTGTGCTGCTCATCGTGACTTGGACAGTCTCCATTTCAGGGTGCTTTTCGTCGCGGAGTTGGACAGTGTCTAATTTGCATGGTGGTTGGTCATCGTGGAGTTAGACAGCGTCTAGTGCAGGTAATTTCCTTTATTTTTTTTTGGTTTCTTTTTGTTATTTGTGATATTTCGATGTTGGTTCATTGTTGGCAGGTGTTGTTTCACTTTTTCGGATCTCGGCTTCATTTTGATTCCTTTGTTGTTTTTTATTCGTTGTTAGGATTTGGTCGCTTGCGTTTGGTTTCGTTGTTGGATTTCAACATTGAACAATAAACATGTATGATTTTTAATTGAAAATTTAAAATAGTTATGCTATTTAATGAAAAATTATATATAGGATGTTGTTTTGATTTTTCAATTAATTTCTCAATTTAATTTATGATAAACGGTTTTTTCAGCTTGAACTTCGTCCATGTAGACAGAGTTCATGAACTCTGTCCACATGGACAGTTCATGAATTCTTTCCATGTGGACAGAGTTCATGATCTCTGTCCATGGACAGAGATCATGAACTCTGTCCACATGGACAGAATTCATGAACTGTCCATGTGGACAGAGTTCATGACAGAGGTCATGAACTCTGTCCATGTACACAGAGTTCATGAACTCTGTCCACATGGACAGTTCATGGATTTTTTCCATGTGGATAGAGTTCATGAACTCTGTCCACATGGACAGTTCATGGATTATGTCCATGTGGACAGAGTTCATGAACTCTGTCCACATGTCATGAACTCTGTCCATGTACACAGAGTTCATGAACTCTGTCCACATGGACAGTTCATGGATTTTTTCCATGTGGACAGAGTTCATGAACTCTGTCCACATGGACAGTTCATGGATTATGTCCATGTGGACAGAGTTCATGAACTCTGTCCACATGGACAGAGTTCATGAACACTACTTATGCTTATTTTCATAACTAGTGATAAATGAATATGAGGTATAGCTATGGTAAACATTAAGATTATAACACTGATATTTATATTGGGTAATCTTAATTACATTGATTAATATGGATATACTTATCATCAATACTTACACCATTAGATCACAGTAACTCATACTATTGTGTAACTCTATACTACTAGCTTAATTACGATTATTATGCTATGTTAGTAACAAGTATAATAAAACACATATGTAAACTATGTTGAATTATGGAAAGATCACAATTAATGGTATCAGTTTCAATATAGTGACCATAACTATAATGATTAGACTAGTAAGCTTGTATATACTTAAACAGTACACCTAGCCACGTAGTACTAATATGATGAATAAGGACAGTGAGTTAAGCCCCTGTTTATTCATACACTAGTTCATGAACTCTTAGTACTATTTAATGTTAGTCGTATATTGTTGTAAGTAGCTAGATTGAGTTCTTGTACTTGATATATTCCATTAAACATGATAGAAACTAACTTGAATAACAGGAATAACAACAATAAAAAAATAAAGGAGTTTGGTGGCTCATCCATATATTGACTTGTAACGCTATTCTTATTTTAAGTTTAAACAACAATAGCTCTCTATAATCTTAAAAACCTGAATCTTAGTTGGATTCTGAACCCGACATACTTGGCTGAAATTAAAGAATCTGCGTGAACCTCTCCTTGTTAACGCATCTATTTTAAACATGTTTATCATTCTTAAACCCCACTCTAGGATCATCATACCAAGTAACAAAAGTAATTCTGCAAACCATTAATATTATCCCAGCTTGTAAGAATCTATAAGAGATCTGGCAGTTGTAGCAACTCACAATCAAACTAACAAATATGTTGCAAGAAGAAGAGAAGGAGACACTCAATGATCACTCATAAACACAGTAGAATAGAACAATATCTCAGTATTATACAATGAATAAGAATGTAAGTGAAATGAATACAATAGCCATGAAGATGGCATCATCCAGTCAATGTATCAGTCATTAATGGTAATAGTCAGTCAAGTGTAGTTTAACTGAGTCTAACTGAGTGAGGTAGGCACTAACTGAATAAAGAAGGCTCAATGGAGGGCACATGAGGAGCTAACTGGAGTCAGAATGGGCAGAATAGTCTCACTGGAGGTCCATCGGAGTGAAACAGTTAATGGGGAAGTCAATCTAGCCTTAAATCAAGGAAGAACTGAGTGATAACTAACTGATAGGTGATAAAGGTGCCTAACTGGTTGTGGTAGGTGAGAAAGGTGCACTTGCCATGTAGAATACTGGAGAAGGGCACCTTTGGTAGGTGGGAGGCCCCATGGGGGCTGTAGACAGGCTGTGGAGAGCTAGAACCAAGCTCTAGGAGCTGGGAGGTCCACCATGATGATGACTGGATGCATGCATAATGCATGCATGCATGCAAAACTGAAAAATGATGGGGAGAATATTCCAACAACCCCCCGCAAGCTATACTATGAGAAAACAACTGAAGAGTAGGGCCCTGGTGACTAAGACCAAAGGTCACCCTGTAAAACATCAAGATAGGGCCCTAGTTACTGTGACCAAAGGTCACCTCGTACAATCAATCTAAAATAAACTAAGTGAGGAAAGAGGGAAAACACAGTGGGAAGAAATCCCTCCCTCAAAATAGACTGAAAGGTACTAAAGTAGCATCATGACTTACCCTTGAAGGAGGTAAGTGACCTTCTAAAGGAAGGGTTGATCGATCCAAGATGAACCAAAAATGTGAGAAGAATGAGTCCCTTCATCATGAAAATCTGAACTGGTTCTCCATCGATCAGCTGGATCACCAAAAGATGTGAAAGTAGTGGCTTCCCTTCTTGGAAGAGGAGGAAAGTCAGTTGAGAGATCATAAGGAACTGAAACTTTCATTTCCTCTTCATCTTTAGCATTTGTTAGATCTTCAGGTTCTTGTGGGTCTGGATCCAACATTTTCTCTTCATCACTATCATATTCCGAATCTGATCTGCTATATGTTGAGGATTCGCTCTCTTGGAAATCACCAACACTTTCAATCTCTAAATCTGAAACCTCATGAGGAGGAGCAAGCAAAACTGGTTCAACATCATACACAAACTCTGAATTTGAATTTTCATGAAGAGAAACATGTGAAGCTGATGTCTCATACTCAGAATCTGAACTACCATATGATGGATATTTGTTCTCTCGAAACTCATCACCATTTTCAAACTCTAAATCCAAAAGCTCATGTGAAGAAGAAGATGAAACTGACTCATCATCGCTCCCAACCTCTGAGTTTGAAGAAGTGGAAACATAATCAGACATGTAACCATCATGAACCTGCTTTTGAAGAAGCATGTAAATCTCTGATATCTCTCTTGAGCTGTTACTGGTGAGATCTTTTCCAAAAGAACTAGAAACAGACGAAGATGGAAGATCACTAGTGGATGTAGTGGTGATGGCCCCTTTTTCCATGGGTTTTGAATCAATAGGTGCCATATCTTCAGGTTCTTATGGATATGGATCTTGCATTCGTACTTCTTTAAGAGTCCTCTTTTTCTCAGTCTTCTTGGATCTATTTTTGCCTTTCAAGCAACTTTTGCATGTGCCATGAGCAATCTTTCCAATCTTGTTATCTTCATGAGTGTGAGAGCGAAGAGAAGATTCCTTTGAAAGAGGTAAGAAGTGTGAGAATTCATAGAGCTTGGACTCATGATTTGCAATACCTTTTGAAATGATTTCCCCTGAGACCATGTCCTGTACTTCGACTTCATTTGGAGAGAAGATTACTCTCTTGGGCTTTCCAACATGAGTCATTTGATATATAGAGAGTAAATTTGCTGCAAGAGAAGGAACATAAAGCACATTAGAAAAATATCCATAGTCAAGATCAATTATTCCGATACCTTGAGAAGGGATTTCTGAATCATTGCCCAATATGATGGAAGGGACTTTTGAGCTCTCGAACTTGGAGAAGAGACTTTTGGAGGAACACATGTGTCTTGTGGCTCCTGAATCTATAATGATAAAAGAATCTGATGATGCACTTGCCATGAAAGCATGACATCTTTCTTTACCTTCGGATCTAGAAAATTCAGGATCAGGATCTTTCTTCCTTGTATATGCAGGAACAAGAATATTTTTCTTCTCGAGTAATTGAGCCATCAAATCTATGGCCTTCTTCATACAAGCACTCTCAGGATGAATGCCTTTAAGACAATAGTTGCAATTTGGTTTTATCTTGTGAGAATGCTTGGTCTTTCTAGGGTTTGAAACCCTATTTGACTGATCTGGACTATTTGTAGACTTTGTACCATTTGATCTCTTATCAGAAATCTTTTGCCTTCCTTTATCATTCACTCTCTCTGCAACTGTAAGGGATGAATCCAATTTGGGTTTGATCAATCCCATTGAAATCAACTTCTCTTCCTCTTGGGTAAGATATTGTGTGAAATAATCAAATGAGGGAAACTTCCATCTTGGAATGGACAACCTAGCTGACTGGAAAGTAGAGACAAAAACTGAGAAGTTTTCCCCCAACTTTGAGAGAATGGTAAGTATAAGCTGCTTATTTTCCTTCACTATCTCATATATTTTCAACTATGATATCAAACTTTTGAACTTGGTGAAAAAGGCATTGATAGATTCGAAGATGCTAGGACTCAACATATGAGCTCATTCTCCAATTTGTGTGCTTCCATATCATCTTTTGTCCCAAAAAGATATTCGAGATTGTCCCACACCTCTTTAGGAAATGTAAGATCGATGACATGAAAGTGTAGATCATCAAAAATTTAGAGAAGGAGGAGACCAATTGCTTCATCAAGTCGATCTAAGTACTTGGACTTTTCAACTGCACTGGTTGGTTCTACCATCATTCCATTGAGTATTCGGGTGAAGCTCTTTGATCTCATGAAGAGAGACATTTTGGATTTCCACTCAACATAGTTGGAATATCTAATCTTTAGATCCATCTGAACAGAGAAAGTCGAATAGTTGAAGAAGATTTCGAGCGGGTGAATAAACCTGCAAAACAATAAAAGATGTGCTGATGGAGAATGCTACACTTCGAATGAACACTAGCTTAAGGACACTTGGCACATGAACTAAGTCCTTCACACTTGGCTAGACCTCATTGGATTTCTCCAATGAATTCAAGTAATAGCACTGGGATTTGTCGCGGAAACTCAGAGGCTTCTGGTGCACAAGTGAAAGATAGTTGCTCAAAGAAATGCTGCAACCGCTGCTGCTGCAATTCGAATAGTTGCTTCCTACTCTGATACCATGTAAGAATCTACAAGAGATCTGGCAGCTATAGCCACTCACAATCAAACTAACAAATATGTTGCAAGAAGAAGAGAAGGAGACACTCAATGATCACTCATAAACACAGTAGAATAGAACAATATCTCAGTATTATACAATGAATAAGAATGTAAGTGAAATGAATACAATATCCATGAAGATGGAATCATATAGGATTCAAATAGGCCAAGTAGGGAATTCAAATTCCTAACTCAAAGTGTGGCTTGAATGATAGTGGAGTCATCATCCAGTCAATGTATCAGTCATCAATGGTAATAGTCAGTCAAGTGTAGTTTAACTGAGTCTAACTGAGTGAGGTAGGAACTAACTGAATAAAGAAGGCTCAGTGGAGGGCGCATGAGGAGCTAACTGGAGTCAGAATGGGAAGACTAGTCTCACTGGAGGTCCATCGGAGTGAAACAGTTAGTAGGGAAGTCAATCTAGCCTTAAATCAAGGAAGAACCAAGTGATAACTGATTGGTAGGTGAGAAAGGTTCCTAACTAGTTGTGGTAGGTGAGAAAGGCGCACTTGCCATGCAGAAGAATGGAGAATGGTGCCTTTGGTAGGTGGGAGGCCCCCGAGGGCTGTAGACAAGCTGTGGAGAGCTAGAACCAAGCTCTAGGAGTTGGGAGGTCCACCATGATAATGACTGGATGCATGCATGCATGCAAAACTGAAAAATGATGAGAAGAATATTCCAACACGGCTCAAGCTTACATAATCCTAGATGTTTATATTGGTTCCCCCCCCTCCAACCCCCCCCCCTAAACTTATAAATGCTTTCTCCCCTTTAACTTGTATAATATAACACTTTAAAATGTTCATGAACAGAGTTCATGACTGTTCATGAACAAAGCATTGAAAAATAAATAGGTATGTTTTTTAACTAAAAATTAAATATAGGTTTGCTCTAAAAATTAAATATAGCTATGCTGTTTAATTAAAAATTATATATAGGTATGTTGTTTTGATTTTTCAATTTATTTCTCAATTTAATTTATGATAAACTGGGTTTTTTCAGTTGGTGAGTTATTGATTCCTTAACATAAAGAAGTGTAACCTTCACTTAATATTTAACCATATTGGTTCCATTCATTTAAGACATCAAAAACATTTAAAATATTGGCAAATTAATTCCTCATACATCCAACAATATTAGCAGTATACTCATTTTAAGAACTATTAGATGATATTAGGTATATCTAAGTCCTTATTAAAGAACTTAGTTTCTTTAGCAGCTAGGTCTTAGAATTTGTGGAATTAACATGTAGAATTTGAATATGTTATGAGTTGATATTTGTGTAAGTGTAGATATCATATCAAATGGAAAGAGAGGAGTCTTTGAGGAAAAAGCGTAGGAGGTCATCACATTCTTCGGGAGTTGGTGTCCCAATTGATAATCGAAGGTTGTCAACTTCAGCTCAGGATTCAAGCTTATTGTACAGTTCACATTCATCCGATCGTCGGTGAGGCAATAGGGGTACAGATGATTCCCCTGTATCTTCTGTGGGAGAACGTAGATCTCGACCTTCTGTCGGTATGAACATCAATCCTTTAATACATGTACAAATTGTATTTTTTTGTGTACACAAATTTTGTACATGTTTACACATAACTCTGTTTGTATTTGAAGCAGAGCATGGTACAGAAGAGGCTCATAATTCTACAGAGAGGGAGGAAGATCGAGCAAGGAAGACGGACGTGGGTGCAGAGCAAGGTTCCTAAGAGGCTCGTCATTCTACACAGAGTGACGAAGGTCAAGCCATGATGCAATATGTTGAACTAGCCGAGGGTTGTACACCCATAACAACGTATCCATCTGATTTACATGAGGAGATTCCATGGGAAAGTGGTGTTCATCAAACAACTCTTGAAAGTTGTAGATCCCACTATGACAGGTTGCAAAATGAGTTGTCTACTTTGGATCTCCCTCCAGAGAGCAAACAAAGTCTGGAGATTGTTTTGGGATCATTGCAAAAATTCATTGAGGCATATGAGGATCTCGAACCAACTACGAATGGTTTTGTTGATTTGATGTGAAGACTAAGGGAACAAGTGATGGGTCCAGACAAGTGGGATGTTGTGAAGGAGAGAGTGACCAAAGAATACGCCAATTCAATGTTTAACTTCAAAAAAGGCCTAATGCGAAAAATGTTGAAAGTGCAATATTTCAAGCACCCTCAACTTGCACATCTAATATATGATAGGTTCCTTGCATCCTATGGTATATTTCCATGGAACGATGAGTTTCCTAATTATTTTGCTAGATATTTTTATGCGGATTTTTTTAAATATGAAGACAGACTATATTGCTCTTCATTCTGAATTTTATGGAGTTGGAAATAGTCGAATATATAATCAAAAATGTGCTCTTAGAGACCCTACAACTCTTCGACCTCCACCCCAGATAACTCGCCCACCCAGGCTTGTGGCATTAAGATCGGAGATGGAGCCCAGATCCCAACTTGGGACAAATTCAAGGGATTTTGTTGCCGAAGGTTTAACGTCGGCATTTGTTGGAGTAGATATGGGATTGGGTCGAGAGAGGGCTCGTGCCACTATTCGTCAAAAGTTTGTTTATAAAACGAATGATGAGGTAGATGGAATGAACATTGGAGATCTCAAGGCTTATGATAAGGTTTGTCGCACATAGCTTCGGATGTTCTATCCAATGACACATCGAGTACATGAGAGGCTTGTTAATTATGTTATGACAATCTATTTAATTGTTTATTCATTTTGAATTGAACTTTTTGTTACATTATATGTATGATATTATGTCTTTTTTGATGTATAGTAATAAGTACATTATTTAAATGTTTATTGGTTGTAGTTTTCCAGAATATTGAATGAACATATTAGGGTGAAAAAATGAAGATGGGTGTCTATTTTGGGGGGTCTCGTGAGAAAATAATTCTGTTTTTTTCATGTCTTCCAACTTCGGGCGAACAAAAGTGATATTTTTATTTAAAATTTCACTTTGCCGTAAAAAGAAAACTTTTGTAGAATTATGTTAGCTTTCTACTCATAATTTTTTCAATTTTTTTTATTAAGATTTGATATGTCGATTTCGCAAATGTTTGACAGTGTGTTCTTATAAAATGAAAAGACTACAAAAGAGTTATGATTTGTTGCACCACTAAAATCGTTGTTAGACTTGTCTTTTGCAAAAACTGAAAATGCTACGACAATCTACACACAATGTACTAACGCGTGACTATAAGTTTGCATCCAATGGACCTCTATACTAATTATTATATTTTTTTAAAGTCGATCCATGGGGAAACTCAGTCGATTTTCAACAACCTTTTTGTTGCACCACTTTTCTCTCAACCCGCTATAAAATCAAAAAATCTACGACCACCCTTTTGAAGTAGACACGTCAATGAATCGACCCACATTTTCTTTGATTTTTTTGGTGTTGTATTTACAAAGTTATGGATTTTTCTTTTCGTTGTTTTTTTAAAGAGCTGAATCATAACTCGACACATGTTACAAATATAAAACTTAAAAAATATCAGTTCTTATCTATATACAACAAAATTTATACCCTCGTAAAGTAGATTCAATGATGAATCTACTGGTATGAAGTCCGACATTCGTTTTGTTGTGTAAGAGGTGGTTTTCTCCTTCCGAAAATGGAGAAACCTGAAAATTTTGCAGAGGTCTGAATCGGTCATGTTTCAGAGATTATTCGGCCGAACAAATTATTCGGCCGAATAATTGTTCGGCCGAACAATTATTCGGCCGAATAACTTTTTTTCGTAACGGCGCCGTAACTTATAGCGAAGGTTATTCGGCCGAATAACCAAACGGAAAAAAAATTTCGTCGGCCGGAAAAAAAATAAAAATAAAAATTTATACTCATATAAATAAACGTAAAGTTAATTCATTATTTTCGCATGTTTGAACTTCGCATTTTTTTGTCAAACTAATTTCGGAAGGAGGATATAATTTTTGCAAAAGGAGGTTTTTACAAGGTATGTTTCTTCTTCTTCTTTACAAAAGGCACATTGAAGGAGTTTTTTTTTCTAAGGCATATTTGCAAGGAGTTTTTCCAAACTATCTCTTTTCTTGTTGCATTTTTACAAAGAAGACATTTTTTGCAAAATGAGGTTTTTACAAGCTATGTTTCTTCTTCTTCTTTACAAAAGGCACATTGAAGGAGTTTTTTTTTCCAAGGCATATTTGCAAGGAGTTTTTCCAACCTATCTATTTTCTTATTGCATTTTTACAAAGAAGACATTTTTTGCAAAAGGAGGTTTTTACAAACTATGTCTTCTTCTTTTTTACAAAAGGCACATTGAAGGAGTTTTTCCAACATATCTCTTTTTTATTGCATTTTTACAAAGAAGACATTTTTTGCAAAAGGAGGTTTTTACAAGGTATGTTTCTTCTTTTTTCCAAAGGCACATTGAAGAAATTTTTTTTCTAAGGCATATTTGCAAGAAGTTTTTTCCAAATATTTATTTTTTTGCTGTATATTTGTAAAGAAAACATTTTTTTGAAAAAGAGATTTTTACAAAGTATGTTTCTTCTTCTTTTTTCCAAAACACAATGAAAGTGTTTTTTTTAAGGGATATTTGCAAGGAGTTTTTTCAAAATATTTCTTTTCTTAGACATGTTTGCAAGGAGGTTCTTTGCAAGGATGTTTTTTTTTCAAAGTAGCTTTGCACTTTTTATTTAATTGAAAGAGGTTTTTTCAAATAGTTGTTTTGCTAAGGTATTTTGCAAATGATTTTTTTCCAAAGTAGTTTTGCACTTCTTATTTATTTGAAAGGAGTTTTTTCAAATAGTTATCTTATTTTGCAAAGGATTTTTTACAAGGTAATTTTGTACTTCTTATTTCTTTGAAATTGGGTTTTTTTCAAAGAGTTGTTTTTTTACAATGATTTTTTCCCAGATATATTTATAAATAAGTTTTTATTGAAAGTATTTGTTTTTACTATAAAGTAACATGATTCTTTAATTTATCGTCTATAGATTAAACAACCATGGGCAATAAGAGAAATCGTAAAAGAAAAGCTGATCGTAAACGTGATGATGATGATAATAGAGAGAAACAAAAACTCAGATATATTGCCAAAAAACAAAGGGTTGCTGAAACGAAAGAGAGAACTATTGAAGATATAAATACAGATTTACATGACAATGTTGAAGAAATGGAAATTGAAAATAGAGTACAAGAAGAACAAATTGAAGTTGAAAAGAACATTGTAGAAGATGTAAATAGTGATTTACATGCTAATGTCGATGAAATCAATATTGAAGATCAAGTTCAAAATCCAGAAATTGAACCTGGTATGTATATATCATATATTTTCCAAATTCATTTTTTTATAATGAATTTTATTTTTTGATATATGTTAAATTAAATTTAATTTGATGTATAGGTACTTTTACTATTGATGATGAAATGTTAGAAGACATTGATTGCGACAAATATGGAGAAAAACTACCAATACATGTTGCACGATATCGTGCTACAAAATTTTATGATGAAGTTCTCAAAGATTACTCAATAGCAGGACAAGCACAAATTTTAAGATGTTTATTAGTGTCCAAGAAATTAGAAGGTGCTACATCGTTATTGGGTATTCACAAAGTAACAAAAGAGTCGAAATTGAAACAAAATGTGATGGAAAATATAGGCGATGCAATAAAAAAATTTGGAAAATCCAGGAAGAAAGATATCAGTGCTGCACGTAAAGCAATTCATACAGCAATTCTTTCAGCTAGTACTAAACAAAAGCGTTTGACAACAGAACTAGCAAAAGCAGTTGGAACATCAAGAAAAACATTATACAAACATAGCAAATTCAGAATGCAAATAGATGAAAATAATGAACTTGCTTGTTGGGCAATTATTTGTAGACAACCTTACAAAGATAGATTAGGAGCAGGGGTTAAAGATATTGTACGAGAATATTGGTTGGAACATGCTCGAGTTTCACCAAATGCAAGAGATGTGATACGCAAAAGAATATCACGAAATGTATATGAAAGCCAACCAAAACATATAATGGACATGACACAAGTACAATTGTTCAATAAATTCAAGGAAGATCATCGTGGAATTAATATATCAATCACTACATTTGTGCAACAAAAACCATGGTATGTTCGACCTATAACTATACGTGATACATGTTGTTGCCGTTATCATGTGCAATTTCAGTTATATTATGATACGTTTCTTGAATTTGGTAAAATGTTTTGGACAAATTCACCACCTCCGCCAACGATACGTGAATTCATATCTCAAATTTTATGTGAGAGAAATCACGATGAAGTATTTTATTCAAAGAAATGTGTCAATGGAAAACATTGTCATCATTGTGGAAATTTGGTGTTATTCCACAATAAATACCCTATCGACAATGATCAATCGTTGTCAAATGTAAATGTTGATTGGAAGAGATACGAATACATCAACTATAGTACAAGCTCTAGTGATTCACATTCCAAAAGAATTGATTTGCTAGAAGACAAGATATGCGTCACAGATTTTCTCAAAAAATTTGAAAACGAAATTTATAAATACACCCAGCATTCACATAGAGCACGATGGCAAGATCTTCAATTCAAACAGTCTCGTGAAATTTTTCCACCCGGAACAATTTTGTCGGTGGTTGATTTTGCTGAAAACTATACATTTGCTGCACAAAACGAAATACAGAGTGAATACTATCACTCTGACCAAGTTTCGATATTTGTCCATGTTGTATATAGACATTCTCAACAGGATATCGATGGCATTGAAAGCACATGTGACAATCGAGATGTGATTAAAGAATATCACTTCTATATCAGCGATGATCGTACACACGACACACATTTTGTCCAACATTGTATAGAAAATATTTTCTATGACTCACTGAAAAAACGCAAAGTCAAATTCAAAGAGCATTGGATATGGTCTGATGGATGTGCGGGTCAATTTAAATCTTCACGATCATTTTTTTGGTTATGTCGACTTCATAAAGCGCTGAACATTAAACATCGCTGGAATTTCTTTGAAACTGGGCATGGAAAAGGTGAGCATGATGGTGCAGGAGCATGCGTGAAAAGAGCACTTCGAAGATGGCAAATGAACTATTCTTCAGCACGGTTTCATTCAGCTGCAGAGGTTGTCCAATGGTGTCAATTAAATCTAAGCCATGATTATAATCAACAATCAAAAGACGTGCGCAGGTATGTCCACTATCTTTTTAATTTATATTATTTCTTAAAATTAAAAAAAATGTATATACTAACATTTAAGTACACATGTACACTATTTATTGTGTAGATTTTTTTGGCTTGTTGGGGTCCAAGATATAAATAGATCAATACCATATGACGCTAGCACCATACATGGAACTAGAGATCTTCACTCTATTCAAACAAAATCATTTCACAACGTGTTTGCATTTGACAGTAGAAAGCAATCATGCTTTTGTCATATTTGCATTGAAAATGTCGAGTCTACAGAAGTTTGTGAAAACATAACAAACAACTACGTAAAAGCTTGGAGACACACAGAGATTAATCCAAAAGGAAAAATGCCACTGGCAAGTGTTGAAGAATTAGAATCAGAAGAAATAGCAATATCGTCTGATGGCGATAGAATTTCAGATCTCGTAAGAGAAGGTAATAAACTTGTTTTTGACTTTTTAATCAATTGTTCATTCTAATCCTTCGCCATAAGTAGTCTTGATTCAATTCATTTAAATACGCTAACACCAATCATAACTTGCACAGGAGATGTTTTCGCTGTGATTGCACCTGTAGACAACAACGAAAATGTCAAATATTATTTGATGCGATGCACAGAAGGAAAAATGAAATTATTGGAGGACTACAACGACAACGGATTTACATACGAAAGAGGATCCATCATTTTAAAAGGCTACTTTTTTCAGCAGACGCATATGACTAAAAGTTATGTCTACTTTCAAGATTATGAACCCGATGTTATATGTTGTCAATATAGTCATTTAGTATGTGCATCTCGAATAAAATTGATACAAGTTCCATAAAAAAAACAGTTAAAAACCAAAAAATGGAAACTATCCATATGTGACCATGAACGGATAGTTGAAGATGGTATTCCATTGCGATGTTTTTAACTACATATCAAAAATAAATTGATCTATATTTTTGTCCATATCAATTGTTGTGTGCAATATATTTTTTGTCCAATTATCAAAATTGTTGTGCACAGTATATTTTTTCACTGAGATTTTATGAATATTTTCTTGAATGACAACTAACACAAAAGCTTAAATGGTTTATTTTTTCATTGAAATTTTATGAATATTTTCTTGAATGACCACTAACACGAAAACTTAAATGGTTGTACTTTAACATGCTTAAAAATGAATTCAAATATAATTTGTAAATTCAAAAGTACTTTATTCGGGTCCCCATATGTCTATTAGACCACTAAGGGATGAGATAACGGATGTGGCTATCCCCACTCCGCCCCGAATTTTTACTTTTGATTGATTGATAGTAACAAAAAATCACAAAAAGACCTATTAAATTTTGTATTATTTTAATCCATCGAACATGTTTCTTTAATACATACTTCACCATAAATATAATCTTAAATAGATGTCTTAAAATTGTCACCAAGTTCTCCGTCCCAAATCTTTAATTTAAAATATCGCTTGTGCAAATTCACATAACTGAAATCATGGCAAATGGAGATAACGATCAGTTGATTTTTAATCACAAGCAAGGATTCCAGGATTGTGAAGCTTATGCTAAATTAAAGAAATGATTATTTACAACAAATCAATGAAAATTCATCAAATTGTTGTTTAAAATCATTGCTCTAATTTAGCACAAACTTCACAATCCTGGAATCTTCGCTTATGATTAAAAAACAAAAAACCGTTACCCCCATTTGCCATGATTTCAGCCGCATCAAATGTACCTGAACATTGTAAATAAAAATTAAATTAATTAAAAATCCATTATATCAAAATTTGAACTTAACATATATTTGCTTTAAAACATCCTAATCCATCCATATTTTCTATCAAAACTTATATTTAACATTCCTAAACTTTCTATTTTTTCCATATTTCTATCGACTTTCTAACATTCCTAAAACTTCATAACATCCTTGAAGATTCAAACTTAAATTTCATTTTTAAACTTTATATTTCATCCATGTATTTTCATCAAAACTTCAAACATTCTTGAACTTCCTAACATCTCTAAAGTTTAATGTACTCACTTTTAATCTTCCTGATTCGTCGATATGTATGAAAACTTCTAACATTTCTAAACATTCTAACATTCAAAGACAATATTTTTATCAAAACTTCTATCATTCTCTAAAACTTTATATAACATTCTTAAACTTTCTATTTCTTCCATATTTCTATAGACTTCTAACATTCCTAAAACTTCTAACATCATTCCTAAAACTTCATAACATCCTTGAAAATAACATTCAACCTTACTTGAATTTCATTTTTAAACTTTATATTTCATCCATATTTTCATTAAAACTTCAAACATTCTTGAACTTCCTAACATCTCTAAAGTTTGAATGTAATCACTTTTAAACTTCCTGATTTATAAACTCTAAACCTATCATTCATTTGAATGTCGAACAACTATTTCTATAAACTTCCAACATTCCTAAAACTTCATAACATCCTTGAAAATAACATTCAACGGGTTACTTGAATTTCATTTTTAAACTTTGAATTTCATCCATATTTTCTTTAAAACTTCAAACATTCTTGAACTTCCTAACAGATCTCTAAAGTTTGAATGTAATCACTTTTAAACTTCCTGATTTATAAACTCTAAACCTATCATTCATTCATGTCGAACAATTATAACTTCCTCATTTATAAACTCTAAACCTATATGTGAACATCCACTTTTAAAAATTTCCTTTTAAACTTCAATCAAAACTTCCTCATTTATGAACTTTAAACCTAATATGTTTATCCGTTTTTAAACTTCCTAAATAACATTTCTTAAACTTAATAATATTCAAGAATGTCATGTTTCTTAACATTCAGTTTTACATATATTCATTCATTCAAACATGCAAATACATATTTTAAACTAAATTTAACACCAAATATGTCAAATAAACAAAAATAAACTTAGAAATCATTTAAAAACCATGATTCACGAAATATGTAAGTTCAAAATTTATATGTATATAATCTCCAAAAAAATAATCATGAACATGCAAATTCAATGTACATCCATATATGTATATATCTCGTCCAAAAATAAACCTCCTCAACATGTCCAAGACAAATGTTTCCAATCTAAATGCATATCAACAACAAAAAATAGTGGACACCATGAACTATAAAATTAAAATGTATGTGCTATCCTCCACTCGGGCCTCCCCCTCCTCCACTCAAGCCTCCCCCTGGACTCAACCCTCCCTGCAACATGTGTAAAAAAAAATTATGTTCATATCATTTAAATTACTTAAACTATAATCAAAAAATTAAAATATTAAACTAATATATCAAAATACAATTCAAATATTAACAATATTACATCAAATTCTCCAAATGCTTGTCCACCACCATCCTCCAAAGGACTTTTTCCTTTGCCTCCAAAAGATTTGAGAGACCCAAGCTGCAATCCATATATAAAATCAATTTATGAATCTCATAAATCTAAATCCACAAAAATTAAAATATTAAAACAGTAAACAAAATTAAAGCAAAATTAAAGCAATCAATGAAATTACCTCTCTACCAATATCTGCATCATTAAGCAAAGAACCGATATCTCCACCCTAAAATTTAAATTGTATTAATAAATAAAACATATAATACAAAACAAAAAAATTACTATACCAATTAAAACTTAAAACTAAAACAAAAAATTTAAAAAACATTAGCTCACAATAGATGGTAAATCATTTATAAAGTTGGTATCTAAAGAAACCTGCATGGATGAGTCAAATTAACAATAAAATACACAGTTAAATTATCATTCAAAAAATAATAATTTATATATATATATATATCAAATTCAAACATAAGTACAAATATGTTGATAATAAATATGTACCTCTCTCCCTACATTTTCGCTAGTTGAAATGTGAAAAGAATGTTCGTTCATCATTCTTGAAAACTGCAACCAATTTAAACATTTACATAATGTACCTATGATAAGGTAACAAAAAAAATAAAATCAAGATAAATAAAATATTTAATTCAAATCAAATCATATCATGTAGTCAACGAACCTCTCCCAAACTCGATGTGTCGTTGGATATAACATTTGCTGCTAAGTCACGACAAATCTTTGCATATGCCCTGACATCTTCAATGCTCATTCCATCTATTTCATCATCAGTTTTATAAACAAACTTTTGACGAATAGCAGAACGAGCCCTTTCTCTAACCAACCCCACATCTACTCCCACTAATACTGATGATAGCCCATCACCAACAAAATTCCTTGCTGTCGTCCCAAGTTGAGATGTGGGCTCCATCTCTGATTTTAATGCCACCAACCTAGGTGGACGAGATATCTGGGGCGGAGGTCTAAGAGTTGCAGGATCTCTATGTGCACCCTCTCGATCATATATTCGACCCTTCCCAACTCCATAAAATTTTGAATGAACATCAGTATAATCTGGCTTCATATTTAAAAAAAACTCAGCATAAAAAAATCTAGCAAAATACTGAGAAACCTCATCGTTCCATGGAAAACGACCATAGGCAGCAAGAAACCGATCATAAAGTAAGTGTGCCAGATGAGGATGTTTGAAATATTGCACTTTCAACATATCTTTTTTCAAACCTTCTTTGAAATTAAACATTGATTTGGCCTGCTCTCTTGTCACTCTTTCTTTCACAACATCCCATTTGTCTGGACCCATCACTTGATCCCTTCGTCTTCGCATCAAATCTACAAAACCATCTGTAGTCGGCCCAAGATTCTCATATGCTTGAATGAAGTTTTGCAATGATCCCAAGACAATCTCCAAACTTTGTTTACTCTCCGGAGGAAGATCCATAGTAGACAAATCATTTTGCAACTTTTCATAGTGAGATCTACATCTTTCAAGAGTCATTTGATGATTACCACCTTCCCATGGAAGCTCCCGAGGTAGATCAGATGGATATGTCGTAATGGGTGTACAACCCTCAGTTAATTCAACATATTGTGTCCTAGCTCTACCTTCATCACCTCGTGCCGAATGGTGATCCTCTTGAGAACCTTGCTCTGCATCGTCATCCGTCTCCCTCGTTTGCCCTGTCTCCCTCCCTACAGAATTAGGAGCATCTTCCGAACCATGCTCTGCTTCAAATGACAAAGTCTAGTTTAAACACAACTACAAATTTTGCACTCTCAAAAAAACAATTTGCATATATATAAATGTTCAAAGATTGATATTCATATGTACCAATAGAGGGTCGAGATCGACGTTCTCCCATAGAAGATACAGGGGAATCATTTGTACCCCTTTCACCTTGTCGGTGTGAACTATACAATAAATTAGAGTCCCGAGGAGAGGTTGACAACCTCCGATTATCACTCGTACCACCTACGCCAGAAGATTGTGAAGACCTCCTACGCTTTCGCCTTAAAGAATCCTCTCTTTCCATTTGATATATAATGCCTACACCTAAAGACAAATCAACTAATTACATATTCAAATCCTACAAGTTAATTCTATGAACTCTAAAAACCAACTACTTAATAGACTAAGTTATTTAACAAGTACCTAGATTTACCTAATTTATCATCTAACAATTTTCAAAAAAAATATAGCTAATATTGTTAGATGATGAATTAATGTACCAATCTTTTAGGTGTTTTTGATGTTTAAAATGAATGGAACCAATATAGTTAAGTACTAAATAATAGGTTTTTTTTTTATGTGTATTAGTTCATGAATCTCTTTTACCTTCTTCATACATAACTTAATACCTAAAACATAAATCATGAATCTATTTAACCTTTTTACTACATAACTTAATACCTAAAACATAAATCATGAATCTCTTTTACCTTCTTAATACATAACTTAATACCTAAAGCATAAATCATGAATCTCTCTCACCTTCTTAATACAACTTAATATCTGAAACATAAATTAAGTCTTGAAAATATTTTCATTATTGACAATAAAATAAAAATTGACAATTCATGGTTTATGTTTTCAAAATTTGCCATTTGATAATCGTTTTCAATTTCTTAAACTACAAATTTAAACCAGAAATTTTATTACTCTAGACATAAATTATATCTACAAATAATCTCATTGTCCCATGGAACAAAAAAAACTTACTGTTCAAGTATTATGATTGAGTTAAATGTCATGTTTCTCAAATTGGCCTCGTTTGACAATGATCTTTAATTTCAATCTAATAATGGTAACAATTCTTGGTATTATGTTCTCCAAGCCAGCCATGTTGCAAACAAAAGAAAACACAATACCAATTTACCACCTTTACTAGAATAAAACTCAAACCATTCTGACATAACATCACCTAGTATTTTATAAAACTTACTATAGTACATTTAGATTTAAACCTATTCATGTCTATAGTTCCCTTTTACATAAAATCCATTTAAATTATTGTTTTCTCAAAAATAGACTGTGTATCTAAGCTAAACTAAAACATGTTGACAGAGTTCATGAACTCTGTCAACTAAGACATGTTGACAGAGTTCATGAACTCTGTCAACATGTCTTTTAGTTGTCTTTTAGTTGACAGAGTTCATGTCATCATTGTTAAATTACATAAGACTTAGTATAATACTTATAAATTAAAATCTATTCATGTCTTTAGTTTCCTTGTACCTCAAGTCCATTTACATTGTTGTTCTATCAAAAATAGAGTTGAACTATCTGAAATTTGTTTGTATCTGAACTATCTATTGCCAAAGTAGATAATATAATTAATATCTTAATCTCTGAACTCTGTCAACATAGACGAGTCGACAGAGTTCATGAACTCTGTCAACTTAGACGAGTCGACAGAGTTCATGAACTCTGTCAACTTAGACAAGTCGACAGAGTTCATGAGTAAAACAAGCCTACATACAACTTAGAAATATTCTTTCAAATTAAAATTAATGTTAATTTCTTTTCTAAACACATCCAAATACAACAATTTAAAAAAGTACAGAAAAAATTTCTTTATATTTAAATTTAAAGACTCTGTCCAACTGGGCAGAGTCCATGGACTCTGTCCAACTGGGCAGAGTCCATGGACTCTGCCCAACTGGGCAGAGTCCATGGACTCTGCCCAGTTGGACAGAGTCCATGGCCTCTGCCCAGTTGGACAGAATGCAATATACAGAGAATATGGGAATTACAAAACGATCAAAAACAATTTATATAAACGGAAATTAAAAGGATTATTCCACCTTACCTCTAAAACGCAGCCAAAACAAATGAGCGCGACCTGAAATCTTTCGGATGACAGCGCAGATAAAATTTCTTCCACCCGGAACAGAGCAGCCGTAGCAGACGAACTGGGAGACCTGCATAAGATCAATAACATTTTAGCAACAAAAAATAGCGATAACAGACTTCAATAAAATACACAAGCCGAAAAACAGAAAAACGAAACGATACCTTCACCCACTGCAAACGCCGTGTCGATCTGCCACCACCCGCAACTTCTCAACGACGTTCGACACCGCGCTGTGAAGCCCTACAAGCAAGCAGGAAACAGCAAACATATTACACAAGCATCAAACAGAAAACAGCAAACAGCAAACAGCAAGCAGCAAGCAGCAAAATCAAGCAAGCAGCAAACAAAACAGAAAAACGAAACGATACCTGCAGTCTATGCCGAATCCTCCCTGCGCACCAGAACACCACCACTTAAAGCCGAAAAACAGAAAAACGAAACGATACCTTCAACCACCCGTAACTGTGAAGCCCTACAAGCAAGCAGGAAACAGCAAGAGTATAAGGCAAGCAGCAAACAGCAAGCAGCAAGCAGCAAACAGCAAGCAGCAAACAAGCTGCAAACAATATGTTGAATACCTGCAGTCTATGCCGAATCGTCCCTGCGCACCAGAACACCACCTCTTACCAGCAGCAAGCAGCAAGCAGCAGACAGTATAACTTGCATGCAGGGTGGCTAAACAACGAGAAGCACAACAACGAACGCTGGACTTACACGCAGGCTTACAGGTCGACAACACACGCCGTCGACCAATAGGGTAGCTAACAGGCGACAGCGCAGCGTGGTGACGGAGCGGACGGGCGACAGGGCAGCGGGGTGACGGAGCGGACGGGCGACAGGGCAGCGGGGTGACGGAGCAGACGGGCGCCTACCAACACGAAAGGGGTCCACAAGATCCCGCAACAATGACGGGAGAGGGGCCGGGACAGAGCTTTTATGCCGAATAATTGTTCGGCCGAACACTTGTTCGGCCGAATAATTATTCGGCCGAACAAGTGCCGAACAAGTGTTCGGCCGAACAATTATTCGGCCGAACAAGTGTTCGGCCGAACAATTATTCGGTCGAACACTTATTTCCACCGCCGTGAGTTTCCTCCGTCCGGCTAGCCCATGGCACATATTCCGAGGCCTCCGTTATGTTTGACGGTGGCCCGTTAAATATTATTCGGCCGAATAAATACTATATTATTCGGCCGAATAAATACTATATTATTCGGCCGAATAACGTTAATTATTCGGCCGAATAATTATAATTATTCGGCCGAATAATTAACGTTATTCGGCCGAATAACATATGCTAGAGTTCTTACCCCGCCGATTCTCACCAAAGTGTTACCCACCTTCGCATTTCCACCCCATAATTTTCGACACTCCATTAGTGAAAATGTAGAAAATGTAGAGCATCTTGGAGAGGTATATTTATTATTTACATATTTATATTTATGTTTGAACTTGATATTTTATCCTTTTTTTGAATTTTAATTTATCTATGTATCTTATTGTTAATTTGACTTATCCATGCAGGTTTCTTTAAATTCGAACTTTTTAGATGATTTTCCATCTCTTGTGAGCTAATGATTTTAATTTTTTTTGTTTCGGTTTTAAGTTAATTGCTTAATTTTAGTTTTTTTTGCTTGCACTATGTTTTATTTATTAACAAAATTTTAATTTTAGGAAAGAGAACACATGGAAATTGGCGGTGAAGATATAGGTTCCTTGATGGATGTGGATATTGGCACCGAGGTAATTTTGTTCATAATTGAACTGTTATCTCATATATAAGTTTAATATTTTAATTTTTTGAATTTAGTTTAAAATTGTTTAAATAATTTATGAGATTCATAAATTGCTTTTATACATGTTGCAGCTTGGGTCTCTTCTATCTCTTCAAGGAAAAGGGAAGACTCCAATGGAGGATAGTGGTGGACTTTGGTTTAGACAATTTGAGGTAATTTTGTTAATAATTGAATTGTTCTTTGATATAAGTTTAATATTTTAATTTTTTGAATTTAATTTAAAATTGTTTAAATAATTTATGATATTCATAATCTGCTTCTATACATGTTGCAAGTTGGGTCGAGTCCAAGGGAAGACCCTAGTAGAGGATAATGGTGGATAGTGGTGAACTTCCATTTAGAGAATTATTTATATTGTTTTTTTTTGTTGATATATATATTGTAGTTGTTTCGGATATCAAGGAGCTTTATTTTTTGATTATACATATGTACATTGAACTAACATGTTTATGAATGTTTTTTTGGATTAGATACATGTATATTGAACTCACATGTTTATGAATGTTTTTTTTGGATTATATATATGTACATTGAACTTACATATTATGTATTTGCTTTAAATGATCTAACCTTTTTTTTGTTAATTATTTAACATATTTGGTGTGGTAAATGTTTAGAATATTTTTTTGCATATTTACGAATGTATGTATTATTAAATTTATGTATGTATGTACATGTAAAATATTTTCAGTGTTGAGATGTAAATCCTGATAAGAATATTAGGAATGTTAAGAATTAATGTTATGAAGTTTTGATCAGTGCAATTTTTAAAGATAGGAATGTTAGGAAGTTTTGGTAGGAATGTTAGGAATGTTAAGAACGAATGTTAGGAAGTTTTGATAGGTGCAATCTAATGTTAGGAATGTTAAGAATGAATGTTAGGAATGTTGAGAATGAAAGTTAATAAGTTTTGATAGGAATGTTAAAAATGTTAAGTATGAATGAATGTTAGGAAGTTTTGATAGGAATGTTAAGAATGTTAAGAATGAATGTTAGAAAGTTTTGATGGGTACAATATAATGTTTAGGAGAAAATCTATGAGTGTAGATGTTAGGAATGTTAAGAATGAATGTTAGGAATGTTTATGAATAAAAATCTATGAGTGTAGATGCAAAATATTTTCAGTGTTGAGATGTAAATAATGATATGAATCTTAAGAATAAATGTTAGGAACTTTTGATAGGTGCAATCTAATGTTAGGAATGAAAATCTATGAGTGTAGATGTAAAATATTTTCAGTGTTGAGATGTAATTAATTATAGGAGTGTTATGAATGTTAGGAAGTCTTGATAGGTGCAATCTAATGTTAGGAAGTTTTGATAGGTGCAATATAATATTATGATTGTTAAGAATGAAGGTTAGGAAGTTTTGATATGAATGTTAGGAAGTGGAATGTTAAGAATGAATGTTAGGAAGTTTAATCTAATGTTAGGAATGAAAATATTAGGAATCTTAGGAATGTTAATCTAATGTTAGGAATGAAAATCTAATGTTAGGAATGGAGATCTATGAGTGTGTTAGGATATAAAATATTTTCAGTGTTGAGATGTAAATAAAATTTAGTGAAACTTCCAATTTTTAACTAATGATTCATATTTTCAATGTTCAGGTACCACACTTTGTTAGTTGGTGAACTATAGATACTGCTGAAATCATGACAAATGGGGATTTAAAGATTTTTTGTTTTTTAATCATAAGCAAAGTTTCCAGTATTGTGAAACTTATGCTAAATTAGAACAATGATTTTAGACAACAATTTGATGAATTTTCATCGGTTTGTTGTAAATAATCATTGCTCTAAATTAGCATAAGCTTCACAATCCTGGAATCCTTGCTTGTGATTAAAAATCAAACAATAGTTATCTCCATTTTCCATGATTTCAGTTATGTGAACTTACACAAGTGATATTATCCTTATGCATGTATCATTTCTTTAAAAACCATAGGTTAGCGAAGTTCTAAAAAACTCATAGATCATATTTATATGAATTGTTCAGCCCACCACAAATCCAGTAATGGATCAAGAATAATAATTTCTCATTATTAAGTACATTAGAGAAGCATGAAATGGATCAGATGAATACAAAATCTAGTAAGTTTCCTGGTGATTCCCCACTGACATCATTCACTCAAAAGTAAAGATTTGGGGTGGAGTGTGGGGGCAACCACATCTATTATCTAATCCCTTAAGTGGTCTAATAGACATATGGAAACCCAAATAAAGCACTTTAGACAGACTTTAAGACGAAATTACACATTTTTCAACTTCTTCCAACTTTTATTAAAGTTTTCATTACCAAATAATTTTCGAATTCATTTCAACATGCTAAAATACAATCATTTAAACTGTTATTCTAGTTTCCATTCAATATCATAGCAATAGTTCAAAGAAAAAAATATATTGTACACAAAATTTGACATGGACAAAAACATCGATCAATCCATTTTTGATATAGTTAAAAACATCGCAATGGAATTCCGTCCTCAATTATCCGTTCATGGTCATATTCGGAAGTTTCCATTTTCTAGTTTTTAATTTCTTTTTTATGGAACTTGAACCAATTTTATTCGAGATGCACATACTAAATGACTATATTGACAACATATAACATCAGGTTCATAATCCTAAAAGTAGACATAATTTTCAGTCATATGGGTCTGCTGAAAAAATAGCCTTTTAAAATGATGGATACTCTCTCGTATGTAAATCCATTGTCATTGTAGTCCTCCAATAACTTCATCTTTCCTTCAGTGCATTGCATCAAATAATATTTCATATTTTTTCGTTGTTTTCTAAAAGTGCAATCACAACGAAAACATCTCCTGTGCACATTACAATTGGTGTCAGAGTTTTTAAATCAATTCAATTGACTATACACATAAGGTGATGGACAATAATGAACAATCAACAAAGAAGTTGTAAGTTCATTACCTTCTCTAACAAGATATGAAATTCTATCGCCATCAAATGATATTGCTATAATCTTCTTATTCTAATTCTTCTACACTTACTAGTGGCATTTTTCCCTTTGGATTAATCTTTGTGTGTTTCCAATGTTTTACGTAGTTGTTTGTTATGTTTTCACAAACTTCTATAGATTCAACATTTTCAATACAAATATGACAAAAGCATGATTGTTTTCTATTGTCAAATGCAAACATGTTTTGGAAGGATTTTGTTTGAATAGAGTGAAAATCTCTAGTCCCATGTATGGTGCTAGCCTAGTATGGTATTGATCTATATATATATTGGACCCCAACAAGCCAAAAAAACATACACAATAAATGATAAATTACAAATGACATATTTTAATGTTAGTGTACATATACTTAAATGTTAGTGTGCATTTATTTTAATTGACAATTAATATAAATTAAAAAAATAGTGTACATGCCTACACACATCTTTTGATTGTTAATTATAATCATGGCTTAGATGTAATTCACACAACCTCTGCAGCTGAATGAAATCGTGCAGAAGAATGGTTCATTTTCCATCTTCGAAATGCTCTTTTTACATACGCTCCTACACCATCATGTTCACCTTTTCCATGTCCAATTTCAAATAAATTCCAGTGATGTTTAATGTTCAACGCTTTATGAAGTCGACATAACCAAAAAAAAGATCGTGAAGATTTAAATTGTCCCTCACATCCATCCGGCCATATCCAATGTTCATTGAATTTAACTTCACATCTTTTTAGTGAATCATAGAAAATATTTTCAATACAATGCTGAACAAAATGTGTATCGTTTGTACGATCATCGCTGATATAAAAGTAATATTATTTAATCACATCTTGATTGTCACACGCGCTTTCAATGCCATCAACATCCTGTTGAGAATGTCTATATAGAACATGGACAAATATAGAAACTTGGTCAGAATGATAGTATTCACTATGTATCTCTTTTTGTGCAGCAAATGTGTAGTTTTCAGCAAAATCAACCACAAACAAAATTGTTCCGGGTGGAAAAATTTCACGAGATTGTTTGAATTGAAGGTCTTGCCATCTGCTCTATGTGAATGCTTGGTGTATTTATAAATTTCACTTTCAAATTTCTTGAGAAAATCTGTCACACATGTTTTATCTTCTCGCAAATCAATTCTTTTGGAATGTGCATCACTAGAACTTGTAGCATAATTGTTGTATTCATATCTTCTCCAATCAACGATTACATTTGACAGTGACTGATCATTATTGATAGGATATTTATTGTGGAATAAAACCATATTTCCACAACGATGACAATGTTTTCCATTGACACATTTCTTATTATAAAATACTTCATCGTGATCTCTCTCACATAGAGTTTGAGATATGAATTCACGTATTGTGGGAGGAGGTGGTGAATTTGTCCAAAGCGTTTTACCAAATTCAAGAAACGTGTCGTAATATAATTGAAATTGCACATGATAATGGAAACAACATGTGTCATGTATAGTAATAGGTCTAACATAGCATGGTTTTTGTTGCACAAATGTAGTGATTGACACATTAATTCCACGATGATCTTCCTTGAATTTAATGAACAATTGTACTTGTGTCATTTCCATTATATGTTTTGGACAGATTTCTTATACATTTTGTGATACACTTTGTTGTATCACATCCCTTGAATTTGGTGAAACTTGAGCATGTGCCAACCAATATTCTCGTACAATATCTTTAACACCTGCTTCCATTCTATCTTTGTAAGGCTATCTACAAATAATTGCCCAATAAGAAAGTTTATCATTTTCATATATTTGCATTCTGAATTTGTTATGTTTGTATAATGTCTTTCTTGATGTTTCAACTTCTTTTGCTAGTTGTGTTGTCAAACGATTTTGTTTAGTACTAGCTGAAACAATTGCTGTTTGAATTGCTCTACGTGCAGCATTGGTATTTTTCTTCCTGGATTTTCCAAATTTTTTTATTGCATCACCTATATTTTCTATCACATTATGTTTCAATTTTGACTCTTTTGTCACCTTGTGAATACCCAATAATGACGTATCACCTTCTAACTTATTTGACACTAATAAACATCTCAAAATTTGTGCTTGTCTTGCTATTGAATAATCCTTGAGAATATCATCATAAATTTTTGTAGTACGATATCGTGCAACATGCATGGGTATTTTTTCTCCATATTTGTTGCAATCAATGTCTTCTAACATTTCATCATTAATGGTGAAATTACCTATACATCAAGTTAAATTTAATTTAATATATATCCAAAAATACAATTCATCATAAAAAATGAATTTGGAAAATACATAATATATATACATAACAGGTCCAATTTCTGGATCTTGAACTTGATCTTCAATATTGAGTGCATCGACATTAGCATGTAAATCACTATTTACATCTTCAACAATGGTCTCTTCAACTTTAATTTGTTCTTCTTGTACTCTATTTTCAATTTCCATTTCATCAACATTATCATGTAAATCTATATTTATATCTTCAATAATTGTCTCTTGTGTTTCTGCAAGCCTTACTTTTTTGGCATGATATCTGAGTTTTTGTTTTTCTCTATTAGCATCATCATCACGTTTACGATCACATTTTTTTGTACGGTTTCTCTTACTACCCATGATTGTTTAATCTATAGATGATAAATTAAAGAATCATCACTTTATAGGAAAAAAAATTAAGATTTAAAAACAGTTACGAAATTTATAAAAACATGAACTGAAATTTACTTCACCTTATCAAAATCTTGTAAGAGTCTTTTGAAGAAAAAATCCTTGGAAATAAATTTCCTTTGAAAAAACCCCTTGAAAAGAAATCTCCTTTGAAAAAAATGTTCTTGGAAAGAAATAAGAATTCATTAACAATAAATCTCCTTTGAAAAAACTAATTGGAAAAGAATAAGAACACCTTGTAAAGAAATCTTCTTTGTAAAAATCATTGGAAAAAAAAAAACTTCTTTGAAAAATTACCTAGGAAAAAAACCTTCTTTGAAAAAACCACTTGGAAAAATACTTTGGAAAAAAAAACTACTTTGCAAAAATATATTGGAAAAAAAACTCTTTGAAAAAACCATTGCTAAGAAATAACTCATTTGCAAAAATACCTTACGAAAAAACCTCTTTCAAAGAAATAAGAAAGAAAAATACATCTCATTTGCAAAAATACATTGAAATAAAAATTTCTTGGAAAAAAAAAAATCTTTAAATGCACCATTTGGAAAGAAACCTTCTTTGAAAAAAACCACTTGGAAAAATACTTTGTAAAAAAAAACTCCTTTGCAAAAATATCTAGGAAAAAAATACTTTGAAAAAACCCCTTGCAAAGAAGTAACTTCTTTGCAAAAATACATTGGAAAAATAACTCTTTGAAAAAATCATTTGCAAAGAAATAAGAAATGCAAAAATACCTTGGAAAAAAACTCTTTGAAAAAACCCCTTGCAAATAAATAACTCATTTGCAAAAATACCTTGGGAAAACAACTCTTTGAAAAAACCCCTTTCAAATAAATAAAAAGGAAAAATACAACTCATTTGTAAAAATACCTTGGAATAGAAATTTCTTTGCAAAAAAACTTTGGAAAAAAAACTCTTTAAATGCACCCCTTGGAAAGAAACCTTATTTAAAAAAACCATTTGTAAAAAAAAACTCATTTGTAAAAATATTTTGAAAAAAATACTTCGAAAAAACTCCTTGCAAAGAAATAACTTCTTTGCAAAACTACATTGGAAAAAGACTCTTTGAAAAAACCATTTGCAAAGAAATAAGAAGGAAAAATACCTTGGAATAAAAGATCTTTTACAAAAATACCTTGGAATAAAACTCATTTACAAAAATGTCTTGGAAAAAAACTCTTTGAATGTACCCCTTGGAAAGAATCAAGAAGAAAAATACCTTGTAAAAAAACTCCTTTTGAAAAAGAAATCTCATTTGAAAACCCCTTCAAAAATATTTTGACCAGAAATATGCGAAAATAATGAATCTATTTAGTTTTATTTATACAAGTATAGACAACGTAATTTTTTTCCAGTCGACAAAAAAGTTTTGCGTTTAGTTTTTTGGCCGAACAACCTTTGTTGTAAATAACGGTTCCATTACGGAAAAAGAGTATTCGGTCGAATACTCTCTGAGACCTGAAAACTACATGGTTCTACACAGTTTTCAGGTTTCTCCATTTTCGAAAGGTAAAAACAATCTCTTACACTACAAATCGACTGTTGAACTTGATACCATTAATTTCATCATTGAATCTACTTTCTGTATGTATAGATTTTGTTGTGTATAGGTGAGATCTGATATTTTTAATTATTTTTTTTTCTTAACATGTGTTGAATTTGATTTCATCTCTTTCAAAATGCCTTGAAATGAAAAATCCATAAATTTAAAAATACACCACCAAAAAAATTGAAAAAACTATGGTGTAGTTAATTGGCGTGTCTACTTGAAAAGGGTATTCGTAGATTTTTTAGTTTTATAGTCAATTGAGAGAAAACTGTCGCAACACAAAACATGTTGAAAATCGACAAGGTTACCCCATTGATCGAATTCAAAAAAATATAATAATTAGTATATAGATACATTGGTTACAAACTTATAGTCATGCAGTATTATATTGTGTGTAGATTGTCGTCACATATTTTGGTCTTGCAAAAAACAAGTTTAATAATGATTTTATAGTCGCAACAAAACATGACTATTTTGTAGTCTTTTCATTTGATAAGAACACGCTGTCAAACATTTTCCAAATCAACATATCAAATCTCAATAACAAAAATTAAAAAAATTATGAATAAAAGGCTAACATAATTCTTTAAAAGTTTTCTTTTTATTGAAAAGTGAAATTCTAAACAAAGATATCACTTTTGTTCGCCCAAAGTTGAAAAACATGAAAAAATCATATTTATTTTCTCATAAGACCCCCAAAATAGACACCCATCTTCATGGATTCACCCACTATACTCGATAGGAATTTATATATGAAAAATTGAATTCCATGCAGGTTCTTTTGGGATGTTTCCCTTGGAGATGTGAATAGATCCATGCCGTGGTATTGTGAGACCATACTTGGTATGAGGGAATTACATTCTGTTCGAAGTAAAGACATAGGTGACATATTTTCCATTGAAACGAGGAAGTATGCTTGTTTTTGCGATTTTTGCATTGATGCAAATGGATGCGGGCTTGATCACTATGAAAATGATGTATATGTGAAACGATGGAAATATGTCTCTCTTAATCCAAAGGGCCCACATCCAATTCCAACATGGCAAGAGATGCACACTGAAGAGGCAATGGTCTCATTAGATCATGATCGAGTTTCTGATATGGTTAGGGAAGGTACAAGAGACTTCATTAAGTTATTTAGTTCATTATATATTACACATATACAAATGTTGTAGAAATGCACATAGGACATTTGAATAATATTTGCAATGTATCTTGCAGGTGATGTATTCGTTGTCATTGCACCCCCCCACAACCAAGAAAATGTGGCATATTATTTGATGCGATGCACACAAATAAAAAGTAGGTTGGTGCGACCCTACTAAGATGGAGAATTCACATACGAAACTGGAGAGATGGTTCTAATGGGATTTTTTTTGAAAAAGTGAAAAAATAGGGTGCGCATATTATTTACAAAGATTTTATGCCTGAATATATATCATGTCAATACAGTCATTTGGTGGTGGCAGCTCGGATACATCTAACAAAAATCGAGGTGAAGAGAGGTGAGCCAAAGAGATGGAAGATGACAGAAGTTGACCATGATCGTATTATGGAGACTTGCATTCCTATAACCCATTGGCCAGATGAATGAGTTACATGTATGCCACTTGCATTATTGACATAGTTTTCATGATGTCTTGTGTAATATTTTTTTGGAGGTTGTTTTATAAATGTATTTGTGTAGATGATTTAATGCCAAGAATAGAAATACTAGATGGGAGGCTTTTGTGAAAATTGGGTCATGGTGTTCCAATGTGAATACACTTGAATGTATGGTCAGTGCTCCATAAACTTCCTCCATAATAGTTTTATAGATATTTGTTTAGATGCTTTAAAAACAATATTAAAGGTCTACTAGATAATTGAATTGTAACGTAATTGAATTGTAATGTTAGACAATATAATGTAATTGTAAAATTTTAATTTTGAATTGTAATGTACATTCTAAGTTTAAATTTTGATTTCAAATACAATTGTAATGTAATTGATAATTTAAAATACATCTATACAATGTAAAATTTTAAATTTTAAATTTTAAATTGTACAATGTATTCTAATTTTAAATTTTGATTTCGAATGCAAAATTATATACATTACAATCCATTCATTGTATTTCATCATCAATTACATTGTATTTCTTTATCAATTATATAAAAATATTATCAAATACCAATGTATTGAAAAAAGGTTTCATTCAACAATAATCAATTAGTTTTGTTATTGAACATATCAAAGTTAGGACCAATTCTTTTTGCATCTCCTCATTCCATTTAATAAAAAATATTGGCACTTGGTGCTACATGGAATATAACATATGGCACAACTCACAAACATTCACTATAATTTCTAACCATCAAACCTTCTCAATTTTTGGATTGCATGCATTAAAAACCATCTTTATCATGCAGTTTTGTACGTATAGGCATGGAATTTCTTTGAGGAAAATTAGTTAGTATTATATGGCCTTGCTTGCATAAAAAAACTTCAATTATCAAACCAAAACACAAGTTGTACATGCCTTTGTTTTTTATAGACATGGAAAAGTAATAATGAAAGTTGGAAAGACTTTGACATAACAATTTGTTCCTTTCTTAAAACCTTAAATGACTGTGTGGATTAAAAAAAAGAGGTGATGCATAATACTCCATTGTTATTAGCACAAACACCACCCTTCAACATATTGCCTCTCTTTGAATCTTTCTACCATAGTTGTTTAAGCATCTGATATCAACATATTTTCATTTCTTATATTAACTAGGTGGTTATGCCCATTGCCAAAAAAAACAAACCATACTTTTATGACTTTAGATTAGAGCACACACTTAAAAGAAAAGAACATAAAGATCACCTACATACTATAGAACTTTTTATTACACCAAATATTTTTGAATTTGATAGAAATCTATCACAAACAATACCAAAATGGCATCAATCAATCATTGGTTGGTTGTAATTAGAGATATTTGTCTCAAGGGATATTTCACAGTCTCAATGGACACAAATATTCTTGTATACAACAACACATTGAATTTTCAATTGAAATTACACATTAAATTTTGCATGTAATTGAATTGGAATGTGGAAATTGTAATTGAATTGTAATGTGTAGACAACATAATGCAATTATAATTTCAATTTTCAATTTCAAATGTATTCTAATTTTAAATTTTGATTTCAAATACAATTGTAATGTGATTGAGAATTTAAAATACATTTATACAATGTAAAATTGTAAAATTTAAATTTTAGTTTGTACAATGTATTCTACGTTAAAAAATTTATTTCAAATGCAATTGTAATGTAATTGAAATTGAACTTTTAAATTGGAACAACACATTGAATTTTCGATTGAAATTACACATTAAATTTGATATTTTAATTTTAAATTGGAATTGAATTGGAATGTGTAAATTGTAATTGAATTGTAATGTGTAGACAACATAATGTAATTGTAATTGTAATTTTTAATTTCAAACGTATTCTAATTTTAAATTTTGATTTTATTTATGCAACTGTAATGTAGTTGAAAATTAGCTTTTAAATTGGAATTGAAATTACACATTAAATTTTATATTTTATATTGTAATTAAATTGGAATTGTAATTTCAATTTTAAATTGCAATGTATGTATTCAATTCTAAAATTTAGAAGATGTTCTATAATGTAGTCGAAATTTGCATTTTAAATTGAACTAAATTGTAACTACACATTGAGATTGAAATTTTATATTGTAATCATTGTACATTAAATTTACATTTGAAACAAAAAAACATAAATTTGTAACTGTAATAACTATATCCATATGTAACATAAAAAACTTGATCGATTTCAAATCAGATACAAAATACACATGAAGACATCAATATGATAAAATATACAAAATATGTAACAAAATATACCAAAGTCCATATCCAAAGTACACATATGATAAAATACATAGATCATCCAAAACATAAAAATATATAAAATATAAAAATGTCCAAAACATGGAAATGTATAGCTCATCAACTCATTGGCCACTACCCCCACGAGGCCCTTGATTGACCCTGTGACTGCCTTCGTGTGTAGTAGACCGATGCTGGCTCTGAGGTGGTAAAATATGAAAGAATGCCTCGACCTCCATCGAGTCAATGTGATATCTGGCATCTGGGTAGGAATCTGGGTAGATGGCCCTTCATCAAAACCAAGCACTCGAGTTGCATCTCAATCATATGTGAAAGCCATTGCAGCATCGACACCCACCCGTAGCGATACCTGTGTAATATGCCATTAGATGTAATAAGTTAGATTTATTAAAAATTAAAACTAAAACATAATTTAAGTTATAATTCAAAAATTGAAACATAAAGTACAAAAATAAATTACTAAATGTGATTAAATAACATGAATTGGAGCATAAATTAAAACTCACCTTTGTGTCTAGACCCGGCTGGTCAGCACCTTCGTGGTCCTCATGTCTATCATCAGGAGCAATGCCCTTTCCTTTTCCCTGTACAATTTGGAATTCATTTAAAGTTAAGATCTAAAACATAAAATCTCGACAATTAAGAAATAAAACATAAATTATTCAAAATGGGAAAAAATAAACTCAAATTAAATTAGAACATAAATTATAACTTACCTCGACTACTGTCGTCTGCGGGTTGGGACGAACGGATGGACTAACTGATGGTTCACTAGTAAAGAGTTGATCCATGAATGTGGTCCCCTACATGGAGCAATAGAATACAACTCTCTTAAGTATTCTTAACCATTCAATTTACGACATATAATATGATGTAACATGAAGACCATACATACATAATTGTACAAAATTATATCTGTCCTGGAGCGACGTATCTACGATACAACCGAAAATATGCTTCTCGGGATGAATCAGCATACCCCAGTATGACCTCGCCATCCAAACTCTTGAGCAGGTCACTATCGACATACTCTATCTCTGGATCTGCAGGTGCAGGGGGTGGTCTAGATGCCTCTCCATGCACATCAACAATAACACTGCCCATGGCAGTGAACAAAAACTCGGCAATGTCATGTATAGCCTCTGCAGTAAGCTGGGATTACTGTGCCACATTCGTCGACCTAATAACCGTCCTGTCTGTAATCGGTAACAACCTCGGAGGGGATAGCACGAAGGCAGGGTCTCTACGAGCTCCAAGACATTGGTAGGAGCGTCCCCTACCAGCCCCAAAGAACTCGGACCCTATGCTAGTGTAATCTGGGTGCATATCCAAAACAAACTCTGCATAAATATGTTTTGCAAATTACAATGGGACCTAATCATGGTGGGGGAACATGCCCCATGCTCCGACAAATCTATCATATAAATATGGTGCAGCAGCCTCCAACTTAAACTCCTTGAGTCTAAGCGGTTGACCAGAAGGGCGTTTAGGAGGTATGTCGAACAAAGTACCCTTGACATCATGCCCTTTTATGGAGACTTTGACATCCTCCCAATTGTGGGGTCCAAAGACATCCCGTCTCATCCTCTGGCATGAAAAACGCCAAATGTCACTAAGAGGTCCCACCCTCTTGTAGAGGACCAACATCTCATCCATTGCTGATAACATCATGAATAAAGATCGTTGTGTGGGAGAATCCTCCCTTAGTGTGCACACACATGAGTGCACCCACTCTCGCTGGGTAGTGATATCAACAAGAGTGATGTGTGCGACCTCATCGTCGTACGATCCCCCTGATGGGTCACCTGCGATCCAAACCAAAACACAAATGTTACTAAAAGTATATATTATAATTTGCAACTGAAATTCAATGCATTATATACTAAAAATTTACTGAAAATGTTTCTAACAAAAAATATGCACTTGATGCACCTAATGCACTCGAGTCTTGCGGCGCATCCCCCGCCTGGGGTCAACATGTATGTCATCGATATGAACCGACACACTAGCTCTCGTGCGTCGTGGAGCACGAAGCAATGAAGTTCTCTATTCAAAAATCTCTGCATCACATTTCAAATTCTAATTCTATTCCTCTTTCAAATTTCACATTTAAAATTTAAATTCAAATTTCAAATTTCGCATTTCAAATCCAAATTCAAATTTCAAACTCTATTTCAATTTTCACAATTCAAATTCAAATTCAAATTTTAAATTCAATTCAATTTCAAATTTTGATTTCAATTTCAAATTTCAAATTTGAATGCTAAATTCAATTCCAAATTCAAATTCAATTCCAAATTCAATTTCAAATCCAAATTCAATTCCAAATTCAATTTCAATTTCAAATTTCAAATTTCAATTTCATGTTCAATTTCAAATTTTCATTGAACATTTTCATCATCATCTCTTGGTTTATGCATATGGAGTACTTAATCATGGATTTTCCATGAGAGAAATTTTAGGTCGTTTTCCAAAGTAACATTGAATCTAAGGTTATAGATGGAGACCAAATGAGTTTTCTACATGTCATTGTGGTGATATTGAATCTAAGGATATAGATGAGGATTGATGGATTTTTCTATATGTCATGAATGTTCCTCTTTTGTATATAAGTTATAGATCTATCTCAAGTAGCTCTTTATAATGATTAAGGGCTCTTTATTTTCCATTAGTGAAGAATTTATATTGAATCTATCTTGGAAATTGATGAAGAATTGAGAATGACGAATGATGAAAATGAGACCGCATAATGAAGGTTCATGAAAACATGGAGAATGTTGAAGATTATGTGGGGACTTCAGACATCCTTGAGTCTTGAAACCCTCACATACCTTCAAGGCAATTGTCTCATCTAACCATGTCAAATTTTTACGCATACAAGCACAGTTTGAAGAAATTTCAATGTTGGCCCCATTCACTGCTCACCATGCGGCGTCAGTGGATGGCATTGGTGATGGGCGTGTTGGAAGACGTTCCATTACATGATCAAGAAACCAGGTCTTATCAAAAGGACATGATCAAGAAACCAATCCATATCAAAAGGTTGGGAAAAAAGGCAATGTGAATGGATTTAAAGGACCCGCTCAAAGAACATTTCCAATTCAAATATCAGTAGTACAAGACAAAAGACAAGTAAATCATGCTTGATTGAGAATCAAGGGTAACAATTCATAACAAAATGTGTCCTTCAACAAAGACAAATATTCCAAACATTTACAAAGGCTCAAATAGAAAGAGGAATTGACTAAATTTGAAAACCCTTGAGTATTGAAAACTTTTGAGCTAAGGTTTGGATTCAAATACAATTTTCCATGAAGTTTGTTACCATCTCAACAATGTCACAATGAGTTGCATGATTATGTGTTATTTGTTTTCTACAATTGTTTGTTTAGATTTTTTGCACATCCTTCTCTCATTGATTAGAGTAGGATGTATATTTTGCACATTTGATTATGTTTACCCTTAACATGCATGTTGTTCATGGGTGAGTTTCATATATCTTCATAAAGAAAATTTTGATGGCTCAATGGTTGAATTTTAGAGGCCACTTCAACTAGATACAAAATATTAGTGAGAAATTATGTGGATTGTGTTGTCTAAAAATGATCATTTTGATTGTTTGGATGATTTTGATGGATAAGTTTCACCTCCTTGGAAGCATTTTTTAGACAAAATGATTACTACTTGTAGATATTTGGGAGTGTTTACAAAAGCTATATAACATGGTATAATGGAATTTTATTGGAAAACTTGAGAACCTAAAATTTTAGGGAGAACTTTGTTAAATGCACATGTTTTAATTTTGAGTTGACAAATTTTAGGATGTAAACTTAATTCCATAACACCCATGCACACAACACAATTTAAGAGGTCTACAAAAACTACTTATTTATTTGAATTATTATTGTCTAACAAATTACAATTTTCCTTAATATGAAAAAGATGCAAATCTAAATATGTTGACTCTTGAAACCATTGGAGAAAACCTAAAGGAGAAAAAGGAGAACTTGTTCTTGTGGTTCTTATGCAATATAAGAAGACTAGGGGAATTTAGAAAACCATAGTGCTACTTGGAGTGCTTGATGTAGTGGAGAAGATAGAGGGAGTCTATCTTGTTTTATCTTGTATAGTTTTGTGATACAAGTGTAGGTGTAAAAGAGTACTTGTTGGCATGTATGCTTGCTAGTTGTGGATCTTTCGTGGAGTGACCATATTTGGTTGGAAATGATTCCTAGCTAAGAAGAATTGGTGGCTAGAGTTTTCCATTTATGATGACTATCCATTTACATAAATACATAAGTCTTAATTCTTCCAACACAACATTCACCTCTCACACTTGCTCCTAATAAAACATGTTCTTGGTGGGTTTGATATTGTATTATTTTTAATATAATTAGGCAAAAAATATTACTCAAACATAATTCTTCTTTATGTACTAGCAAAAATATGCTCTCACCTAACTAATGATTCCAACATAACTCCATGCTAGTTAAGAACTAGTGGTAAGAAGGAGCAAATTGGCCATTTGAAGTATACCAATTCTAAGAAGTACCACTGCAACATGCCACTAAAGGAAGAATATGTTATGACCATGGAAATTCAAACTAAGTTTCAGTATTCAAAATGAGTATAATGGTAGGTATAGTAAGATTTATATTTAATTTATTTTTAATTTTTAATTTTAAATTCATATAAATTAATCATAATCATATTATGTTAATAATTAATTATATACAAATCAGCTTGTGTTATTTAAATTTTTAAATTTTATTAAAAATTTAAAATAAGGTACTACATTCTTTAAATACATAATTTTAAAAATAATTATTTAAAAAATAATAAATAATATAATTCAATATAGATATAATATTTTTTTTCATTTACATAATTCTAAAAGATTTTATTAAAGATTTAATCAGTAAATCATGATATATTTACTATACATTTTAACAAACAAGAATAAATATATTATTTTTTAAAAATAAATTAAATAAAAATTAATAAATAATATATGATTATATGATTAATAATATATGATTATATATTATTAATATTCATTTTTTAATTTTTAATATTATATTATTAATATTAATGTTTTATGATGTTATATTGGTAGGTTTAGAGTTATAGGTTAAGTAATGTAATATATGATTTTTTTTTCAATCCTCTTGACGTTCTTAGATGATTGAAAAAAAAATGGGCAGCATTTCTGCTTGTCAAAACACATTTTAAAATAAAACTGGTAGTATTTATGCAATGAAATGCTACCGGTTGATATAAACAAAAAGATTTAAAATAATTTAAAAAAAATAAATGCAAAATAAATTTTAAACCCTAAACATATTTCAAATTTCAAATGGTTTTTCGTTTTTGTTTTGGAATGGTTTTTTGTTTTAGTTTTTCAAATGGTTTTTTGTTTTGTTTTTTTTTCAATTAGTTTTTTGTTTTAATGGTTTTTCTACACCCAAAAAATGGTTTTTGATTTCAATGGGGGTTTTCGATTTCAATGGTGGTTTGGTTTCAATAGTTACATCCTAACAAATTCATAAAAACCAAATAAAACTTACATTTTATAAAAAACATAAAATTCTTTTACAAAACTCAATTTTATATAAAACAAACAAATTTTTTTTGTTTTAAAAAAGACAAAGAATGGATTGAAATCCACCTACCTGGTGGACGAGAAGACATCGTGGAGGTGGTGGCGTGGGTGTGGTGAGGTGGCATGGGCAGCAGCTCAGTCGAGGGCCTCTTCTCTCGGTCGCTATTGAACACTGCACAAAACAGGGCTAGCCTGTCGGTCGAGCCCTGGTTTTGTTTTTTTTATATTTCAAACCCTCAATCGAGGGTTATTAAATACCTCGATCGAGGGTGTAACCAAGCCCTCGATCGAGCTATTGCTCGATCAAGGGCTTGGTTACACCCTCGATCGAGGTATTTTTTTTTGTAAAAGATGCAAATTATATTAGATAAGTAGAAATATAGTAAAAGTTACAGTCATCGGTGGTCTTACCCAGAAGTGCCAATCGTATCTATCCAAAGTGCTATGGAGAATTAAAACATTACAATTCATGGCCATAGAGGCATACAACATCCTGTGTATGTCTAGTAGTGGCAAAAAATAAGCCAGATCCAGGTGAAAATGAAGGAAGTACAAATCCATAGAGACAAACAACATTCTATACAAAAAGATTATGGCCATAGAGGGAAACAACATCCTATACAAAAAGATTATGGCCATAGAGGCATACAGAGGAAAAAAATAAACCAAAAACAACAGAGAAATCGCTTATCTAGTTGCTGACGACGTCTCCTCTAGGATGGGGCAGCTGTATGTAGCATTGTCCTTCCAGGCATTAGCAAGAAACAGAGTATCAGTCCCCAGAGTTGCAGCAGCTATCCCAGTGGTCATCGAGGCTATCGCTGGTTGTCGTGTGTCATGAGTCGGTTGCTTGACTGGCAAAGGAGCGGTTTTTCTGGGTACGACAGGTACAGAACCAACTTGCTCATTCCGAGTTGTCTTAGCTAGGATAGGGCCTAAGGTGTTGGGTATGGGGAAGGGGGCTTGTGGCCTCTCCTTCCCAGATAGAGGATCCCCACTGTGTGTCCTCGCTAAAGAGCTTCCTCCCAGGTAGTGCATATCCAGGCCTAGTGAAGTGGTCAGATTGCCACGACTTCCACAGGGAATTTCCGCTTTGACTGTCGACGAAGTGACTCCTGGGGTAGTACTTCCAGAGTGTGGAGCATGGGAGAAGGGCCGTGTGGGAGCATAGGACACCCAACAATGCGTGTTCTCCAGGGTTCCTAGAGTAGATGACCAGTTGGGCAGAGAGGCACGCAGGGACTGTGTGGCATGGCGTGTAGAGGCCCAGTTCCCCTACATGTCTTCCATCAGTTTCTCCATCATGTTTTTAACAATCCAATATGGGTCCCAAGTCTGTTCTGGGTTCCCGAAGTCCATGGTGTCTGCGATGATTCTGGCTTCCCAATTATCCAAGAACAGGCGAATTGGGATAGAGACCTCGGGGTCGTATCCCTTTCTCATGGGACTCTCCTCAAGTGTGTTGTCAGTCTTCTTGTTTTTGTTCTTAGCCCCTCTGGTTCTACCCATAGTTGAGGTATCAGAGGAGTAACAGATGCAGGGATGAGTATGCCAGGAATTGAGAGCACTGAGAGCGATGGGGTCAAACAACTTAGCTCCATGAACATAAGTAACCTGGATAATAACCATGAAATTTAGCTACATTGTATTGGAAGATGGGAGCACTGTGCTTAGAGCCATGAGCCTGAGCTTCGCATGCCTAAGTTCCTGCATCGTGGTGTACAGGGTGGCTGAGGTGACGTTGAAGGCTGGTAAATTAAATGGCCGAGCTACTTAACGTTGCATGGTTCACGTCAGCAGTGAAACTTGTAGTGATCCTGAGGCTAGGTGTCGAATGGTTGCTAGCCTATCCCATCTATCTTGAGCTGGCATCCACATCCGAGAGAATGAGATCCCTGTTGGCCAGAGTGTGGCACTGGAGGTAGATGTTCCTGGAGGTTGAATTAGTGAGGGTGTCTTCCACAAAATCCTTATTGCAGTTGACTCCTTCATTAGCAATGTATTCGGCGAGAGCATTGGCTTTTCTCTTAACATGATGGAAAGTGATGGAACTGGCAGTGGTGATGGATTCAGCAAGTTCTTGAAGCTTTTTCCTTAGTCTCCAGCATGACGAGAGCTTTTCCACTCTAGCTCCATTGTGAAGTTTGGAGGCAAGGCTAAGAATAATTTTGGAGTCCCCTTCTATGATTAGGGGGAGCCATCCATGTCTGTGAGCATAATTGAGTCCTTCCAAGAGTCCGGAGAGTTCAACGGCATTATTGGTGTCATGGCCAATGTTTCCCATGAAGATGATCATGATGGTTCCTGTGTCGTCCCGAATGGCTCCTCCAAATCCTGCAGCACCAGGATTACCTTTGGACACACCATCAAAGTTGAGTTTGAAGAAACCAGGGGGGGAGGCTCCAATGCTCAGGGCTAGGCATGGACGCAGGAGAGTTATGAGGAGAGCAGGGTGCAAAGTGAAGGGTAAGATTCCAGTAAAAAAGAATGGAACATTCAATGGGGAGGGTGGGTAGGTTAGAGGTGTTCCAAGGCTTGAGGGATAAGGTTTCTTGAAGATTGGTGGTGAAGATGGCCCAAGTATCTTGAGGAAGCAGTTTTTTAGACTCAAAAATTCTCCGGTTATGTTCTTTCCAAATGTTCCACACCAGTAGGCCAGGGAAAAGTTCCCAAAGCCTATTGAGAAGACTACTTTGGAAGGGGTTTGAGTCCCAAATGGATATGGTTTGGACAATCTTCCCCCTGACCCTGTTGGTTCTTCTATTGAGCTACGCCACTTTGTTCCAGAGGCCATTAGCATAGTCACAAGAGGTAAGGAGATGATCAATTGTTTCAGGATGACCTTCGCACATGGGGCACCAAGAGGGTCTGTGAATGCCTCTTTTTTGGATGTTATCCCAGGTTAGGATGCATCTATGAGCTAGGAGCCAGAGGAAGGAAGAGGTTTTGGGCCAGAGATGAGATGTAATACCCCATTTTGACCCTTAGGATATATTAGCTTTTAATGAAAATATTGTATACATGTGATGTATGTTTTCCTAGCGTGGAGTTCAAGGCCAAGGCCCCGCTAGTGAAATCTTGAGTTTTATTTAAAAGGCAAGTATTAGACATTATGTTACCCATGTGCTATTTAGCCATGGAACATTGTAAAAATGATGTAAATGAACATCATGCAATAAAATACCAAAACTGGCTATGGAGGCAACGAATGAGAAGGGGCCATGTGTATCCACTAGGGAGTGGTGAGGGGGTTGTGGGGATGAACTATACACTGCCAAATGTCATTGTGAGAACCCATTTGACTTTCCTTGGTGACATTTTGTTAGGAACCCATGTCTTTACTTTGTTAGTATATTGTTGTTGGACGCATATGCTTTGTAAGTCGTCCCGTAGTATTTGTTGATCCATAGTTTGTGTTATTGTTGTTGGCGCATATGCTTTGTAAGTCACCTGCAGTATTGTTGATCCATAGTTTGTAGTGGCCCATGGTTTTGACCCATAGTATTGGCGCCTAGAATTAGTATATAAGTGTGTGTTGAGGCCTATGAAGGCACCGTGAAGTTATTTGTATTGATCTTGCTCAAAGGAGGTTGCCCCCTCGAAGTGGCCTGTGATCAATATAAAAGTGATTCTGAGTTCTATTATTTCTGCTATCTTGTGTGTTTTCATTAATTAATTATTGCAGGTTCTTCACACCTAGTATCAGAGCACTTTCTTAGGCTCGCTGGGTGAAATTTCTGCCAAATTTTTTTTCGCATCTGTTGCAGGTTCGGATTTGGGAATAATCGATATCCGCTTAACGGTGGGAAGTACTTGGGCATAAGCCCAAAAACTCATTGTGAGGAATACCACAGGAACCCCGAAGTAGCTGGCCCATTGAGAGGACCTGCAAGTGAAAAGGGCAACGACCCCTACCTGATTGACTAGTTCCCACCCGTGAGGTAAACTAAGAGCTGTCGTTTGTGGCAAAGCAGTTATCAGTTTTACCTGAGCCGTGGAGTGAGGGGTACTACCCCATATACGCAAGCCGTCAGACAACATTGGTGGCCAAGTGAAACCCCTGAACTGTTAGGAAGCCGCACATACCTGGGGTCCATATATATTTTCAACTGAATTATTGCCGATCACTGTTGCGTCGTTTCAGATCCAGTCGTTCAGATCCATTCTGAAAGCCATTCCAGATCCAGCCATTTCAGATCTATTTTCAATCCAACCGTTTTCGATCCATTCGGCACCATTTCAGATCCCTCTGTTTCCACTCACTTCCGGGCCATTGCATATCTATCTGTTTCAGATCCCTTCCGAGCCGTAGCCGCTCCATTTCTCCCCTGTTTCTGCTCCATTTAGTTTTTTCTCCATATCTCCCTTGTTTTCACTCTGTTTCCCTTGAAACTTCCCAGGAACCCCTGTACTCCCATTTTGCATATTTCATTCCCAAGGACCCTATCCCCAATTCCACTTCCAAAATCCCGAAATCCCACATTTGTCTATTTTTAGGGTTTTCCATAACTTCCCCGAATTTCACCCAATCACCTTCAAATTTTACCACAGAGTTCCTTTCCTAATTCTACTTATTTGTCCCTCTCTGCCAAATTTTTCCATTCTTTCACCCCGCTTCTGAAATCCCCCTTTTTTGCTTCCTTGTCCATTCGAAAGTGTCCAAAACCTAGTCAAACCCCAATTACCCTTCAAATTTTTTCCCAAATCCAGATTTTCCTTTACTGAAATAGTTTCTATTTTTGTTTTTCTCCCCAGTCAAAAAAAAAAAAAAACTCCTGGTTATGGTTGTCACCCACGCAGGAGCAAAAACCATGGAAGAAGCACTTGCAGCCATCTAAGCCAAACTCCAGGATCTGGATGAAAAATTTCTCGGCCTCCATCTTGAACATTCAGCCATGAACAACAAACGGTAGTCCGAGTCTTCATCGGACAATGGGTTCTCTTCTTCCAACAATTTCTGTGGTCTAAAGCTTGATTTTCCTCGCTTCAATGGTATTGATCCAACTGGATGGATCTATCATGCAGAACAGTATTTCAGTTTGTATAATACTTTTGATGTCAACAAAGTTTCACTTGCATCCTTTCATTTGGAACAGGAAGCTCTTCAATGGTACCGTTGGTACATCAAGGCTCATGAAGAGCCAAAATGGTCAGACTTTTTCCAGCTCCTTTTGCAACGATTTGGTCCTAGTGCTTTTGATGAATTCACAGGAGCCTTCACTAAACTTCGCCAAATTGGCACTGTGAGAGAGTATCAAACCGAATTTGAGAAACTAGCCAACCACACTGAAGGATTGTCTGATGACTTTTACCGGAGTTGTTTTATCAGTGGTCTAAAGGATGCCATCCGCTCTGAGGTCAAAATGTTCTATCCCAACACAATGATGGAAGCCCTGGGGTTGTCTAAGTTGGCAGAAGACAAGATTGCAACCCAACAACGCTCCAAGCCCACTTTTGTTCTCTTCCGAAATATGGGTTCTCAATGACCACCCATACCGCAGGCTCCTCGACCAACTCCTATCAAGCGTTTGTCTGAAACAGAGATGCAAGCACGCAGAGAAAAGGGGCTTTGCTATAATTGTGATGAGAAATTTACTCGGGGACATAGATGTGTTTAGCAAAAGCTCTATCTCTTGGATGTGGATTCTCTACCTTCCTATGAAATTGTTGACAAAGATCTAAATACAATGGATGCTCAAGTCGACATTCAGGAACCGCCTATTGACCCTCTGTCTCAAGATGACCAGGTAGAGATATCTCTCCATGCTTTAGCTGGAATCACCACCCCCCAAACAATGCGGGTCAGGGGTTACTTCAAGAAGCTTCCTCTTACAATACTCATTGATTTTGGTAGCACTCATAATTTCATTAACCCTCGGATCGCCAAACAAGCTGATTGTTTTATCCATCCTTGCTCCAACTTTGAAGTCATGGTTTCCAATGGGGAACCTTACCTTGCAAAGGGAAGTGTTGAAATGTGCGTATCTCTATGGGAGATTATACCTTGCGCTCTGACATGTTTGCCTTGAATTTAGGTGGATGTGATGTGGTTTTGGGCGCTCAATGGCTACGCACACTTGGCCTTATCTTATGGGATTTTGCTGAACTTTGGATGCAGTTTTCCCTCAATAGACAAAAACACACAATGACAGGATTACAACCAGGGTCTCTCAGCATCATCAGTTTACATCGCATGGAAAAACTCCTCAAGAATAATTCACATGGTGTCATCGCTCAGATCCATTCCATTCAGATGAAACCATCAACGGTCTCCACTACTCCTTTGGATCTACAACAAAGTCTGGATCGATATACAGGTGTCTTTGCTAAACCAATGGGATTACCACCTTCAAGGCCAGAAGACCATCGTATTCAGCTCCTCCCTGGCAGCGTTTCTCCCAACATAGGACCTATCGCTACCCATTTCACTAAAAAACAGAGATTGAAATGCTTGTTCGGGACTTATTGAAGCAAGGTATTATTCGCCCAAGCACTAGTTTCTTTTCTTCTCCAGTTCTTCTTGTCCGCAAAAAAGATGGGTCATGGCGCCTCTCCATTGAATTCCGAGCACTTAATCACCTCACCATCAAGGATAAGTTTCCAATTCCTGTTGTTGATGAGCTTCATGGGGCTCAATTTTTCTCCAATTTGGATCTTCATTCTGGGTATCATCAAATTCAGGTTCATGAGGATGATATCCCTAAAACAGCTTTCCGCACACATGATGGCCACTATGAGTTTTTGGTCATGCCCTTTGGCCTCACTAATGCTCCTTCCACATTCCAGGCCTTAATGAATAAAATATTTCGGCCCTACTTGCAGAAATTCATTCTGGTATTCTTTGATGATATCTTCATCTATAGTAAAACATGGGCTGAATATCTCCAGTATCTGGATCTTGTCATGCAACTTTTCTCTGACCATCATCTCCACACCAAACAGTCTAAATGTGTTTTTGGACAGAAGGAAGTTGAGTATCTCGGGCACATTATCTCAGCACAAGGGGTTCACGTGGATCCTGCCAAAATCGATGCCATGAACAATTGGCCACATCCTCAGACACTCAAGAGCCTTCGTGAGTTTTTGGGGTTCACTGGCTACTACCGCAAGTTTGTCAAGGATTATGGGAAAATTGCAACTCCATTAACTGCTCTATTGAAAAATGATGCTTTTATATGGACACATGCTACTCAGTGTACATTTGACAAACTGAAACAACCTATGTGTACTGCACCTGTTCTAGCTATGCCCGATTTTTTCAAGCCCTTCACGATTGAGAGTGATGCTTGCGGCAATGGACTTGGTGTTGTTCTCCTTCAAGATAAACACCCCATTGCATTCACCAGCAAAGCCCTTTCAAGTAAGAATTTAGCTGCCTCTACATATGAGAAGGAAATGATGGATATTTAGCCTGCAGTATAGAAGTGGCGACCATACCTATTAGGGAATCATTTCTGCATCAAGATTGATCACCAAAGTCTGAAATATTTCTTGGAACAGTGTGTCTCCTCCCCAGCACAACAGAAATGGGTTAGCAAACTCATGGTTTATGACTATGAGATCACTTACAAGAAGGGTAAGGACAATATTGTGGCAGATGCTCTTTCTTGCACATTTGATGCCCAAGGTTCTCTTTCAGCTATTTCTATGCCTGTTCCAAATTGGTTGCAATTTGTTCAACAAGGTTATGTCAATGACTCTTCCTTATCTCAAATCATCCAACGCTTAACCAACAACCCTTCTGTTGTACCACATTACTCTTGGAATGGTGCTTCCCTGAGATATAAGAGTCGTCTGGTGCTTCCCCAAAGCACAGATCTTCAACAGGCTGTCTTCTATGAACTCCATGCTTCTCCATCGGCAGGGCACTCTGGGTTCCTCAAAACGTATGAACGAGCACGACGTAACTTCTTTTGGCAGGGCATGAAAAGGACAATTCAACATATGGTGGCTGAATGTGATACCTGTCAGCGCAATAAGGGTGAAACGGCACTCCTTCCAGGATTGTTCGAACCCTTGCCCATACCTACATGGATTTGGATAGATATTTCTATGGATTTCATTGAAGGGGTCCCTAAATCTGGCGGGAAGACAGTGATTCTCGTTGTGGTTGATCGCCTCTCCAAATATAGTCATTTTTGTGCTCTCAACCACCCTATACAGCCTCCTCAGTCGCTCAAATTTTTCTGGACCAGATATTTCGTCTTCATTGCATCCCTTCTTCCATTATCTCGGATTGTGATGCGAATTTCACTAGTCATTTTTGAACAGAACTATTTTGCCACACTAGCACCAAACTGAAGATGAGTTTAGGGTATCAGCCACAAACAGATGGTCAGACTGAAATTATCAATAAATGCTTGGAAACTTATTTTCGTTGCTTCACCTCTGAACAACAACATCAGTGGGCAAAGTAGCTCCCTCTCGCTGAATGGTGGTACAATACCTCTTACCACACTACCTCTAAAATGACCCCATATGAAGCAGTCTATGGTCAGGCACCCCCAGTTATTCTTCCATACACCCCCAGCAGTTCACCAGTTCAGGAAATTGACATGGTCCTTCGAAACCGCGATCAGATTCTTCACATTTTGTGGGACAATCTTCACATGGCAATAAATCGCATGAAGCAACAAGCTGATCAGCACCGTTCTGAGTGCACTTTTCAAGCAGGCGATATGGTTTTTCTTTGTCTCCAACCGTACAAGCAATCCTCCCTGAAACTCAAAGGGCATCATAAGCTCGCTCCAAAGTTCTATGGGCCATATCGGATTCTTCAGAAGATTGAGTCCGTTGCTTATAAATTGGAACTTCCTCCTTCTTCCCGCATTCATCCAGTATTTCATGTCTCTTGTCTGAAGAAAGTTCTTGGCACCAACATCAATGGACAAACTATTTTACCCGAACTGGATAATGAAGGATCCATCCTTTTTGAGCCGGAGGCCGTCCTCAATCGACGCACTCGACAGCTTCGCTCTCGCTCTATCACAGAGGTCTTAATTCAGTGGCACGACATGCAACCAGAGGACGCTACATGGAAACCACTCCTTCAGATTCAACAACAATTTCCACATCTAAAGCTTTGAGTACAAAGCTTTTTTTAAGGGGGAGGGGATGTTAGGAACCCATGTCTTTACTTTGTTAGTATATTGTTGTTGAACGCATATGCTTTGTAAGTCATCCCGTAGTATTTATTGATCCATAGTTTGTGTTATTGTTGTTGGCGCCTATGCTTTGTAAGTCGCCCGCAGTATTTTTGATCCATAGTTTGTAGTGGCCCATGGTTTTGACCCATAGTATTGGTGCCTAGACTTAGTATATAAATGTGTGTTGAGGCCTATGAAGGCACCGTAAAGTTATTTGTATTGAGCTTGCTCAAAGGAGGTTGCCCCCTCGAAGTGGCCTGTGATCAATATAAAAGTGATTCTGAGTTATATTATTTCTGCTATCTCGTGTGTTTTCATTAATTAATTATTGCAGGTTCTTCACACATTTATTTATGTTGTAAGGAAGTTGTTGGAGATTTCAGTCCATGGCTTCAATGGAGCATGGGTAGCCCAGAAATTCATATGGCAAAGTATGAGATCTATTTTCTTGTACCACAAGTCACTCTACCTCATGGGAATTGTTTCTTCCTCATCCCCAATCCATTGTGGAAGACCCCAGCATCAATTCTCATCCAAAAATGAATTCTCAGCAGAGAGAACAAAAAATCGCAACTGTGAAAGAACCCACATTTTGAAGAGCCATAAACGCTCAGAATTGGCATTTGACAGTGAAATCCAATGGGGGATCCATAGATATGAACCTTGGGGTGAAATTGAGAGTATTAGATACCCCGAAATCCATTTGGAAACCTAGTTTTTATAGCCCAGAAGACCAGTGACGGGATTGAGTTATTCGTTGACAGAATGGTAATAAATCCAACTGTGCATGTTTGAATAGAGGATTGGACTGCTTGAATTTAGCTTGAGATGTCTGCAGCTCTATGGTTGAGCTCACTGGCTTAGCATCCTCCCCCTTCTTTTGGTATGTTTGATAAACCCAACTGTGTGTTGGCTTAGCATGACCGTTTGAGTGAATCCATGGCGATGAGTGAGCCTGTCTAGTTCCTCCTCAGTGGATACATATCCCAGCTCGGGGGTGATCTCTCAACTGAAAGAATATAGGCTAGACAGAGATCTATGGTTGGGTGAAACATTGCTCTCACGTATCTAGTTGTTTGGACGTTTGCTTTTCAAGATAAGTATTCTTTGTGGATTAATTTATATGTATTATGTGTTCTACAATATGTTAATCCTGAATGTTAACTGTTCATGTTAATGAGATGAAATGAATATCTTAATATGGTTGACATGAAGCTAGTGCATAGCATAAGAATGGGATTGATTCAAAGACTGTTGATTCATCATCTGCTTGGGATAGATATGCTGAGGCATTCCAGTCTGTGTGTGTGTTATTATGTTTTAATTTCGCTGTGTAATTTAATCGTGCATTTTAATTAAATGGCAAAAATTTTACCATTATGGCTTTGGGGAAGAATGGGACACCCCATGTTACAGTCATGTTCCCTCCCTTGCATTGGATTGATGGAAGGGGACGTGACAGAATGGTATCAGAGCCCAGCTTGCAGCATTGGGGCTGCTTGGGCCAAACCCTGAGTTACAGGCAAGTAACAGAATGGTTTTAACGTAGTATTGGTGAAGTTGGGGTGGCATTTTCGATTAGAAAAATGAAAATGTTAGAGTTCTCGGGTGTGGGAGAGTATCACACCATTGCATATAGATCTCCAATATCTTTCCAACAGTACCAGACTCACCTCATTTGGCCAAGGGACGAGGGAGTTATGAACCCCAAAAATTACAGGAAACGTAGGTGTTTTCGCAGTTTCGGGATGTCGGGTTTCGGGTTTCGGGAACGCGAATTTTCAAAATTTGCGTTTGGATTTCCGAAATCCCGAACCCGCAATTTTCGGTTTTCGAACTGTTACGTTTTGGGTTTTGGGAACGCGAATTTTCAAAATTTGCGTTTGGATTTCCGAAATCCTGAACCCGCAATTTTTCGGCTTTCTGGATGTCGAGTTTCGGGTTTCGGGAACGCAAGTTGTGAAATTGCGCATTCCGATTTCCGCAATCCCGAACCCGCAATTTCAGGTTTCGGGTTGCGGGTTGTGGGATGGTTACATCCCCGTGACCGCAACTTGACCCCCCCCCCGAACCTGTTGTTTCAGGTTTCGGCTTTCAGCTTTCGAGTGAAAAAAAAGTATAGAGCCCAAAAATGGATTTTTGGATTGTAAGAGCATGCAAGGTCAGAATTTGATGAGTTCAGGGGCATTCTGAGGCCATTGACGGAGGCCATGAATGAACCAGTGAAGATCTCGAACCCATTATGCTCAGATTGGGCATAAATTTGGAATTATTGGCTTTTACAAATCATTGTCCCGATGCTTGAAAGAAGGTCGGATTGAGCCAAAATTGATATGGGGTAGTCGTGGAGTAGGCATGGTGTTAAGTTTGGAGTTTTGGAACCAAACTCCAAAGGATGTGGAGTCGGGGTGTGCAAGAAGGCCAAAAAGCACTATTCCGGGCCACGTTTTGGGAATTTTGAAAAGCTTGTAGTGGTTGAAAGTGACCTTATAATTCGGAATCAAGAAAATTACTGAACTCAGCATTTCATATTCTCAGTATACCAGACATATTCCGTTACACAAAGATTTCTCAGAAATGCACCGTTTGGGAAATAGCCATTTTTGGTCCAAAATTTAGAATTTTGGAAAAATGTGAAAAGTGGAAAGTAGTCAAACCCGGAATTTTATAGAAGATAAATGGTGCATCAGAACAGAGATCCATGAGTTGTTGAGCGTTCCTTGTTATATGAACTAACTTCGCCCGGTAGAAAAGTTTTCGTGACTCTTCATAGATTTTCTTCCACAGGTGGCTAAAGTTGGCATCCCAGACCAAAATACAACTGTGTAAAAATGTGCAGAATTTTGGTTAAAGTTGTTATTTTTGAGGTAATGCAATTTCCACACCCTATGTCGGAATGGATCAAGTGGATAGGCATTGGAAAACTTATCCAGCAGGGAACAATGGTGCATAACCAGAATTTGAATGAGGTTAACATACCTCATAGTTATGCAGAGCAGAAAAGTGTGAGTGGCTGTTTTGACAAAATTGTTGTCAATATGGGAAATTTCTAAAATTGCACGCCTGGAAAGTAGCAAATGCCATGAAATCATACCAACTATGATGTGGAAGAGGAATTGCATGCCATGATGAAGGATTGGAAAGGGAGGATTTCTTAACCCATGTTTGTTGTTGTAATTATATTTTATAAGCTTTGTGTACATAAAATTATGGCACGGGAATGCTGAAAATGCAAGAGATTAGATGGATGGCATGAATATGCACTAGTGGACATATTAATAAACATTTCACAGTGCATAAGCAGATGTTTGTGCACACATAGTATATTTCATGTTAGTAAAAGTAGTAAGGCTCTACGTATGCAATCAACCACTAATGGCAAATATTATGGTTAATAATCACTATTGGTGTTGGTATTCGTTGTAAGACCTAAGACAACAGAAGCATGGCCACATGTGTTGATGATGTTGTTGCATATGGCCAACACCCTTGTGAAGAAAAGGCTAGGGCAACAAATCCATGATCAAGAGATTGGTGGAAGGATTCTATAAACCTCTGTAAGAGACCAACTGATCAGGTAACATCAAGAGTGTAAATGGGACCCTTGCAAGTAATGGTTTAATTATGATGATTGCATAAGTGTTGAAAAGGGATTGGGTAATAATCCATTGAACCATATTTAGTAATCATAGAAGGGTATGCATTTAGGATTGAAATGCATTCATGTAGATGACATACTGCCATAGTGCGGTGGAGCATGGAGTAGTGAAAGCAATATGCCTCCTACCATGTGATTGTTTAGAAATTTAGACTACATTCATATAAAAATATATCATTGCATGTGTATGTTAGTTATGAGCTTAATAATCAAAGCAAGTGAGGACCAGTGGTCCTGATTATGGTAATGTATGCTATATGAGGTCGTCATGTTTCGACCATAACATGTTTGAATGCAAAACATTCATGAACCAATGCAAGATAGCATTGAGTGGATATGCATTAAGAGATTTTATAAATCTTGTAGTTATGCATTGAGTGGATGCATATGAAAAATTTGAGTAAATGTTGTAAATGTGCATGCATAAGTGTGGGTGCACATGTTGTGATGCATTGCATGAATGCATGGGGATGGTATATGTATCATTGCAAACTAAATAATGAATGAGATGATGAATGATGATAATTCTAGGATCATTTCATGGGCTGTTATGAATGCAGAATAGTAAGTGCATGAAGAGGGCAGTCATGATTTACGGGCTGCCGGAATGCTCTGTGAAAGGGCAGAGTTGTATAATGATATGGCTATGAATTAATGAGCATTTAAAAGCTTTAAGTTGATTTCACGGACAGTGTGATGGAGTCTTGTAATTTTATGGTGCTAAGGGTGCATATAACATAAGCCTATACATTTCATTGCATTTGAAATATTAATAGTTGAGAATGTTTGAATTATGGAGTGTTATAATTTTGGATATGCTTCAGTGACTGTTGCATCAATGAAATATTATATGCATGGGGACTCACAACATGCTTGGCTGATTGAAAGTTTCAAACTCCAGGTAGAAATGTCTTGCGTATGGCAATGGGGATAAGACCATAGTAAAGACTAAACTCTACCATGTGCAAAAGCCAAGGGTTATGAGAAGGTTCTCATGGTTGTGAAATTTAATTTATGCATGAAACAAATTTGAAAATATTCTGATTTAAGTTTATGAGAATAATATCATGGTTGCAAGTCTAATTTTTGTAGGGAACAGATTTGAAAATTTTGATTTAGAGCTTATGACAAGGAATCTCATGGTTGAGGACTCTAAGTTCTGTTAGAAAGAAGAATTGTAAATCTCTGATTTGGAATTTTGCTAATAAATGACTAATGACTATTTGGCTTATATAAATTGTGTCAGGAGGACATGTTGTAAGTGGATGTTCATGCATGGCAGCAGACATAAGACCATAATGGGAGAAGTGATACCATTTACAAGAGTCAAGCAATATGAGAATAGCCTCATGGCTAAGAAAGTCAATTTCTGTAGGAGACAGAATTGTAAATTCATGTTGAATTAATTATTAATGCTATTGATTGGTTATGGAACAATCAGATTTGAATTTTATTGACAAATCTTACTAACTGTTTGGCTATTTGATAAGTGTGTTAGGAAGACACATTGCAGTAAGACCATGAGAGAGGGCCTGCAATAAGACCATGAGAGAGGGCTTGCAGAAGCCAAACTTCATGGGAAAGATCCCATACATTGGAAATGGGTTTCGGGGGAAACGCCATTGGATATTTTGATAATGTTCCATCTGCACTACATGATTGGTAAACAGTATGAGTGAGATGATAAAGATTATGTCAGTAAGACATATGAGAGTTATGTAACATCAAAAGGAGTTGGGATGGCAAACTGAGGGACTGTCAACTCAGAGAAGGGAGCCCCCTTCCTCATTAATGAAGAATACTACATCTACAAATGAATAAGTGTTCCGTAAACCCTGACTGATATATATATATACATATATGTGTGCAAGATTAGCTGTTAGAATTACTATGCAGAGCATATTCTATTTATGTATATTATTCAGACTGCTTGAAGTATGATTAAGACCTGCATAGCTCACATCAGTGAGGAGTGCACACCTTTCTAGTGCTGAGTTATGTTAAGGATGCCAATATTGATTACGCCCTATGGGAATGGACACATTCCTGATGTTTCAATACTTAATAGTGAATGCTATGAATTATGGTTATAATTTTAGAATAACAACGCTGACAAGTTTGCCTATACTACTTGTGTTGTCACCTTAAATAGATACAATTTGGTGCTACACACTAAAGGAACAAAGTAAAAGGTTGTTGTGAGGGGTTGTGGTGGAAGGATTAATGTGTATGAAAAGATGTTGTGGAGGTTGTGGGAATTTTTATGAAGGGATGTGAAGGTGTTGATGAAAGGACTGTTATATGCCTATGGCTCCATAGTAGAGCCTTGACCTAGAAATTGTCATAGTGAAGTTTCCTTCCAAGTCGGCGTGAAGATGTACTGGTTGGACAGTAATTATTTGATGTTTTGGAGTAGCCTACATGCTGGCCAAACATCCCAGTCCGCAGGAGGATCCCAAGGCTTATAAAGTAAAAGCAGGACCCTATGGACCAGAGAAGAAATGTCCAATACAGATAAGTATTCAATTTCATTCATGTCTTATTTGGAATAATGAAGGTTTCAAGTATAAGCCCTCTAATAGTTAAGGTGATGCACTATTGTTTCTTTGTTGAAAATCTTGGTCAATGCAGGAAGCAAGGACCCTGAAAGAATTTAAAGTGTTGGGTAAATCCAAAGAGTAACTAGTTGGGTGCTACAAATGCTTGGTAAACCCAGTCGACGTGAAGGTGTACTGGTTGGGAATTAACTACTTGAATGTTATAGAGCAGCCAGCGTGCTGGCCAAACATTCCTCAAATGTTTGATAATTCCCAGTCAGAGTACTGACTTAGCATATTGCTAAATGAGATGTCTGATAAAACTAGTCGGCGTATTGACTTAACATTGCCTATGTGAATGGTTGAGGAGTAGCCTGCGTGCTAGCCCAACATTCGTTATTATATCCATAGGAAATCCAAGGCTTGTAAAGCAAAGAAGGACCCTATGGAATAAAGTGAAGACATCCAATGCAGATAAGTATTTGGTTATCTTGTAATTTCTTGCTTATAAATATACATGTGTATATGATTTGGTTATGACTTCCCAAACTCTCGTTTAGAGATAAATCCTATGAAAATAAACTAAACATACGAATTGATTCAATGTTTGAGTGTAGGTATTGTTGGAAGCAAGGACTATGAAAGCATCTTAAGAATGCATGTGGACATGTGACTGCCTAAAAAGCTCATCTTGAGCAGCAATTAAAGATGGTGCTAGTGGGACTGTGTGGGTCCTAACAGCTAAGAGTTGGAGACAAACCATGTGGAGGGACTCCATGGTTGAGAGGTCTGAAATAGACCATAGACATTAAGTGTCATAGCTAAGAAGGGCAGGTCAAGCATTTACGTTGAAGTGAAAGAGGCTAGGAGCATGAAAACCATAGTGGTTGTGTGGGTTTCAAAATGGAACAAGGCTAAGAGGAGAAAACTCTTACTGCTCTCTCTTTCCTTTTATTGATGCATTTATAAAAACAGAAAATTGTTGAATGCATGCATGGCTGAAAGTAGAGTGTGTTTATTTGCTTGAAATAAATTGTGAATGTTGAATTAATGAATTTCCTGTGAATGGATGAACATGAAGGAATTCATGTGTATGTTGGGCAAGCATGAAAAGTGTGGAGGTCTCATGAATAGAGCATGGTATCTCCATGTCAATTGGGGAAAACAATTGACTGATTTTTAATATTTAGGTTATGGTTGGCCTAACAATATTTGTAATGATAAATTTCACAGGTGGAAATTGAATCAATTGGTTGCAGCTGTTACGAGCAAGTGTTGCTTGTGAGCAAAGTGAGAACCAACTGTGCATAGTGGCCATGGCTGCAGACCATAGGCTGTTGGAATTAGCTGAAAGTCTTCTTCAAACAATTTACAAGACTCGAGAAAATCTTGGAGAACTACTCAAGCTACAAATGCAGCAGAATGAGATGAACCACAAAGTTTTGCAGGACTCTGTTTGTTTGCAAAGACAAGAAAAAATAATTCTGGAAACAATCAACCGAAGAAAGGACAATGGATCAATGATGAGGCATTCGCCAAATCGGTCCATTTAGAAACGTTCCAGGCATGAAGACTCAAAGGATATTGAGCAGGTAAAGATGAAGCAGCCAGTGAAATGTTGGAAATGTGGAGGACATCATTGCCTCTGCAACTTCCCAACGAGGGAACATCAAGAGGGTAGCAGCCATAAAGTTTTCAGACTTGTGGATGAGCTGAAAGATCACAGGAAGCAAGAGAAGCTTGTGGAAGCCAAAGGACTTGATCCTGAAAGTTCAAAGTAAAGGATAGAATGCAGGGCAGACCTGCAAGGTTTTTGAAATTTTGGACATGTGTAAACTGTATATGTATTTCTAAGTATTGGAACACTTAGGACGGTGTTATTCTAAGGGGGAGGGGATTGTAATATCCCATTTTGACCCTTAGGATATATTAGCTTTTAATGAAAATATTGTATACCTATGATGTATGTTTTCCTAGCGTGGAGTTCAAAGCCAAGGCCCTGCTAATGGAAGCTCGAATTTTATTTAAAAGGAAAGTATTAGACATTATGTTACTCATGTGCTATTTAGCCATGGAACATTGTAAAAATGATGTAAATAAACATCATGCAATAAAATACCAAAACTGGCTATGGAGGCAACGAATGAGAAGGGGCCATGGGTCTCCACTAGGGAGTGGTGAGGGGGTTGTGGGGATGAACCATACGCTGCCAAATGTAATTGTGAGAACCCATTTGACTTTCCTTGATGACATTTATTTATGTTGTAAGGAAGTTGTTGGAGATTTTAATCCATGGCTTCAATGGAGCATGGGCAACCTAGAAATTCGTATGGTAGAATATGGACTCTGCTTTCTTGTACCACAAGTCACTCTACCTCATGGGAGTTGTTTCTTTCTCATCCCCATTCCATTGTGGAAGACCCCAGCATCAATTCTCTTCCAAAAACGAATTCCCAGCAGAGAGAAGAACCAAAAATCGCAACTATGAAAGAACCCGCGTTTTGAAGAGCCATAAACGCCCAGAATTGGTATTTGACAGTGAAATCCAATGGGGGATCCATAGATATGAACCTTGGGGCGAAATTGAGAGTATTACATACCCCGAAATCCATTTGGAAACCTAGTTTTTATAGCCTAGAAGACCAATGACGCGATTGAGTTATTCGTTGACAGAATGGTGAGAAATCCAAGTGTGGATGTTTGAACAGAGGATTGGATTGTTTGAATTAGCTTGAGATGTCTGTAGCTTTGTGGTTGAGCTCACTAGCTTAGCATCCTTCTCCTTTTTCTTTTGGTATGTTTGATAAACTCAATTGTGTGTTGGCTTAGCATGACCGTTTGAGTGAATCCATGGCGGTGAGTGAGCCTATCTAGTTCCTCCTTAGTGGATACATATCCCAGCTCGGGGGTGATCTCTCAGCTGAAAGAATATAGGCTAGACAGAGATCTATGATTGGGTGGAACATTGCTCTCACGTAGCCAGTTGTTTGGACGTTTGCTTTTCAAGATAAGTGTTCTCCGTGGATTAATTTATATGCATTTTGTATTCTGCAATGTGTTAATTCTAAATGTTAACTATTCATGTTAATGAGATGAAATGAATATTTTAATATGGTTGATATGAAGCTAGTGCATAGCATAAGAATGGGATTAATTCAATGATTGTTGATTCATCATCTGCTTGGGATAGATATGCTGAGGCATTCCAGTCTGTGTGTGTTATTATGTTTTAATTTCGCTGTGTAATTTAATCGTGCATTTTATTTAAATGGCAATAATTTTACCATTATGGATTTGGGGAAGAATGGGACACCCCATGCTACAGTCATGTTCCCTCCCTTGCATTGGATTGATGGAAGGGGATGTGACATGAGAATCCCATATTTTCTTCCAGATAGGATTGGTACGCTCATCTGGAGTAGTAGTGAGAATAGAGTAGGCCTCTTTGGTGGAGTAGGTGTCCATGGGGAGGTGTCCCCAACGAAGAATGTCAGGATCGTTGTTGGTACGCATTTTCCTGATTTGGAGGTTTTGCCACAGGGGCTCCATAATGTCTGCCAGAACTGGGGTTGTCCAAAGATCATGATGCTTCCAAGCCCAGAATCTCAAGGCATTGGAGAGAATCCAATAGTCCTAAACAGTGCTCTGTCTGCTTTGTTCACAATGAGCCTGAAGGTCCTAAGAGAGCATCAGAGAATGAAGAGGAGGGAGCTCCTGCCAGGAGTCATACCAGAAGAGTGCATGCTTTCCATTGCGGATCTCCCAGAAACTTTGCTACTGAATGATAGATATCTGATAGTTGGATTCCCGCCAGATGAGAGAACTTGGAGGATTCTGGTCAAAGCGGATTTTGAGCTGAGCTAGCCAATTTCGGGCATATTTGCTGTGACAGAGGTGACACCAGGGGGAAACTATGTCAGTTACCCATTTCCACCAAATTTTGACAGAAAAGACATGATTATTGATTTTCGAATCCCTGAGTCCAAGGCCCCCTTGTATTTTTGGGGTGCAAAGGGTGTCCCACTTCACCAGGGCCCACTTGAGATTGTTATGCATTCCTCCCCAGAGGAAGGACTTTTGAATTTTCCTCATTAATTTCATGACCCACTTAGGGGCGGCCAGGATCGAGAAGAGATAAAGGGAAATGGATTGAAGTACCGACTTGAGGAGCACCAATCTGTTGGGAAGATTGAGAGTGTGAAAGGTCGAAGAGGAAATTTTTCTTTCAAGTTTGTCCAAGAGCTCCCTCCGGGAGGAATGTTTGATGGAAGAGTCAAAGAGAGGGGCTCCCAAGTATTTGGAGGGGAGGGAGGCAGTGGAGTAGCCTAATATTCGAGAGATATTCCTTTGGGTAATGGGATCAGTATGGAAAAAGAAGAGCTAGGATTTTTCTAAGTTGACCATGGTTCCTGATGCTTCAGAGTAGGTCTGAAGGACGCATTTAAGGGTGGAAGCTTCTTGGACTGAGGAATGGGAAAAAAGGAGGTTTTCAACCATGAAATGCTGATAAACTATGGGTGGGATTCCATATAAGGAAAGGCCATGGAGGGTTCTCGAGGTGATCTGAGCTTTGAGCATACGTCCCAATCCTTCGGCCATGAGGATGAAGAGGAAGGGGGAGAGGGGGTCTCCTTGACGAATGCCTCTGGTGGGGGAGAGCGTGGAGGAGGGATAGCCATTGTCAAGGATGGAGAAAAAAGAAGAGGAGGTTAGGGACATGATCCAGTTGATCCAATCTTGACGAAATCCAAAGGCCTAAAGCATCCTTTCAATGAAAGTACAGCTGAGTTTGTCGAAGGCCTTGGAAAGATCAAGCTTGATAAGCATCTCGGGGTTTTTTTCCATTTTTAGGGAATGGATGACTTCGTGAGCGAGAATGTTACCATCTAGTATTTGGCGACCTTCAACGTAGCCAGTTTGCTCAAGGGAGATCAGTAGCAGTAGAAGCACTTTGAGGCAATTGGCAATGACTTTTGTGATGATTTTGTAAACCACGTTGTAGTGGGAAATGGGTCTGAATTTCCTAGGAGTGGTGGTGCCAATTTCTTTAGGAATGAGGGTGAGGTGGGTGGCGTTGAGCGCTGGGAGGACCCACCTCTTAGATCTTGATTCCTCAACCACTTCGAGAATTTCCTATTTTAACATGTCCCAGCAGTTGTGAAAGAAGTTGATGGTGAAGCCATCTGGACCTGGTGTGTAATATCCCCATTTTGACCACCATTGCATTAAATCGTAAATGATGTAAATATTGTTATTTAATCATGGTGAGGAGCTCAAGGCCAAGGCCCCGCCATTGATTTAGCATTTTTATGTATCAAAAATTAAAAATAGATGCCTATGGTTCTTGTGCTAGACAGGCACAATGTAAATTCAAACATCATGTAAATACAAATTTTAATGAAATGCCCGCAACTAGCTATGCAAATGCAACAAGAGATGGGGGCATGATTTTACAAGGAATAGGGAGGGAAATTATTCAAACCCTTGAGCCAACGGTGTTAATCCATGTGTCAATGAGAAAACCCATAAACCCTCAACTACCCATTTTGGCTTATGCACCCAATCATTTAATTCTTCCAAGAGTTGGTTGAGGCAGTTAATGCCTTGGGAATGGAGAGGTATGGAAGCCAATTTCGTGTATGGGCAAGCCATCAACCTGGGAAATCGTATTTTGTCTTCTTGGGCAAGAAAACACCCAGGAAATGGTTCCCAAAGCCATTCTTGACCCATGGCCTTTGCTCCCAAATGCAGTCTGAACTAACTGGGCTTTCTCCATCATGTTTTTTCATCATTTTCCTGCATTTTCCCATGGCTGGGAGCTCGTTTTTGTGTTACACAATGGCTGGGAGAGGAGGACCATGATTTAGGGTTGTTATGGAGGTCGTTTTTACCCTGGAATGTCCATGGAAGTTTTTTTGAAAACGGATTTGGCTTCCCAGGGTTCTTTCCTCATTTAGCTCTTCATTTTTGGCTGCCCACGTTTTTTTGAACTGGTAGAAACCCCATTTTGGGCATCTCACTATAAAAACGTTTTCTTCATGCCCAACACTTGTACTTTTTCTATTTTGTGCATCCCTGTTTTAGTTTGAACTGTGAGCAATAAATTAGGAGTGGAAGTGGACCTGAGTTGGCTTGATAAACCTAGTGGGGAAAATAACCTCTCAAGAAGATCAAAAGGACTGGCTACTCTTCTATGCACACCTTGAACAACACTGAACTTGAAGGTATGGCCTCAGGGGCTGTGTAGTAGTGAAGGGAATACTTCCTTGAGTTTGGTGTGTAGGAATTGTGGGAAACCAAGCTAGATAGATTTTGTAGAGGTATCCATAGCTCTGTGGTTGAGCTCACTAGCTTAGCAATTCTTTCTTTCCATTGCCTAGCATCCTGATAAACCCAACTGTCGATTGGCTTGGCTGATTTTGGTGTATATTTGGCTATGTGTGAGTTTGTTGTTCCCTTTTCCTTGTAGAAATCATGCCCATCTCGGGGGTGGCAGTTGTATCAAGAGATTGATAAGCACAAATGGCCTATGGTTGGGTGGAACATTGCAATTGCATAGCTGGTTGCTCGGGACTATTTTGTTTTAAGATAAGTACTCTCATGTGTTAAATTCTGCAATGTATTTATTTAATGTCTGTCATGAAAATGTTTGAATGTATGTTAGATATGTAGATGATTTTAATTTCGCTGTGTTTAATTACAATATGCACATGTATATGTATGTTTTCTTATCAATGAGTTTTACTTAATGGATATGGGGCTAGATGCCCAGATTTAGTGTCATGTTCTCTCCCTTGCTTGGTCTGATGGGAGGGGACGTTACATGGTGCCTTGCCTTCCTCAATCTGATTGACTGCCACCTCTAATTCCATCATGGTGATTTCTTTCATGAGGTTGGCATTGTGCTCCGGGGTGAGAATGTAGTGAATGTGTCTGGTAACCCGGCTAATGGCCTGAGATCTGTCAATATCATCCTCGGAGAGCATATTTTTGAAGTGGCTGATGAGTTCAAGCTCGATCTCTGCATGATCTTTTAGAATTGAACCATCCAAAAAGATAAGAGAGTTGATCCTATTATTCATTCTGTGTTGGATGGTGGTGCGGTGGAAAAAAGTTGTGTTTTTCCCCTTCTTTAAGCCATTTGATTTTGGATTTCTACCTCCAGAGGGTTTCTTCTTGTTCACAACGAATGTCCAGCTGCTTCAGGTGACCTTTCTCCTTTTGTTTGAGTTCTTCAGTGTGACCTTGTTCCATAATGTCTTTTTGAATGTGCTCTAGCTCCTTCTCGATATCACTTTTTGCTGTCAAGATATTGCCAAAGGTCGTTTTGTTCCAAATTTTCAGCTGAGATCTAAGCAATTTGAGTTTCTTTTGGAGGATGGCCATTTTGGATCTGCCTTCAACTTCCATTTTGTGCCATCAGTCCTGGATAGTGTCCTGAAAGGAGGGGTGGGTGAGCCAAAAATTTTCAAAACAAAAGGGACATAATTTTTTCAAACCTGAGTGTTGCCAATTGAGAGAGATCGGCTAGTGATCAGATCCTGTGGAGGGTAGAATATTAGTGGTGAGTAAACCTCTAGTGTCCATGAAATTTTCAGTGACTAGGAAGCGATCGAGTCGTGAGGTAATCTGATGGACCCCGCGTCTGCAATTATTCCAGGTGAAAAATCCTTCAGATGGTTGGAGGTCAATGAGCTCACTGTCATTGATACAACATTTGAAAAGAATGTCTTCTGGGGTGAGAAAACGACGCCCGCCTTTCTTTTCCTGAAGGGAGGTAAGCATGTTGAAATGTCCTCCTAAGATGAACAAAGAGTCAGAATACTTCTGGGTGAGCCAAGAGATGGTGCTGAGGAAGTTGAGCTTAGCAGGGGGCTTGTGGTCCATAGACATTCGTGAGATGTCCCAAGAGATTGGTTCCAAGGATGTGGAAGGAGGCAGAAAGGGAGTGGGCAGTAGCACATAAATCGTTTAGGGTGAGAATGGAGGGATTCCAAGCTATTGCAATACCTCCAGAAGCACCCAAGGCATCGATGGCAATGACTTGGAAACCTTTCTAGAGCTTGGTGAACAGGGATTGGACTTTCTCATAGGTACATTTGGTTTCTTGGAGAAAAATGACTGAGGGTGTGTCTTGCATTATTTTGCGCTTGAGCATACGATGTTTTGTAGGTCCGTTGAGCCCTCGTACTTTCCAAGAGATTAACTGCATTAGGAACCTTGTAGAGCAGTGGGGAAGAATTCCGTTAGCTGGGCATATTGCCCTGATTCCACTAATTTGGTTCCTAGTTGACTGATTTTCTAGAGATCCGTCTTTCTTCCTCTCTTTTTAGCATCTTGAGATTTTATTTTTGGGGGAGATTCTGCACTCCAAGTTTGAGGTGCTTGACTTTACTCAGGGCTTCTTTGAGGAGATGGATCTATTTGGGGGAGATGGTATTGAAATATTTTTTGGTGCATGCATCCTCCAGTCCCAGAATGTCCAGATCCCCAATCTCCAGATCGATCATTTCGTCATCCATCTGAACTTCTAGTCCTTATGTTCTAGCTGTCTGTCCTGGATTGGTCTCGGGGATCACATGTTCCTCCATGTTCTTTCCATCCTCAGGGAGGGGTTTGTCTTTGATACTTTCATTGGATTGGGTATTAGCAGTTTGGATCTGATCAAATGTCATTTGTGTAAGGACTGGCTCTTCCTGCTGTTGTTCTTTGGCTATGGGATCCTCCGGTTGTCCTTCAAGATTTGCAAAACTATTGCTTGTGGAGGGATCTTTGGCTTTTTTCCCTTCAGTAGTTGTTTTGCGTTGTTGTCTGCTTTTCCTTCCAAGTTTTTGGAAACCCTCTTCATCTTTGGTGATTTATGGGGGATTGTTGTTGTTAAGAGGATAGTCACGGTGCAAATGGCCATGTTCATGGCATTTCCTACAACGAAAGGGGACATGCTCATAATCTAAAGGTTGGATCCATTCTGTATCTTCATGGCTGAGACAGATCAAATCTGGCAAAGATTTGGCAATGTGCATGTAAACACAAATGCGGGCATAGGATGTGTACTTACTGTTTTTGGTTTGTTCAGCAACTCTGAAAAAACTTCCAAGGGTGTTTCCAATGTCCATGAGCATGTCCTCGTCCCAATATTCTTGATGCAGAGAGTACATCCATATCCACACAGGAGCCCATGTGAAGTCTTCTTTGTCTGGGTTGAATTTTTCTATCCAATGCTTGAGGTATAGTCCTGTCGAGTTGAAGAAGTAAGGCCCTCCATCTTCTACTCGAGATTTGTAATCTAGCCTGTGAAAGATGATGGTGAAGAAGCCTTTAGAGCCTAACTGTAGATCAAAGTGTGCCTTCAGTTTCCACTTGGACATTATCCAGCCTCGGAGGGCTTGTTCAGTTGTCCAGAAGCCAATTAATTTGCCTACCAGGGTGTGATCTTTGAGTTTTTGTGCTCTAGCATTGATGCATTTGGCTGGGAGGTAGAGCTGGGGTCTCTCAGCAGCGTTAGCGATGCAAGTGTTCGTGTTGTTGGATGTCTTGGGGGTCTGCTGGATCTTCTGATCAATGGGGGCTTCGGGGTACTTAAGAGGTACCTCTACCATACCGATCTGCACAGAGGCGGCGGGGATGGAGGACAAGGGGATCTACCCAGAGGGGCCCTCGGCCCCTCCTTGAGTTTCATCCATGGGTCGTACCATGGGATCAATTTAGTAGGATTGCAGGTGGGCAAAGAGGTGGGGGCTGAAGCAACAGGCTCAAAACCCTAGGAGCTGCATGCGAGGTTGCAGAGCCAGAATATCCACATGGCTATCCAGAATCCGCTCACTAATGGTCGAAAGAAAAAAAAAGTGCCTCAACGATCGAGGTATTTAAAAACCCTCGATCGAGGTCTTTTAAAACCCTTGATCGAGCTTTTAAAACCTCGATCGAGGGCTTGAAAAGACCTCGATCGAGGGTTCAAAAAACTATTTTTTTGGTTTCCATCCACCTAAAATCGTGAACCACCTTCGTGGATTCACCCTATGGTAACATTTATTGACTGTCACCATTGCATATTTTGGTGAGAGTTGAAAATTGTCACCATAAGCTCATTGGTGATGGTCAAAAGAGCCTCCATCACCAAAAATTGAACATCGCTAAAGGCAAGGCCGAGTCACCAAAAGTATAGGTGATGTGGTGACATTTAAGGCCTGTCATGAATAATGATTGTAATGATGGATGGTGACCATCACCATTTATGAAGAACAATGATTTATGGTGATGGAACTTTCATGGACCTCATTATTGATGCATATATATGGAGACGTTCATTGACCGTCACCATTTCATATATAAAAAATGATTTTTGATGATGTCTTTTTAACGACCCTCACTAATGATACATATTTAGGAACGGATAGAAATCATCACCATCCCCTATGAATATTAGGGCACGATGGAATCGAACCACTAACCTCCTACTTGTAAAGTAGGTGCTCTTCCATTGAGCTAGCACCCTTCAAACAATTAGACCTTGAAACTTTGTAAATTCTAAAACTTTCATTAAATTATAAAACTTTGTAAAGTATTGGCGAATATTTTACTAAACAAGTGGGATACGTAGCATGGTTACTTGTTAGTGGGATTCAACCATGATCCAAACTATGTTACTTATCAACTTTTTCCAAACGACATACCCATAACTATTTTCCTTTGAGGGAATTATCCCACATGATTCATAAAAATTTAAAATAATGAGCCAATTACATTTTGGTTGAGACATAGATCACAACGAACTTTGGCTCAAGCACACGTGGGATTCACTCAATGAACATATGACATAGCGCATGCATTCATGGCATATTAAACAATACCCATAATTTCACTAGATATTTGAAAATATCTTCCAAGATCGTTTATTTAACCCCGTCCCAATACACCTTCCCAATTAAAAAACCCATTTTTTCACTAGATATTGTAGGTATTTGTTTTTTCATTAACATTTTTATACCCCTCTATATTTCTACCCTAGTATAGTGACATGACACTTCTCTTATGACTACATGTGCACCTCACTTTCTTATTGTTGTACCTTCTTAAAAGGAAGATTCTCTACCTAATTATATTGATCTCTTTGGTAGTCACTCACATATGTTGAATTCCTAACAGCATAGCCATGTTAAGTTACTCCGAGAGAGGTAACATGTTGTACAAAATTAAACAAAATTATAGCCAATTACTTATCATAAACATGAGGATATCATACATGCAACTCAAATCTAATCATTCAAGACAAAAGAGGAATTATCAAGGAACATTAGCCTAAATTGTAAGGGTAAAAACATTTTATACATAAGTGAAAGACACAAATGATAAAGAGCCAATAACACAATCAACAAAATTGAAACATCTCATATAGGGCTTTGGTAGTAGTATGATAAGATTATATAAATACTTGAAGAGTGTTCAATGCAACATAATTTGTGAATCATGCATGATATGTGTTTTTGAAACTAGATCCAAAGAAAAGCTTCTTTGCTAAAAATCAAATTGTCAGTCTTATCTCTATACAGTAACACACCCATAATTCAAACTTTCTACATAGAGAATATTCTCAAAGTTCCAACTAATAACATTAGTGCCAAAACATGAATTTTAGAGGATGGACATTATACCACCTATTACCTCACAAAATGACTGGCATTTTGTGAACTTTTGGTAACAATAGGAGTAGCACATTTCTGAACTAGGGTAGGGTTTCAATAAGAAATGGTTTCATAACGAAAATATTGCAAGATGGATAATTGGTTTTTTACTTTAAAGTTTTTGTAGCAAGGATGAGTTGAAAGATGGCCAAAGATCCTAGCATTGGCAGGCTGGAAATAATGACATTTGATACCCTTCAGGTGCTTGGAGAAAGCATTCCCTTGAAAGATAAAAAAGGGTGATAATTGGGGCAGATCTGAATCACCTCCTGGAAGACTCCATTTTCATCACCAAAAATAGAGTTGTGAACACAACGTGTGGCACATGACTGGTTTGTGAGCAGAAGTTCCAATCACCTCCTGGAAGACTCCATTTTCATGACCAAAAATAGAGTTGTGAACACAACTTGTGGCACATGACTGGTTTGTGAGCAGAAGTTCCAGTATTGAAATAACAATATGTGATACAGTAACACATGACTGGTTTGTGAGGAACAAGTATTGAAGACTGTTCCAGCAGTAGTATATAGCATATTAAAATATCCATGAGATATGAATTTTCTTGAAGGGATTGTAATAGCAGCAACAAGGAAGACCTTTTTGAAATTTATTCCAAGTATTGTGTATGATCAGATTATGTCTCTATGCATTGAGGAGCATGTAAACATACACCCATTTGCAATGTGAAAATAAGTGAATCAAACGACCTCATTTCCTTGTGGACACTCATCAATGGTTCATATGATTTTGTCGCATCATGAAGACCTCCTCCCATTGGTTGATAGTGTAGATGTTTGGACTATGGTTGTGTGAAATACTTCATGTTAACATATGCATATGGATTCCTGAAACACATGGCATTTCTGTGATGTTCAGTCCATCTAATCCTTGTACGAATGTCATTAATCTATTGCGTAGTTCTATTGTCCCTGGGCCTAGCCACTACCAACCATTGGTTTTTGTTCAAGCATGACAAGAACTGTCCCAATAACTATTGTTCGCAATTCAAACCTTCTACTCTATTCAAAGTGGAAAATCCTCCTAATCCAAAGTGGAAAATCCTCCTAATCCAGATTCCAGAGAACTAGTTGTTCATGGATTTAAGATGCAAACTGAATTTGAAGCTCCGGAACATTTAACTGAACCAAGCATTCCAAAGAATCTCAAAAGAAAAAGAAATGCACTTAAAACAAACAAAGAAAGGAAACTTAGAAGGGAGGATACACATACTATACCTTGTAAAAAAAATTGATTCAATGCCCTTTTCCAAACAATGCACTATCATAAACAAAGTGCCAAAAAGGCTTTGTCACCTGAAACAAGCCATAAGAAAACAAGACTCAATTCGATCCCAACAACAAGGAGACCACGTTATGATAAACAAAAGACCAAAAAGGCTTCTTCATTTGAAGTAAGCCATAAGAAAGCAAAGCTCATTTCGATATCAAAGACAAATAAATCGTTCAAGGGCCAGGGATGCCATAGAAAGATATCTAGAATCAATTCAAGACACACCCACCTATGCATGTACAATTTGTCAACGGTTACAATATCAAAAACACATGCATGATATTGACATTTCTATATTGACAAATCTAGCATGCTCAACAGATCATGCGCATTCTACAACAGGCAAGAGTAGAGGCAAGAGTAGTCAGTAGATATGCAAATAATGTAAGAATGCAATTTGTAATGGAAATATACCTTTGTCTGCAAGTCCAAAACAAATTCAAAGAAATGAAAAACTTGATTATGTTTCATCTTTAACACTTTTAGAGGAAAGCTTGGTCGCACCAAGAATGGCCTTTGCACAAATAAGATAACTTGGTTACAAAAAATCTCAAATTGGCCTTACAGGCACAATCATAAATGTACCCACCAATTTGCAGATAGTGCAATTAGCATTGCCAACAAGCCTATTTGACACAATGACAATTGCTGTAATGATAAAAGGAAAAATGGAATACAGGAATGCATACTTGTCTGGAAATATTCGACCAAAGCATGTCATGATTAGTCTAAAATACTTATGTGAAATATCATTGTACAAATATGAAGGTATCGTCATTAACAATGAGTGGGAAGAACTTTTTGAACTATACCAACAAAAAAAACAAAATGAAATTCCAGACTTGGAACCTATTGGTTCAGATGTCAGTGAAGAAGAGTAAGAATCGGTATCAGAAACATTGGTACATGGGTGTGGAGAAGCACATCTTATTGATGATCTTGAAAATCAGATAATGCAAATTGTGCCTTCTGAAGGATTAAATCCATTGGGCACTTTTGAAGACAGGTTCTCTGAGGAGCTTAACTTCCCATCTTTGTTCTATGTCTCTACTTGTCATGTTGATGTTCTAAACCGCTTTTCTTATCAACAAATAGATCAATGGGAACTATTACATGCATCAAAAGATTTCTTAACACATTTTACAAACATTTTTTTTCAAGGCTTGAAGCCATTCTTGAAGATTACTTTTACATATGAGCTCATGAAAGCTTTTGGAAGAAAATCTATTTCATTGTGCTCACTGTTAATATCATAAAATGAAAACCCTAATTTATATATACTGGAATCTTCTGATTAAAACAATGAGTAGAAAATTAATAGCGGAAGCATACCTGAATCCATTGAAGGAGAAACCTTACAGGAAGAGAACCCTTTGAGATGGTCTTCCAATTCTAGCCACTAGATTCTGTGTCAACTTATCTGTGAGAGGATTTTCAAAAATTGGAATGCGTAATGGTAGAATGGGGACCATAACCCTATTTATAAACCGCTAGGGCAGTTCACAATAACCGCTAGAGCAGTTTTAATTTTATCACAATTATATTTCCGCCCCTCATAGAAATAATAATTATCTAATGGTATCTACACAATAATCTCATGACAATTATACCCTTAAGCCAATTAATCAATTATTAATTAGATCACTATATTTAGGCTTAATTAAATGATAGCACACACATTTTAATTATTTACATGTGTGGCCCAAATTATAGATTAATTACAAAAATTATTCTAACAATCTCCCACTGGGCCACGTGCATATGTAATCAAATAAATGTGCTTAACCTTATGAGCTCAAAATTTGCTATCATGTCCTTAGGGTATATCCAAACAATCTCGTCCATTAACTATACTGACATAGGATCAAGGTGGCCTTTGTTACATCAATCGTTACTAGACCAATCAATGGTCACATATATCTGCACAGCTAAATGACATAGATCAATCATGAGTGCATAGCATGGAAATTACATGCAATGTGATCTATTCATGCCTATTTCCAACTGGTCCTACTTAACTTTATTAAGATCAAATCTTTAGCATAATTTAACAGAGTGCAATAAAATGAATACTTTATTTCTGCAGAACACAATCCAAATGTATAGATAAAGTCTAAACATAACATAGAGCAATATACAATGAATAATATAAACTCCCACTAAATTTGAATATCCTCAAATGAGACAACACCCATATGAGCAGTGTGCTCATGAAAGACCTTGGGTGGTAATCCCTTTGTAAGCGGATCCGCTATCATGGAGTTTGTTCCAATATGCTCTATGGATATCTGTCCACTCTGTACTTTTTCTTTTACAACTAGGAACTTGATATCAATGTATTTTGATTTTGTAGAACTCCTGTTGTTATTGGAATATAAAACTGCTGATTTATTGTCACAAAATATCTTCAGTGGTCTTTCAATACCATCCAGAACACGCAGCCCAGTGACAAAATTTCGTAGCCATATTCCTTGATTGGATGCCCCATAACATGCTACAAACTCTGCTTCCATGGTGGATGAAGTTATGAGTGTCTGTTTGGCAGACCTCCATGAAATTGCTCCACCAGCCAACAGATAAATATAGCCTGATGTGGATCTTTTGCTGTCTTGGCATCCAGCAAAGTCGGAGTCGGAATACCCAATGATCTCTAACTGATCCGATCTCCTATATGTAAGCATGTACTCTTTTGTTCTCTGTAAATATATCATAACCCTCTTGGCTGCTCTCCAATGATCCATTCCAGGGTTACTTAGATATCTGCCTAACATGCCAACAATGTACGCAATATCCGGACGTGTACATACCTGAGCATACATTAGACTCCCAACAGCCGAAGCGTAAGGAATCTTCTGCATTTCTTGACTTTCTAAACTATTTTTAGGGCATTGATTAAGACTGAATTTGTCTCCTTTAGCGACAGGGGTATCACCTGGTTTGCTATTTTGCATGCCATACCTTTGGAGGACTTTATCAATATAGGTCCTTTGTGACAATCCTAAAATACCCCTAGAACGATCTCGGTGTATCTGGATTCCTAAGACAAAGGAGGCATCACCAAGATCTTTCATCTCAAAATGTTTTGATAAAAATCTCTTGGTGTCGTGCAATATGCTAATATCATTTGTGGCTAGCAATATGTCATCGACATATAAAACCAGGAAAATATACTTACTCCCACTGAATTTGTGATACACACATTCATCCATAAGATTTGCCTCAAAACCACATGAGACAATAATTTGATGAAACTTGAAGTACCACTGACGAGAAGCTTGCTTGAGCCCATAAATGGATTTAGTTAATTTACAAACCATATTCTTTGAGTCTTCGGACACAAAATTTTCTGGTTGTACCATATAAATTGTTTCATCAATGTCACCATTGAGAAACGCTGTTTTAACATCCATTTGATGTAACTCAAGATCATAATGTGCAACTAGTGCCATGATTATCCTGAAAGAGTCCTTCGTAGAAACTGGAGAGAAGGTCTCTTTGAAGTCAATTCCTTCTTTTTGAGTAAAGCCTTTAGCTACAAGACGTGCTTTATATCTTTCTACATTACCATTTGAATCCCGCTTGGTTTTAAATATCCATTTACAACCAATGGGCTTCGTACCAACTGGTAATGGGACAAGTTCCCAAACTTTATTGTCTTGCATAGATTTGTACTCGTCATTCATGGCTTCAATCCATTTCTGAGAGTTGGAACTTTTCATGGCTTGCTGGAAGTTGATTGGATCATCTTCCATCATTCCACTTTCTACCTCACGTTCCTGGAGATATACGATATAATCGTCCGAAATTGCACTTCTCCTCTCTCTAGTGGATCTCCTTAATGGCATATTTTCTTGAGGTTGTTGAGTTTGTTCTTCAGGAGCAATGTCCTCATTTGCAATTAAGGGTTGAACAATATTGTCTGTTGGTTGAGGATCCAAATTTACTTCTTGATCAATGATAGGTAGTGAAACCTGTACATTATCAAAAGCAATAGTAGATCCCTCTTCCTCCTCAAGGACAATATTCCTAGCCTGATTTCTCCCCCCAAACTCAACATCCTCAAAAAATGTTGCAGTTCCCGTCTCAAAAATTGACCTAATAGCAGGATCATAAAATTTAAAACCCCTTGATCGCTCTGCATAGCCAATAAAGTAGCTGCTAATTGTTTTAGAGTCCAGTTTCTTTTCATGAGGCTTATAAGGTCTCGCTTCAGCTGGACATCCCCAAATATGAAAATGCTTTAAACTGGGCTTTCGACCCGTCCAAAGCTCATAAGGCGTTTTAGCAGCCGCTTTAGTTGGCACCCGATTTAGGATATAAGCTGCCGTTTTGAGTGCTTCACCCCAGAGTTTTTCGGGTAAAGTAGAATGACTAATCATGCTCCTTACCATGTCCTTAAGAGTTCGGTTTCGTCTTTCTGCTACACCATTCATGCTAGGTGATCCTGGCATGGTGTATTGAGGGACGATCCCACATTCCTCTAGGTATTTAGCAAATGGTCCTGGGCGTTGTTCACCTGATCCGTCATATCTACCATAGTATTCACCACCACGGTCAGATCTGACGCTCTTTATTCTTTTGTTGAGTTGTAACTCAACTTCTGCTTTAAATATTTTGAACACGTCCAATGATTGTGATTTCTCATGTATAAGAAATAGGTAGCCATATCTTGAATAGTCATCTATGAATGTTATAAAGTACTGTTGACCATTCCAAGATGCCGTAGGGTATGGTCCACAGATATCTGTATGAATTAATTCTAAGACGTCTGTAGCTCTATTGGCACCTAATTTCTTTGTTTTGGTCTGTTTTCCTTTAATACACTCAACACAAATATCAAAATCTGAAAAGTCAAGTGATTCCAAAATCCCATCGGACACAAGTCGCTCAACTCTAGATTTAGAGATATGACCTAGGCGTTTGTGCCACAATGAAGCCGAATTATCTTTATTCAATTTACGCTTTGTACCTCGTGATTCCACATGCAAGGTTTCATTATAGGACGGAACAGTTTCCAACAAATATAGATTATCATAAACATTAAGTAAACCGGTTCCAACAGCATTTGAATTAATAGATAATGTAAATTTGTTGTTTCCAAATGAACAACAATAACCTGATTTGTCCAAAACAGAAACTGAAATTAAATTCCGTCTGAAAGACGGTACAACAAAAGTGTCTATTAGATCCAAAAAATAACCAGATTTCAATAATAATCTAAAGTGCCCTATTGCCTCTACTTCTACCGACTGACCATCTCCGACATAGATGCATCTTTCAGCATCACTTGGTTTTCAGTAACTCAGGCAACCCTGCATAGAAACACAAATGTGAGTAGTAGCACCAGAATCTAACCACCATGTGTTTCTAGATACTGAAGCTAAATTAACTTCAGAACAGACCAAAGTAAGAAATATACCTTTCTTAACGCGCCAAGCAGCATACTTGGTACATTCCTTCTTAGTATGTCCAGGCTTATTACAGAAGAAACATGTTACCTCAACTTTCTGTTTCTTTTGTTCTGGACCCTTAGAAGCAGCAACCTTATTATCCTTATTCTTTCGTTTGCCCTTATCCTTGGAAGTGCTAGCCAGATGAGCACTTTCGGTCTTGTCTTGCTTCAATCTCTCTTCCTCTTGCACACAAAATGAAATGAGCTCATTAAGAGTCCATTTATCCTTTTGACAGTTATAACTGACCTTGAATTGATTAAATTGTGCAGGAAGAGAGATGAGAACCAAATGCACGAGGAAATCATCAGATAACTCGAGTTTCAAAGCCTTAAGTTTTGAAGCAAGATGAAACATCTCCATGATGTACTCCCGAACATTACCCTTGCTTTTGTACTTCATTGAAATCAAGCTTGCTAAAAGCGTGCTCGTTTCAGCCTTATCGTTTTTGGCAAAACGTTTCTGAATTTCTGCAAGGAAGTCACTGGCATTAGTAACCTCATTGGTTACAGCACCCCTGAAAGCTTCTGGAATGCCGCGCTTCATGATCATAAGACTTAGCCTATTTGAACGTTCCCACTTACCCCAATAAACCTCATCCTCTTGAGTACTATCCTCATTGAGTTCATCGGGTTTGGGCATTCTCAAGGCTAAATCTATATCCATGCAGCCTAAGAGAATCATCATATTCTCTTTCCAGTCCTTAAAATTAGTTCCATTTAACATAGGGACATTATTGATGTTGGCAGATATAGAAGTAGTTGATATAAAAGCTGAATAGAGAACAAAATAAAATGAATCAAATAAACCATCATGTTCACATAAAATAAGCAATTAAACACATAATCTTTAAATTTAAAAACAAATTATGACATTTCAAGATACCTAGCACAACATTAATATCAAGTCTTTGGACAGTAATATTAACTGTAAGTGGTACTCTTGTTGTAGTGATCAAACATTGATAATAAGTTATGTCAAATAATGAATCTATCTTTGGATTGATTTATTATTCACATTAAGTTACCTTTATAATCATCACATATTTATCACCACAGGTATGTATGCAATTTGACCAAATATTAACTTTCCTTTGGGACAGTCAATACCCGCATGAATCACATACACACAAATATCTAACACCCCGAACAGACTAATCTACACGAAAGATGTCACTTTGGTGATTTTCCGCTTTAATTAGCCTATTTAAAATGCTAGATCAATAACTTAAATATTAATATCATAAAATGCTTTTAAATAATAATAATAATAGTAATAAAAAAAATCAAATTCAAATTCAAATTCACAGTTTTGATCAATAATTATATACTAAATACAATAACTGTGCCAAACCAAGAAAAAAATTTATTTAATACAAAAATTAAATTAAAACTTAATATATTATTATAAGAACATGATATATATTGCAGCAACAATTAAAACTTAATATATTATTATAAGAACATGATAAATATTGCAGCAGCAAGGGATAAAGACGTTTTATACTCATATACATATATATATATTTGAAACTTTAACAGAATCATCACCTACTATTCCCAGAAAAAAAAATTCTAAGATAAATCAATTGGAAAGGTAATACTTTTGACTTCAAATACAATTTTTTCTGCACCTCTCTTCTTAACCAATGAATGTATCTATGTATACTCTTATAGAAAAAATAGCTAAAAGCACAGAAAGTAGGAAAATTTCCAAATGTATTTATGTATATTTTATATTAATACAATCGATTTCTATTGACTTTATCAAAATGATCCACTGAATCCATTGACAAATATATATATATTAAATTAATAACTCAAAGAATTAATCAAGAAGTAGGCTCTGATACCACTTGTTAATATCATAAAATGAAAATCCTAATTTATATATACTGGAATCTTCTGATTAAAACAATGAGTAGAAAATTAATAGCGGAAGCATACCTGAATCCATTGAAGGAGAAACCTTACAGGAAGAGAACTCTTTGAGATGGTCTTCCAATTCTAGCCACTAGATTCTGTGTCAACTTCTCTGTGAGAGGATTTTCAGAAATTGGAATGCGTAATGGTAGAATGGGGACCATAACCCTATTTATAAACCGCTAGGGCAGTTCACAATAACCGCTAGAGCAGTTTTAATTTTATCACAATTATATTTCCGCCCCTCATAGAAATAATAATTATCTAATGGTATCTACACAATAATCTCATGACAATTATACCCTTAAGCCAATTAATCAATTATTAATTAGATCACTATATTTAGGCTTAATTAAATGATAGCACACACATTTTAATTATTTACATGTGTGGCCCAAATTATAGATTAATTACAAAAATTATTCTAACACTCACATGTACAAGCTACAGTGATTGTATTGTTATTTAAAATTGTACTAAAAAATAGAATTTGCATTTTTAGATTGGCATTTGTTTCTGCTCATGAAGGGACAACATTTCTTTCCCATGCGCTTATTTCAGGTGTTCATAATAATATGTTTTCTTGCTTGAGCATATCTAGCCGCTCTATCCAATTTCTTGCTTCTGGAAAATGTAATCTTCTTCAAATGCCTTAATTTCTTCAATTCACAGTATTGGTATAGACTTGTCGTTTGTTTGAATACAGTGATCATGTACTTACATTCAACTGCTACAGGAAAAATAAATATGTTATACAACACATTTGAATCTCTGAGCTAGCATTGTCTTCTCATTTAAAACATATTCAAGCACTTAAAAACAAAGGTTGTTTAAATTAAATATTCATGTCGGTTGTGTTAAAAGAAGTTTTTGACATTCAAGTACTTCAAATATAAGTTGTTTAAATTAAATGTTGATGTCGGTTGTATTGATAGACCAAAATCCAGAAGAAAACAATCAAATATTATTTTAGCTATGGTAATGTCAGACTCCTGCTACATGCCGACCTATGTTTGTGAGGACATAGGTCAATTCTAATATTGCTAAAGAGTGTAAACAAAGCAAATTTGAACCAGAGAAGAGGCATAGATTCTATGCCTGAAATTCAAACTATCAGAGGCAATAAATCCATGAATCCCATGTACTTGAATTCCAATCAAGTAGCTCGAAAGAGGGCTGATAGAATTTAATTCCTGAATAGTCTTATCCATAGAGAAATTTGATAATACACAGGAATCGCGAGCAGCACATGTACCTACTATAGCTTAAGCATTTAAACCTTCCTAGACTTATGAAACTACATTTATTTTTGATAAAAATAAAGGGTGTTGGGCTTTGCAAAGTGTTTTCTTTTTGGTAGACAAATTTATTGCTACATTCTCCCTTTTGCTAAGATTGCCTTCATTTATCACAGTTTCTTGATTGCCAGGAAAACGGGTATGGGCTCCAACTACAGAAACATTGGTTTCCTAAAAAAAACCTCGTCTGTTGCTAGGATTCATGGACTTTTTCTGCTTCTTTTCTGAAATTGGTCATCAACTCCTATGATGTTAATGTGGAAACAGTAAAAGCAAAAAAAATGAAGCTCTAAAGGGTTTTTGGCTCTACAGAAGGTAGCTCTTTCCAAAATAAAGAACTGTTATTTCCAATGATTTCATGGACCAAATCAATCTACAGGAATTTTTTTCTCTTTAGTAACTATTATATTGTGATCAAGCTTATTGACTCTTATATTAGGATCAAAATCATACTCGGTTTACCTTGATTGATTGCAAATTTTAAAGTTGATACAAGTTTATTTGTTCCTTTGACCAATTGATCATTTATTTTATTTTATATATCTACTTTAGCAATTGTTATACTGGGATGACAAAACATGCTCAGTTTACTTTGGCTCACTGCAAATTCTGACTTCTGCACAAGTCACAAGTTTCATTGTTCCTTTAACATAATGATTATCTTTTTTAAATTCATGTTCAAAAGAATATTATTCTCTCTTGGCCATTATACTGTGTCATCAAATTTGTAGGCAATTTATGTTTATTAAATGAAAAATATGGATTTGATACAAGTTTTCTTGCATCTGGTCATACGCCACTCCAAATGCCATTAAGGTAAATGCATTGCTTTCAAAATGTTGTTTTGTGGCACGTGTCGTAATGTAGCTACAGGAATTTCAAATGCCGATTTATGGGAGTAGTGAACTCATATTCATATTTTGTTTCTTCCAACTTTGCTTTTTATTCCTGCAAAACCACCAAGCTGTCACAAAAATATGCCCAGAAAATGATCATTATTGTTGGTTGCAATTCATCTCAAGTGCAAATGGCAACAAGTCCTTTATGTTATAAATATGTTGCAAGTATGGTATACCTGAGTGTGATGTCTCATGCCCCAATGCATGCTATATGACTGTTATGAGTTTCCAGAACTGGCCGGTTGAGTACAGAGTTGATCTAGGGCTGGGTTTATTGCTAAATTGGCGTGAAATAATCCTCCCAAACTGTGTCAACAATGTCCAAATGATTATGATTATGTGGGAGAAGTCCCATATTGTTCTTGCGATAAGCCTCTCTAAAATTCAAACCATATATATGTTAGATGAAAATTTGTGCATAGTGGTTATCCAAATGGATCTTTGTCTTGAATGCCATACACCATACTTGTTCCCTTCTTGCCTTCTTTTTCCCAGCTCTTATCCTTGTGTATAATTAAATAACCATGTTTTAAGCATAGATTGTTTGATAGATATAGGCAATAGATTCTAGAACCGAGATTAACAGGAGTTCTCTAATTACATTGATATTTCGCTTTATTGCTTAAGTTTATGTAGGTAATATTCATATGTTTAGTGTTCGGTTCAGTTTACTATTAAGCCATTAAGCTATTTACATTGTTATAGCTCATTGTTATTTCATTCATGTTAACGGTTTCATTCATGCCATGCGTTTTAGTTAAATGCAAAAGGAGCATGGTTCATGTTAATGGTTTAGTTCATGCTATTCTAATTAAATACAAATGCAACATATTCAAGCAGTTTGAAAACATAGATTGTTTAAATTAAATGTTTATGTCCATTGTGTTAAAACCAGTCTAAATCCAAATCCTAGACTCTATCAAATGCCGAGAGGGATCAAATCTCCCTAGATGCAAACCTCTCCTTGAATAGCTCCTTTAGTACAATATCTGAGCCACCTAATCCTAAGCTCTAAAGTCTCTAGTTTAAGTCTCATATTTACTTTTTATTTTGTATTTTTTTTTTGTTTATGGCCGACATAATATTTATTACTTTTTACTTTCTATTATTTTGTTACTTGACAAACACTCGACGACAAACACTCTAAAGTCTCATATTTACTTTTTACTTTGTATTAAAAGTAAAAAGTAAAGTCTCTAATTTAAGTCTCATATTTACTTTTTACTTTATATTATTCTTTTTTGTTTATGGCCGACATAATATTTATTACTTTTTACTTTGTATTATTCTTTTTTTTTTTACTTTGTATTATTTTGTTACTCGATGTCAACAAACTCGACAAACATTTGACACATGTTACAAGATCTCCCTCATACTAGATCGTAGAGTGCCTCTCGGCGTAACAAGTTTTTGATATTTAAATACTTAAATATAAATTGTTTAAATTAAATGTTATATAGATTGTATTGAAATAAGTGATTTGGTTAGTTGTACGCCCATTTTTTATTTCAAAACATGTTGTAAACTAATTTAATTCCAAAAATCGAAACATTAAGACATAAATTAAAAACTTTCTAAGTTGATGCTTTGTACTCAATGTGCAAATCTTATATGATTTCAATCATATAAAAAGGAAATAATTTTTGTCTTTTTTTTAAACAAAAAAAAATACTCATTTACTTTGGTTCTTTCAACTTGTTTTCCTATTAAGTGGGTACTTTCAATTTCCACATTAAAAAAAAGTTGTTGTCACAAATGATTCTTGTTACTTTGTTATTGTTCTAAGAAGATTCTTTCAACTTGTTTTCCTATTAAGTGGGTACTTTCAATTTTCACATTAAAAAAAAGTTGTTGTAACAAATGATTCTTGTTACTTTCTTATGGTTCTAAGAAGAAACTATGCTCCTAATACCTGTCGTAAAAACATCACCACCTCATGATTCTTGTTTTATCATAAATCCTAAAATATAACAAACTTCTTATGTTTACACGTAGTACTTAATTATTTAATTATTGTACATGCGATATAATTATAGCAGATTGAGTACCATATAATATAAAAAAAATAAAAATATGTTAAAAATAAATAAATAAAATATATAAGTAAAACATTTATGTACTTAGATAAGTATTATAAACATAAAAGTTGTTTTTAAAAAAGAGATCTATATTAAGATTTGCTTAAACTTTTGTCATATATTTGTAATAGTGTTATTAGAGTGGTTAAAGGTATGATAAGATCAAATGGAATATTAAGTTTTTATTTAATATTTTTTAATAAATTTATGTTTAATATTTAAAAAACAATTACACTATTAATAAAGATTATAATATTTGGTAATAATATATGGCAGTAAATAGAATATAAAATAATAAAAATTTAAATAATCTCAAATATTTAATATTTGAAATAATTTTATTTTTTTAGTTCTAATAAATAAAATTAGCAATAAATAGAATATAAAATAATGTAAAATTTAAATAATCTCAAATATTTAATATTGGAAATAATTTTATTTCTTTGATTCTATAAATAAAATTAACACGCTAAATTTTTTGTTATAATTGATAGTAACTTTGAGATCTAAAGGAAAATAACTTTTTCTTCCAAATAGATTAATTAGCAGCATAGCAAATTAATGAATGTTATGTAATGACAATATGTTTAATCTTCTTTGGTAGAAGAGTATTTTGTGGAGTAGAAGTTTAAAAAAAAAGGTATTATGTTAAGTTTATTTGTTTGTTTTGTTTAAAGTGGTAAAATAGTTTAATTTGAAAAAAATATTAATTACATCTATAAGTGTTTTATTTGAGATTTAGGGTGGATTAGAGTCTATGTTTTTCTTAAATTGTACAAAGATAAGACAAGTGTATTATCCAGATTGATTTTATGGGAGTCTTTCCAAATTCAAAATAAACAATTATAAAACAAATATAAAAAATTGGTAGCTATGTGTGGATAATTAATAACTGATGTATACATAATTTGATGTTGATGCAACAACCTATAAAACACAACTAACTTGTTCATAACACTTAACTTATGATATATAGTAATATATTATATTACTTCAACAAATATCATTAACAAATATAAAACTGATCAACAACACATTGTGAAATATTAGAGCCACATTCATTGATACACTGAAAAGCTATAGCTTCTATAGCTCTAGTGTAGTCGGCTTCTATAGAGTTCAAGAAGAGAGTTATTTTCACAATGTGAAACACAGTAATCATCAAACAAAAATATATTAGACCCTCAAGCATTGGGTTTTCAGTTTACTGTAAAACTTCGTATCAAAACAGCGCGTACTGCAGAACAGGAAACAGAGAAACACAAGTAATTTACATGAGGAACACAAGAAACTCGGCAATATTGTGCACTGATACCAAGGGTCTTAATTCTCAATAACAAGGCTTTCCTAGTTTAAAAGGTCTCATTGTGATGTCTAAGATTTGATGTCTACAATGTCAATTGCAATTGCAAGCTATCTTCCTATAGTAAAATCATCTTAGTATAATGATATATCCCTACCAATGGATTTTGTTCCACACCAAGATTCTCCTTCCCTCCTTTTAGGATCTCCCTGAACTCAGCTATGATGGATTACCTTGAAATAGATCGAAGAGTCGAGCTTCCAGGTCTTCCGGCGTGTACTTTATATATATCTGAGAGTGTCTCCCACTTTCGGAATACTTTCTGAGTCTGCCCAGGAAGGACTGATAGGCTGGTATCATCTTCTCTGCGATTGAAATTCTAAGCTCCTCCTGGAGCTGCACATCTGGCACTATCCAACCTGAATGTTTCCTGAGCACCTCTTCAATTGCACAATTGAAACCATTGATTCTATCCATTAAGGCCTGCTGTGACGCCCCACCGGAAATGCCCCCACTCGAAAGAATTCCCTCATCCCTCAAACAATTGAGGGCCTTCGTCCAGGCAGCGCGCTCGTACTTTTCCGCGCATTGCCTCACCTTGCTCTGATTCTTCCTCAACCAGTTATACCCTAGGATTCCTAAAAGTCTCGAACCCTTGACCTTATTGACAATGTAATGAAAATTGCTCATTAGAAATAGGTTTGACAGGGCTACGTCCTTGTAGTGGTTAGATTTCGATTCTAAATTACACTGCAGATTTATAATAATCCATCCCAGTCTCGTAGACAGACCAGAGCACCGGTTGCGCAATTCATCGTCATGTTCGTCAATGGAAGCATTGGCCGTGATGTTCATGAAAGTCTCCTTGTAATCAGACAGAAAACTCAGATAATTCATAACATACCCGGTAAGTGGATGAACAGTGCCTCCGGGGACTGGGGTTTTTGAATTCTCTGCCTGGATTGCATTGTCGAATACCGTCATAGTCCCCATTGCCGAGTCCCCGAGCCGAACGAAGATCGTAGAAGCCTGCGTCCTCACGCTCGCACACGATTCCTGGCAATAAACGGTGTCGATGTCGGGCATTAGGTCCCACAGAGTCTCATACATGTCGAGCACCCTGAAAAGCCTTTCGCTTGACGTTTTGCTCATGGCCACGGATTCCCCGAAGGCTAGAATCTTCATCGTCGGCGCCTTGACGACCTCGGCGAAACAGGAATCCCTGATGTTATTAAGCCCTGCAAAAATCTCGTCACAGAGCCGTTTCTCGCTCGCGAACAGAATCCTCACCGCAATTCTCACGGAGCGTATCCAGTTCTTGATTTTGAAGTCGAGAATTTCCCAATCCATCTTCTCCATGTCGCTCGTAGAAAACCGGTCGACGCCGATTCTGTCGAGACAACCTTTGATTACAGACTTTCTGGTCAGCGGGTAGATTCGAACGCATTCACTCCCGTACCCACAGGCAACCATGCGCTTCGCTATGCTGCGAAGGTCCAGCACGGCGTCGAGTGGCATCATGTCGATTTCGCAAATCTCGTGGGCGTTGGAGTTCCGACTCCCACTGCGCCCGCTGCTACTCCCGTCCTCGTCCATTGACCCGTCGTCCGAAGAGCCGTTGCTCGAGTTGCCATCGTCCGGCACCATGGTCGGCTTGACATTGGCTGACAGAATTCGGTGAAACTCCTTCTCGAGGCGGGCCATCGACAAGTCCATTAGTTGCTGCGCCCGCACCAGCTTGGCGGAGTTGCTGTGCGTGACGACCAGATTTTCCATGAGATGATGGAGACCGTCCACGGCGGCGAGATACTCGTTGGCTTCTTTTCGGCTGCTCTGGAAAAGCATGCTGTTGGGCGAGTTAGACTCCCAGCATGAGATTATCTGGTCAGCCGAGGCCAAGTTGGTCTCCAAATCGTCCAATTTCCTAGGTGGGTTAGCCGGAGTTTGATGGCCCATGGCGGAAGTATAGTTGTCGAAGGTGGAGATCATTGTGAGCATGTCTCTTGTCATGTTCTCGGAGGTGCTCAGAGATCTCACGATATGATGTACCATGGCCACTACTCTGTCTTCTCCAGCTCCTTGATCTTGATCTGCTGCTATTTCTTCCATTTCCATTGACATATCTAAATATCTTGTATCGACAGATTGCCCAGGATAGTCCGGAATTCAATAGAATGGTGACAACGAGGAACTCGGATGCTCCGGGATTCAACAGAATAGTGAGAACGGAGAACTCTTGCAGACCCAGCAATTCTGAAGACTGCCTCTGTTTTTAACATAGACATCTTGAGTAAGAAGCATCGAGAAACGTGAGACTCGAGAGTGAGGGTGTGTGAGAGACCGTGTCAATTCTCCTACTTGAAAACGTGTAAAATGTGACCGTCCTAAATGCAAGGATAGGTGCACGTGGTGTAATTACGCCGCCGACTTCGTATCGCCACGCAGACGCATATGTCCACGATGGAGCCTTGGAGGCTTGCTCTGCACTAGGTCGTCGATGGGGGCATGGGCCCACTTCTGTGCTGTTTGGACTGTCCTATTTGTAAGGTTTTATGTCTGACTGTGATAGTCAGTGAGCACAGCGTCGTTGATATGCTGGCAGTCGGTAGTCGGGACTCGGAACGACGGGAGATCCGCCTTTCGTGGTTGCAACTTGACACTATCAAACCGACCAACACCTGCGCGCCCTGAGTGGTCGAGTCATCATAATCTGTATCTGCGTCTCTGTTCAGTTAACGCTGGCTGTCTTCTAGGACGAACATTATCCACTCTACAAATAGCATAATTATCATGGTTTTAATGCACTTATATGATTCATGATAAGAAGGGTTGAACCGTTCATATAATGTTCTACAAATTATTTTATTTCATTGTTTTATGGATAAGTAGGTTGAACTGTAAAATGGATAGTATAAAATATTTATTTATTATAAAAAATTTAAGCAATAGCTTCATATTTTATTTCGTAAATACATTAATCATGAACATATACCAACAATAACATATATAATGTTCAATGTGCAGCTCCTGTGAAGCTCACATATATTGTTACGTTTCTAAATATATAAGTGTAAATTGTAACAACAATGAAAATTTATTATAAAGGAGTTATTTAATAATAATTTTTAAGAGTAGAAAACTGTAGAATTAATGATATAAATATTAATTCAACTACATTAATCATGAACATATACCAACAATAACATATATAATGTTCAATGTGCAGCTCCTGTGAAGCTCACATATATTGTTACGTTTCTAATATATAAGTGTAAATTGTAACAACAATGAAAATTTATTATAAAGGAGTTATTTAATAATAATTTTTAAGAGTAGAAAACTGTAGAATTAATGATATAAATATTAATTCAACTTTAGGTTATAAAGTTTTTTTATAAGATTATTATTATAAAATTATAATTATTAATACATACATTGTTATGGATATTACAGTGACTATCACAACATATCTTATCACATTGAGATCTCTTTATCATGTAATGTAATGATTTTACTTTAGATTCAGATTTATATTACTAACTTAGAATGCAAAAGACTATAATAAGGTAAAACTCAAATGAAAGAAGTTAAACAAATAACATATCATCCAAACAATCCACACAAGATACATTATAGGAAAACCCAATTAAAATATAAGGACAATATCTTTTTTCTTTTTTTCTTTTTTTTTCTTTTTTTCTTTTTTTTTAAGAAATGAAAATAGAAAAAAGTATAATAAATATGGAGTTGTTATGGACATTGTGGTTTGTATGGTTGCTACGGGATCTTCTACTTCCACTAATCCCACTCCCAATGCTATGCTCTATTATGGAACATTACTAAGTATAATAAGAATGAAACCTCTTCCTATTTTAATGGCTCAATTTTTAATAATGTCCTCATAGCTATTTAGGGTTAGGGTTAGGTTTTTTGCATGCCTCAATTCTCGATTAGGGCTAGGGTTTTGGACCCTCTAGATTCTTCTCGAAAGTCCACATGTGATTAGCTTCATATGTGTGAGTAATGGAAGTTGACGTGTTATCCACTTGGTATCATGGTCGCCAATAGGATATGTCAACTTGCAAGAGGCACAACTTTGTCCTCTGAACTACAGTTAAGGTGATCTTAGTGTCATTGGAAAGATCTTGATGTATAGAACAACATGAAGAGGTTGCAAACTTTGTTTTCAAACTTTTGATCCCCCCAAAGTGGTTTTTAATTCCTCTAATAAGCTCTAGAAGTTTTTGGACCCCAAATCATCAAGTGGAACTTGCCCCTAAAATGGACCAGGTACAAGCCAATAATTCCAATTTTTCCATCTAGAAAGTACCACAATAGATGACAAAATTATACAATGATCCATTTTAGATTAGTTAGATGAACGTGTTTCTTTGGTAATGCTATCTATATACCTATTATAAGTGATGACATGTTTATGGCATTGGTATCTAATATCTTATTATTATTTAAGAACATTCATCGAACACCCGACCACTTAGTATGCAGTTCATGCCATCCCCATTGTTGCAATAGATACTTAATGAGAACAAAACACATAATCAATACTTGAATGTAAATCTCTCAACAATCCACGAATCTTGTAGAGGTTCGCACAAGCTCATCGTAAATATAATGCATAATTTTTATTTGTTTCACACAAACCTATGTTAATGATTTTGTTTGGGATTAAAAACTCTATTCGGAGCAATGATAACTTGTATGTTCTTGATTAAATTCATAGTCAAACTTGCACAAAATAAACCTTATTAACATCACAAAATTTAAAATTAAGATTACAACAATTATGATTATGATTATGATTATGTTCATTCAATTTTATGTATCATCAACTTCTCAGTCTTCTAATCATTCCCCTTTCCCCAATTTTATGCATCTTTATCTATCACACTCCACTTCATACTGTAATTGTATTTGTAAACATTGACATCAATGTGACATTACTTTGAGTTTTGAGAATGCTCCATAGGTCTCTTTCCCTTTGCTCCATCCCAAGCACAAGATTAATCAAATGTACACATCCTTCACAACCTTCATGGTTGTAGTAACATTTTTTAAGCATTGGTGAGATTCTTAAGAAAGATATGTAGAAGGTAACATAATTCATATGATCATATCTATGTATTAGGAATTATGCTCTAACATCCACCTTTGCTTTTTGCATGGTTTGAGAGTTAAAGTGAACCATCAATGTCCTTAATAAGAATAACATACTTGATCATGTCTTAACGAATAATTTCCTTAAGCTTTTTGCTTGTATGCACCTTAAGAAGCTCTGAATCATAGACATATTTGTCTAAAATGGATCAATATATGTTCATTTTCATCTATTTTGATGCTTTATGTGTGCAAAGATTAAATGACTTTGCGAATTTGGGGTCCAAAACCTTCTGAGGTGCATTTGAGAGCTTAAAATAAGTTTTTTTGGTCAAAAGTTTACAAACAAATTTCCTACCCTCTCGGCATTGTTCGACACTTTGAGATCTTTCCAACGGTGTCAAGATTACCCTAATTGGAATTTGTATGATGAAGTTATGCCCCATGCAAGTTGACCTATCATATTGACTACCATGGTGCCGAGTGGATTCCACGTCCGAAAAGCTATCCCTAATTGAGAGTTGATGCATGCAAAAAACCCAAAAAGTAACCCTATATGTCTATTGAAACATTGTTAAATACTGAGCCACTAACAAAAGAAGGAATTTAATTCTTCTAGTATTATTGTAATGTTCCAACACTTAGCAAGAGTTGGGGATTGGATATTAGAGCATAATAGAGGAAGTAGGAGGTCCTATAATAGCCATACAAGTCACAGTGTCATATATAACTCCATGGATAGTACCATTATCTTTGTATTTGCATTGCATATTGGAGAATAAAAGAGCAAGGCATAGTCCTCACTTTTGGTTGGGTTTTTCTTGATAGTGGGTTTTCCAAGGGCATATCTTGTTGTGTGTATGTTTGGATGTGTTATTTTTGTTTAGCTATTTTCCTTTCAGTTTCAGTTCATTTTAAAATTTTCTGGAATTAAATTAAAACAATGAATGTTAAATTTTCAGTAAACACTGCATAACTTAGAAAAGTTTGCAGAAAGTTGTTAGATATATTGTGACGAATTGTTCCAATAGAATATCCACAATAAGTTATAGATCAATCCAAGCCTAAATCATAAGTAATAGATGTAGTCATGTTAGATTTTTATGGTATTGGAGAGTCCTTACTAATCATATAGATATAAAGAACAAATATTCTATTACATGGGCGTCCATAAAAAAATGAGTCTAACATACATGTCTAAAAATTTTCATTGTAATTTCCATTCAAAAATTTAAAACAATACTTTATTTAAAATAATTTTATTTTGACATATATACATAATTTAATCTCATTAATTAAAATATAACTATTTTTACAACCTTTTATTTTCAAAAAATTAAATAAAAATATAATCCTTAACTTAAAATTAGAAACCTTTCCTCAAATTCAATCACAATTTTACAATAAAATATAATTCCTAACTAAATTCACTACACTCGAATTCGATAACCCTTTAGTTTTACAACAATTTATGTAAGTCACTATGGTTGCTAACACGTGGTTTTCACAAAGGCGAGGAAACTCATTTCACCATTGTTACATAGAATGTAGTGTTTCATTATAAATTTATTTTATTTCAATCTTTTAAAGTATTAAGGATTTTGTATTTCTAAGTTCTATAATTTTATTTTAAATAAATTTAAAATTAAGGTGAATTTATTTTATTTAAGCATTCTATTCTAATCATCTAACAAAATTCGAAATGTTATTGTTACGTCATATTAAATTTTAAATAAATTTAAAATTAAGGTGAATTTATTTTATTTAAGCATTCTATTCTAATCATCGAACAAAATTCGAAATGTTATTGTTACGTCATATTTTCATGTGAAACACGTGGACGTGGAATTTGCGTCAAATATAGTTATTTACTGAATCCTTCTTTCACGGACTTGAATTTGCATAAAATAGGTATCGTTATGTAGTGGATCCTTGTTGAACGGACTTGAAATTCTGCATCTGCGTGTGGAGATGCATCAAAATATAATAAAGTAGTTAATCGTTATGATAAGGACTTGAAATTAGGTGAACACATGATTAGAATAATAAATCGCATATTCATTTTGATTGTTAATATTGATCATAAAAATATTCGATATCAAGGTACATGCAATCTGCCTTGGTTTGACTTCTTTTCGGTGTCACCATTAGACTTCGCACATGCAACAATAATAGTCTCCTCATTTAATTTCAATTTGAAGGGTATATATTCATATTGCCCTTTTATAAGTAAGGGCTTTAAAAAAAATTATATTTCAATTGTCATGTATAAATTAACTTCATGCTTCATATAAAAATGTGCTATATACTAGGATTTGTCCCAAGAGATGCAAAGGAACATCTAAAGGGAAAAAAACAAAGAGCATTCCACCCAATAATAGGTTCTTGGTAACAAATTTTCTTTTTCATATAGGCCATCTATGATTTAGTTCTATAAGTCTACAAGGGAAAAATCCTACAAGTTGGCTTTATTTCCTCTCATTCAACACATTTCTAAAGCTCTTATGCAAATAATTAACACTACAACCCATAATAAGAACAACAATCCTATTTCAATTAGACACAGTCTTTCCCCCTCAACCTAAATAACACAAGGAAAACCTAAATAACAATTGTTGATCAAATTTGCGTAAAAATTAAGGAAAACACATACTTTAAAGAAAATTTTATATAGTTTCCATGTTTCATTTTCAAATGTTTTGGGCAGGATTTGCAAGGTTTTGGACAGAGAATCTGTCACTTTAATATTTTGAGTGGGATTTCTAAGGGGTTCACTTGTCACTTCAGTGTTCCAAGCAGGGAGGATTTCTGAAGATTGCATAACCTTCACTTGCCATAATCAGGATTTACCTGCTGATATATTTTTTTTAGTGTGAATTTTTCCATTGATAAAACTAAAAAAGTGTACTTATCTAACATTCATCATCCCCAAGGGTGCTTGATGTCAACGAAATTCAGCTTTCTCCTTATGTTCTACTGAGAGACCATCACTATCTAAAACATCAATAACCATAAACATTATAAAACAAAATACAACAGTTGTCCTAGCACAGCGGCATACATCAAAATTGATTGATTTATACCAATGAATCTTGATGGGAGTATCTCCTCAAGCCATCACAAAATCTCGCATCGTCAAAGAGGACAAATCTTTGTTGCATGCTTGTTTGGATAATCTATTCGCCGCCTGATTGTGCTCATGGAATTTGTTATGCAATTTAATCTCTTTGAAGCTGTCTTTAATCTCCTCAACTAATAGAAGTATGTCATGCAGTCGTAAACTCCCCTGCCTTCACTCCCCCATTAGTGATACCACTGCTAATTTTGACTCCCCATAGATGTTAAATCTTATTTATAACTTATGCTCGAGCAATGATCATGAGTGGTTTCCTTTATGCCCTTCCCACATCCACATTCAAACTCTTATGGTTTTTTGAAATGACTACAATTCCTCTTGCTCCACACGTTTCCTATTTTTTACTTGAGGCTCCATCGAAGAACCCATGTGGGTCGTTGGTTATGATGTTTAGATCTCTTAAATTCGTCTCTTTTGTTTTTCAGATTTTGTCCTCTCACAGTTTTGGTATGCTCTTTTTATTCCAATGAGAGAAGTTGGTTGTTGGAAGTTGCATATATGGATTTTCAATATTTAATAAGTGGACCCTTGTTTTAGCTTGAGAAGTTGTCCTAATTTCTTATATGGAGTTTGACATAGCTTTTCAACCTTGAAGGTGCATATCAGACTCAAGTTTACATGGGTCTATGCTAGTGTTTATATTCAATGCATCAATGTATCATTACAAAAACCTTTATCCTAGTTTATATGAATATATAGTGATGTCTGTCTTGAATGAAGGATAGCGTGACGTATATTTCCTTCGACGGGAGGAAAACATGAAAGATATGGCTACAATGCCATCATATCCCCACATGATACGCTCGAATCCTAAATGTGAATGACCTCGGATGAAAACCAAAATCAAGATAATGAGGTGGCAGTTGAGAGAATTCTAATTGAATGAGGAGGAAAGATGATTTAGGTATATCACCTAAAATAATTGCTAGATGAGCTAAAACACATGCAAATGCAGATCCATTCACCTCATCATAGATGAGCAAACCTCCACACAACCTTTCATTGAAGACGAGTGAGGAGATTTCAAGGAATGAAAAATTATGTCATATCCCACTCATTAATTAGGGATTCATATTTCCCATCCATGATCAACAAGGAGACTTGGATCAAGAGACCTCCACATCCTTACAAGATGAGTATGCTTGCTTTCTTGATCTTCTACTCTTCCATTGGACTCATTGTGCGGGTGTGTGAGTAAAACAACAATTGGATATGCCTATCATGTTGTGTTTTGGAATTAATTCTATGACTATCAAATCTCCTCTCTTCTTGTTTGTTATCCCACGTTGGTTGTGAGGGTTGGTCCATAATAGCATATATGTCTCAGTATACCATGAATATCCTTACACCAATGGAGGCAATGTGAAGGGAATGTTGTCTCCTACTACCATAATGGTTGATTGGTTGCAAGGTGAATATGATTGCTTTCTCTACCTCCCCCAAATAGCATATATGTCTCAGTATACCACGAATATCCTTACACCAATGGAGGCAATGTGAAGGGAATGTTGTCTGCTACTACCATAATGGTTGATTGGTTGCAGGGTGAATATGATTGAGATGCATGCTCCCTTCTTCCAATGTGAGATACCATGTATAGTTGTGCGGTGTTTGTGTAAAACACAAAGATGAGATACTTGCCATCAACATACCATGATATACAAATTTCAAATTGCAATAAAAAATAAAGACTCTAGTGCATGTAGCTCAAAGACAAACACTAAGCTGTGTGAAGCAAATAGACTTAGAAAGAAATATTGTACTTCTTTGTGCCCATATTCTGGTGTATCTTATGAGACATAATTTAACCTATTTGATAACAAGCTCATTGAATTTACTCTTTAGATCAACACTGAGATAATCTCTTCACACAAATTTCAAAAAGAAAAAGAGTGTCACATAGATTTCAGTGAGCAAGAGAGCGTCACACATATTTCAAAGAGGAAATGAGATTTATACTGATACCCTATTTATATCTTCCACATTTAGTTGATTTAATGGCAACAGCCACTACCTTGGTGATTCAGTGTGTTAACTATTTGTGAATATCTAAGCCATCCGCAAAAGTTCATTATTTGGCAAATATGGGTACAAAACAATTATACTAATCCAACTCAGATATTTCTTCCCAACTTAGATATATCTGCCGGAAGAAAGAAAACATATGAATGTACACAACCAAATAAAGTCGAAACTGAAAACATAAAATTAAATATAATCGTTGCTAACTGACATGATTACCTTTAATTTCATCCTTGTTTGCCAAAGTGAGAGAATATACCATACCAGAGGTGAGCACCTGTACATATTGGTGGTAGGTGGTGGCAGGTACTTCACAAACAAAAAAATCAGAAAGTCTCCATAAAAATTGGAGGAATGAACTGAAAAGAAGAACAAAACTTCAAATGCTAGCGCATTGTAGCGACTGGATTTCTAGTCTCACAAGAGAGAATTGTTTGGGGAGTTATTGAAGGCTTCCAATTGTGAAGAATTTTAAGAAGAAATGTGGATTTCTTTTTGGCTCTAGGAGTACCATATGTAAGAAGCAATGTTTTTAGACTCGGACTCGACAAAAACTTGACTGGCTTGGGACTCGGCCGACTCAACCACTTGGATAAGACTTGGCATAGACTCAACAAATGAAAAAAGAAAATCAAAATATAGTAAATTTTGTGCAAAAAAAAAATACTAATGGCATTTTTAATCCATATAAGTTATAAAACCACATTCTATAAAGAAATGCATTAGATCATCTCATAAAAAATGATAATAGAACATTTGATACCATATCTGTATACAAAATAGTGAAATTCGCAAATAATACCAAGATCAATTACTTAACAAAAAAAACATAATTAGAAAATCAAAAGACATATTGTGTCCAAGATATATATATATATCCACCTAGTTGTTGAGTTGTCCATTTGGACTTTGATTATCAATATTTGTGGAAATTTCTTGGAAACATAGTGTTTGCTAAATTTAATTCATTGATTCATGATAAAACATAATGCATTTCTTTATTTATATGCATGTCATATATGCTTTAGTGTTTTGTTAAGGAAAGTTTATTTATCATTGCTATTTCTTAAGTAGCAAGTTCAAGACTACACATGTAAAGTATCTTTAACAAGAGAATAGAAGCCAACCTTTATTATTGATACTATATAAAAAATACATTTTTTACATTTACATATTTTTTATAGTAACTTTATATTTTATTTAAAATTAATAATACAAAACATAAAATAAAATTAAAACAATGATTAAGTACTTTGCAACTATAATCTCAATATATATATATATTAAAATCAAATAATTATTAATAAAAATATATATAACACGACAACACTATATATATATTTTTGATCCGTCGTTGAAAAAACCTACACACTTTAAAAAAAAATATATTTAATTAATATTGATCAGTCCATAACTGTATACCATGATCCCACTATATACTAGCAAGCCATATTAATAATTAATATGGCTTATATACGCCGATCGGCGTATATCAACCATGACCACACATTTAAATACGGTTGATATACGTCGATCGGCGTATATAAGTCATATTAATTATTAATATGGCTTTCTAGTTGACGGTCGGCCTGCCGGAAAAAATTATTCAATTTTAATTATTATTTATTAAAAAAATATTATTATTATTTATTACAAATGTTAATAGTATAATTATTAATATTATTATTGTAATAATTAGTATTATAATAATAATAATAATAATAATTTTTATTTTTATTACTATAATTTTTGGTTTTTATTATTATTAGTAATATTATAATATTAATTATGTATATTAATATTTACTAAATAATTATTATAATAGTAATAGTAATAATACTAACTAACATTATTAATATTTATTATAATAATTATTATTATAATTATTATAATAATGATTATTATAATTATTATCATTATAATTATTATAATTATTAGTATTATTAGTATTAGTATTAAAATAATGATAATTATAATTAGAAATGAAATTATTATTATAAATACAATTGTAATTATAATAATTATAATTATAATTATTATTTTTTCCTTGGAAAAAGTCGTAATTTTATTTCAAATAGTTTGAACAAAATTACATTCTGCACATGTAATAGAATCACAGAGATCCCTACATTGTCGCATATATACTGTTCATGTTTTTGACATGTCTAGTGACCCATACAAACCCAAAATAATGTAGATGGTTGTCCATACAGCACTCATATATCCGGTTACATATGACAATAACTGTCTCAAAAATGAAGAATTAGTTCCTATCAACAGAAAATATATTCTGTCCAAACAGCCCAATAAACAAAAATCAAACAGAAATGATGTAAAGTCTGATCAACAGTAGCCGGTCATGCTCCATCCCAGTCCTCCAAAGCCTCATGGAAAGGCCTATGGTAATAACTGAATGTGCCAGTAGTAGAATGTATAGTAATCCGCCATGTGCCGAAAGTCATATGTTGCTGCGACGCTTCTTTGGAAAGAAGATCGGCCATGCCATTTCTCTCCCTGTAGACATGTGTAAATGTAATAAGATTAAATGTCTGCTTTAACCGTAATACATCTTCCAGTATAGGTAAGAGTACCATCACATTACATTGTGTATGCTCATTGGCCCAATCAATAACAATCAGTGAGTCTCCAAAAATCTGTAGGGAAAGACAGCCCTGTTTCAAGTGCAAATAACATCAACAGCCTAAGTGACATAATTTCAGCATAGTTATTTGTACCGCTCCCCAAGCCAGCCACGATGTGAAAATAATGAGTCTCAAATTTGTGAAGAACGCCCCCCCCCACCACACACCAATTGATGGTCAAGAGATGCACCATCGAAGTATGCCCACGGTATGGATTTATCAATCGATTCCGCGATCACTGGTCGAATTCTAATCGCTTTGGGAGGAGTCCTGTAGTGTAATAAGACAGCCACAGCTTGTGCCACAACTAGCTCCATCGGGACCCTACAGTCCTGAAAAATAATCTTGTTACGGGTGATCCAAATGCCCAGGCAAAGATACATGGGGCTGCACATATGGAAGAGTTCTTTTGATCTGACCACCAGATTTGAAACGCGTCAAGAACACTCTCTCCCCACCATCTCACATTGAGATCCAAATAGTTGCAGATATTTGTCCAAACAGCCTGAGAAAACCGGCAGGTGAACAAAAGTTGAGAAATGGTCTCATCCGCGTCCCTACAGAGTGGACAAAAACCCGGGGCCCTGTAAGAAGCGTCTCTTCAGAATGTCCCAGGTAGGTGCCTTATTTTCCAATATCGCCCAGAAGAGTAATTTTGCTTTACCCGGGCATTTAAGCTTCCACAGAGATTTCCACCACCACACCAATGCCCTATTATGCACTTCCACATTTAGTTGAATATATCCAAGTTTTGGTGTGTAATATCCCAGAGGGATGGTGATCCCAGAGAAGTTCATCAGGCCTATTTGTCAGGCGAATATTTGTATATCTTAAGTTCCGAATATAATCCTCCCAAACTCCGAGCATGTCATCAGGAACCTCAAGACGCTGGGCAGAAATCCACCCCTGATTCCATAGAGTGGTTGATCCTGGTCGTGCAATATCTGCTAGAAAATGACAGCCTCTAGTTGCCAGAAAAGTCCTTAAGTCCACAGGAAGTACATGTCCCCCCTACATCCTACCCAAGGATCTAGTCCGATACGAAGTAAATGCCCATTTCCGATTCTCCATACTAATCCCAAGCCAACCAGATGAAAATGTTGTACCACCGCTTTCCATACCACAGAGCAATTTTTCCCTCGACTTATTGCTCTGCCTAATCCAATCAAGAAGGGTTAAGGGAGCAATGTATTTATGATATACCACACGAGTCCAGAGGCTCCGTGTATGTATAATTCGCCATGCCACCTTTGCCCCCAAAGCTTTAGCAAAAAGAAAGATATTCTTTAAGCCCCATCCTCCCAGTGCTTTGGGGACCGCAATCAATTCCATCTAACCCATACCAAGGCTCGATTTTCGCCCTTACCCTTCCAAAGAAAGGCAAAACACAACCGACGGATCTTGCTCCAAGACACCTTTGGGAATCCAAGCAAGTGACATCCAATATACCGGTATTGCTTCCAGAACTGATTTAACCAGAACCAGTCTCCCGCCCGCGAGAGCCATTTATGACTCCATCCAAGTAGTCGCTGTTCCAATTTAGCAATTAACCAGCACCAATCGGCCTTCAAATATGCATTGGGTTTCAAGTGAAATCCAAGGTACTTTAGACCCTCATCAATATCCATAGTCCTATAAGGGAGTCTAATGGCCAATCTGTGAATCTCCTGCTCATTTAATTGCGAGCATGTGATTGTTGATTTATCAATATTCACTAACATACCCGGGGCATCTTGCAATAAATTGAGCCCTTCAACCACCTTATCAATATCCAGTCTCGAGCCATCACAAAATATAAGAATATCATCAACAAAAAGGAGATGTGTGATATACAATACCTGAGAAATGGATATGCCACGAAAGGAGCCATCAGCTTTTGCTTTCAGTATAAAACGACTGAGGCCTTCAGCAACAAGGAGAAATAACAGCGGTGTAGAAGAGGGAAACCTTGTCGGAGCCCCCTGCCAGCATGGAAGAATGGGCTAGCAGAACCATTGATCAGGATAGCAAAACTCACCGTGGTGACGCAGGCCATAATCCATCGAATAAATTCATAGCAGAAGCCCAGGTGTGTTAGAAGCATCTGGATATAGAGCCAGCTCACCCTATCAAATGCTTTAGAGAGATCAATCTTAATCACTGCACCGTTCTGCTTCTGCACCTTCAGAGTGTGTATACCTTCCTATGCAACTCCAATGGCCTCATGAATTTGACGACCTTCCAAGAATCCAAATTGTTCACATGAAATATGCTGAGACATAATATTCTTGAGTCTCCTCACCATAACCTTAGAGATGATCTTATATATGCAATTGCAGAGTGATATAGGTATGAATTCATCAAAACTTTCAGGCTTGTCCATTTTAGGAATGAGAGCTATAAAGGTCGAGTTAAAGGGACCATGTACAAACCCCATCCTTTATAGATTCTTCCACCACATCCAATAATTCCTCCCCGAAGAAATCATAAGAAGCCCAAGAAAAATTCAATAGGCCAACCATCAGGCCCCGAGCTTTTATCTTTCTGGAAGGATTGCATTACCTGCGAGAGCTCAATCGGCAGCACCTCCTCCATCAAAAGTTTGTTCTCTTCCTCCCCCACAAATCGTGGGAAGAGCTGAGCCATCCTGATAACCTCAGCTATAGAGGCTCCAGGTTGAGCTGTGAATAAGTCTTCGAAGTGTCGAACACCCATCTCATCCAAACCATCAAAGCTGGAGACCCGTTCCCCTTCAGTTGAAGATAATTCCCAAATGGAGTTAGTGGATTTTCTCCCCTTTGCATATGCTTGAAAAAATTTAGTGTTCTCATCCCCACACTGTAACCAAATCGCCCTACTTTTCATTCTCCACAACTCTTCCCTTTCACACAGTAACACATTCCTGCTTCTTTCCCATTCCAGCAGCTCACCTTTCTGCATTTCATCCAGATAACCCAAACCCTAACAATGTAGAAGTCTATCAATATTCATCTCAGCCGCCCTCAGATTCTGATCATCTTCACCCTTTTTTCAGTGGCCCAGAGGATAGTGGCCTCTTTTATACGCTTGAGATTGAGTTGAAAGTGTGCACCCGCATGCTCCTGTGACTCCTTAGGTCGATGAACCCACTGATTCTGTACTAATTTAAGAAAATCCTCCTCCTTCAACCAGCTAGGATTGAACTTGAAAGGACTAGGGGGTTTGTTTCTACTGCCTCTTAATTCCAGTAGGATAGGGTAGTGGTCAGAAAACCCCCCTGACCCAACCCATTGCTTAACAACATCAACCCCCAGAGCCAACACATCAGCCACAGAAACCTATCCAGTCTTTTAGCCACCCTTTGATCCCCTGTTCTCTTATTCCTCCAAGTAGGGGTTAACCTGGTTGGTTGTATGTCAAGTAGATCCTTCCTGGTGAAAGCTTGTATGAAAAAGTTAGCTAATGGATCCGGAGCAGCACGTGGCCCCCAAACTTCAGAAGACCCCAGAGAAAGGTTGAGGTCCCCACCTAGGATCACATCCCTTCCGGCAAAGAGTTCCATACTTAGCAAGGAGTCCCAGAATCCATCCTATTTAAATAGGGACCATAGATATTTGAGAATCGTTATCATCCTACCAATCTCTGCATCCCAAACTTCCAACCCGATACCAGAGAGAGATACCCCAAGAGCTATCATATCTGCAGCTCTTCACCTTCCACCCCGTGGCCAATCCCTCCAGAGCGTCCACGAGCATCCAATCCCACGAACTTCCAACCAGGTAGCAAATTTCCAATACCCTAACAACCTCCGCACTACCGCCCAATGTTTCTTGCAGCAGTAAAATATCAGGTTGATTTACATCCACCAACCTCCGAAGTGACGATTTTTTAATGGGACTCGCCAACCCACGACAATTGAATGACAATAATTTCATATGAAACCCCCTTCCAGGGATTTCGCAGCTCTAAGTGCCCATTCAATAGAGGATTGTGTGCCCATTACCAAATCAACTTTTTCCCGGTCTTGTGCTTTTGACAAATGAGATTTGCGTCCCCGACCTTTCCCCCAACACTGGCAGCCAAAGCAGGAAGTCCCCTACCCCCAATCCATCAGCAGAGATCACCCTATTTCTAAGAGCATAGCGGATCCTACTTCCCATAGAATTGGGAGAGGGGTAGGTTAGGATACTAAAGACGGTGTGTATACACTATCCGCTTCAGGTAACGTACAAGTAGCTACAGGGCATAGTAATACAGAATTGACAGGAGGATGAGACCCAAGACATACCCCCCCCAAATCATTAGAGACAGCATATAAAGAAACAGCAGAAGAGCTATGGTGAGACTTACCCGGGGGATTTGAGGATGAACCCCGACGAATTTTAGACTGCTCATGTAGCTTTCTGGAGGCTGCCCGAGTCAAAGGTGTCGAGGTACCCATTGTAGTCCCCTCAACTACCGGCTCCTTGCTCCCAATGATATCCAATCCCTCGTTCTCCAATGATGCCATATTTATCCCGGATCCCTGCAACCCACACGGTGCCGCTGGTACTACCGATGCTTGGGCCGCCCCTGTGTCAATAGCAGTCGCTATTCCAATTCCCCCCACCACCAGTGGAGTCCCCTTCACCGTTGGAACAGAGCAATCATTTGCTTCAGTAACAACCAACGGTCTGCTACCCCTAAACGGTAACGTGCAACCAGCTACCAGGTGTCCATGAGCGTGGGCAACGGTGGCACCGAAACGGCACCCCCACGTAGTCCAAGATCTGTGTGAATTCCCCATCCTTCGTTTTAATAATGATCTCAGCCGATAGCCCCAGTCGAAGATCGAGTCTGACCAAAAATCTTAGCCATTGTATAAATACCTGTCTCAGTATGGGAAGAATTAGAACACACATAGTCGCCAAGGAAATTCCCAATTGCTGCAAATTGTGATTCATTCCAAAGATGCATGGGGAGCCCAGGTAGCTTCACCCAATAGGTTCTCTGTCAATTTTCTCAGTTTTGGAATCGAAAGAACGGTGACCATCTTTTCAGCACAATGGGGACGCCCAACATCGACCAATGGCGGCCTAAAACAGCTTCAACTTCCCAATGTTCGACAAGATAAAGGAGAACCAACATTTTGTCAAGACCCTAATCTCAGGTGCAGTAGCTATCAAGTCTTTCCACTGCTCGGTCGCCCATCGCTGGAGGAAACCCACGCCCAAGCCTCTTTCCATGAACATGTCCAACTACTGCGATGTGTGAGAAGTCCTCCGCTTCCTCCATCGAGACATCCACACCCAGCACAAGTTTATCCTTCCTCCTCCGTTCCTTAACCCTGTTGGTCGTATTTTGATGTGAGGCAGGTCTTTGCAAAAACCCCTACTCGTGGAATTAGCAGGGATTCATTATCAGGTAGTAATTCTTCAACCCCAGGAGCCGCCGCTGCTTGTCCACTGGATGAGAAACCCTGGCCACCACTAGCCTGTCCCCGGTCCTCCAACTGCAAATTCCACCGACTTAAATATTATTATTATAACAATTAGTATTATAATAATATTTATAATAACAATAATGATAATTATAATTATTGTTATAATTATAATTAAAATTAAAATTAGTATCATATCTAGAATTATTAGTAGAAATATAAATTTAATAATAAAAAATATTTAATATTAATTTAATAATAAATAATATAAATTATAATTATTATAATTAATTTAATAGTTTTAATATCAATATTGATATTAAAAGCGGATAATATAACTTATAATAATTATTTATAATATAATAATTAATAATTAATCAATAATAATTAATCAATATTAAGTTTAAACAATAATAATAATAATATTAATTAATTAAGAATTAAGAATTAATATAAATCCATATAAAATTTAAACAACAATAATACTTATAATATTAATTAATTAATTAATAATAATTAATAATGAATAATTAAATCATAGTAAATATAATTATTAATTAAAGCATATACAGTTAAGCCATATCTAATTAACAACAAACAATTTCTTATAATAAATAAGAATAATAATTAGTATTTTAATAATTAATATGGCATATAATTAATTATAATATTAATATCAATAGTTAATAATGAATTGATATTAAATTATAATAATAACAAAATTTATAATATTAATTAATTATTAAAAAATTATTAATTAATATGGCTTATAATAATAATGTGGCTTATAATAATAATGTGGCTTATAAAAATTATTTAAAATATTATTATAATTATAATTATAATTAGTAATATAATTGTAATTGTAATTATAATTAATAAAAATTATGTTTATTCAAATCAGAATAAATAATTGAAAAAATTATTATAATATTATATAATATTATTATAATATGAAAGTGGTAATGTGGCTTATAATAATAATAATTATTAAATTTAATATAAAAAATTAATAAATAATCCATATGAAGTTATATTAATAATAAAAATTATAATATTAATTAATAATTATTATTATTAAAAACACATTGTAGCAGTAGTAGGAGTAATATCTCTAACCATGGTTAAACATACTCGAAAAAATTCATTGACATTTATAAAAAGGAGAGAATTTTTTTTATCTGAGATAGGTTGTTTGTAATTTTATATGACATTCTACAAACGAGACTTTATATTTTTATATTTCAATTTTAGTAAAAGGTTTTGGATCGTGTAAAATATTAATATTATTATTGTAATGATTAGTATTATAATAATAATAATAATTTTTAATCTTATTACTATATTTTTTGTTTTTATTATTATTAGTAATATTATAATATTGATTATGTATATTAAATTTTATTAAATAATTATTATAATATTAATAGTAATAATAATAACTAACATTATTAATATTTATTATAATAAATAATAATAATAATAAAAACAATATTATAAATATTATAAATATTATAATTATAATATTATAAATATTAATATTATTATAATTATAATTAGTATTAAAATAATAATAATAATAATAATAATAATAATTAATGAAATTAGTATTATAAATACAATTGTAATTAAATTATTATTATTATAACAATTAGTATTATAATAATATTTATAATAACAATAATTATAATTATAATTGTGTTATAATTATAATTATAATTAAAATTAAAATTATTATCATATCTATAATTATTAGTAGAAATATAAATTTAATAATAAACAATATAAATTATAATTATTATAAATATAATTATTATAATTAATTTTAATAGTTTTAATATCAATATTGATATTAAAGCGATAATATAACTTATAATAATTATTTATAATATAATGATTAAAAATTAATAATTAATCAATATTAAGTTTAAACAATAATAATAATTATAATATTAATTACTTAAGAATTAATAATTAATAATAAATCCATATAAAATTTTAAACAATAACAATAATTATAATATTAATTAATTAATAATAATTAAATCATAGTAAATAATTATTATTATTATTTAATCACTATATATTAATATAATCAGTCATTGAAAAATAAGTTGTAGTAGACAAAGAATGAATTCGAAATAATCACACATTTTCATATTTAATGGGATGTAAGGTATTAAAATTAATTAATAAAATAACTTTGTCGTCTGTTCGAAACTGGAGCATTGTCGCTGCTGCGTTGCCTCCAATCGCAACGACCTTCAATTTTTTGGTCTCGCCGATGTAGTGGCTTGGTTGCCAGTTGCCACGATTAACTTATGCCTGAAGCAATCAAATTTCCCTCCCAAACCAAATTTCGTGGGTCAAAGTCAACCGAGCAGAAATAGACTGCGCATGGGGACACGAACTTGCAAGTTTCCGACGAGTTCTCGGCGAGTGATAAATTTCTGATGAGTCCCGAGTATGCCGACCGAGTATGAGACAAGTACTCGTTTGGGGGATCACTAGGCCAGACTCGGCTAACTCGGCGAGTCTTGAGCAAGTATGATAAGTCGGGTAAGAAGATTATATAAAAAAGGAATTAGCGATGGCAATCTCAACAAGCTATTTACAATTTTGTCACTTCCACTGTAACACAAGGATATCAAAACAACAACACAATTTTTCTTGCATTTAGGTGAAGTAGAACATAATCTTAGAAGGCTGACAATTTGAGGGATTTTAGAGGTTTCACTAATTGTAAGTAATCCGTCTAGTTGATTCGCAAGAACCGCAAGAACATAAATTGCATTGTTTGTAAGACCCGATGTGCCTTCTGTCAAAACATTAGTTAGCAGAGGAACTGGCCCAACTACTTTTACCTGTGAAACATTTCCATGAAAAACTGAGAGATTAAGCAAGGCACTAGCTGCATCAGTTTTTCATCTGACAATTTCATCATGAAGAAGACTTATCAAGGCTAGAAAGGCTTTTGGCCTCTCTCCAATTAATTGCTTATATTCATCTTTAGAGGAAAGACTAAAGAGCGTTGCAAGGACATTCTCAGTAGCTTCCATATTGCATCCATTTATGAGAACATTGATGATTGGCTATAATGCACAATATTGCATTATTTTAGATTTGTACCTCTCATAAATAGATAAAGTTAGGAGTGCAGTTACCATATTTTCTTGAGCTTTGGGATCCTTTGAAGATAGAAACGATACAATCAAAGGTATGGTTCCTACCTCTGCAATGCAATCTCTACTGTCCATGTTGCATTTAGCAATAAGTCTAAGTTCATAAGAAACTTGCCCTTTTGCTTCAAGAGGTCCTGTAGCAAGCTTATCTACAAGGAATGCTGCAGTCATCTTTGCAACTTCTAAAGCTGCCTTTGTGCTCACAATGCTTTCCATTGAAGAATGTTTCTTGTTGTTTTCTGGTTTTTCAAACGGGATATTATGCACATCAGTATATTGAATAATAAGGTTGCAGAGAGCATGATTTGGAATAATATTTGTGTGCAAAAGCTTCTGCCCATTCTTTAGAGAAGTAGAGTGTCCTTCCTCAATCCATGTGGTAATGGATGCTAGTTCATACATTTACCCAGTAGAGACAATGACTGGTTCTCTCATCAAATCAAGTGAGACGAGACATCTGAAATAACAGGGACATCGTTGGACTCTGTTCTAGAAACTCTGTGTTCATGTGATGGTTGTAATTGTGCAATGTGCATCAAATTCCATATCTGCAACCCCAATTAGGACACGATTGCAATAGTGCATGAAACTGATCAAGCTATTAATAATTGACAGATTTTGATATACGCCTAGTTTATTTTGATTTCTCATCTCTTCCTCCAACAAATTTATCTCTCTTAGACAATCCCTTGCATTTTTTTTAGATGCAAATCATCTAAAATATGAGTTTAGATTCCTTTGGGTTTACCACCTTCTCGAACTCATCAAGAACAGGAAGCACATCTCTACGATCCATGAAAAGCTTATCTCTTTTGGCCTGACTGTGAAGCAACTCAATTTTCTACTCAACCTCATGTGAGACATCCAATGATCTCAAAAATAGTTCATCCAATGCAGTATCCATTTTATGTGTTAAAGCTTAAAATTTATTTGATATTTCTTCGGTTTGCATGACCAACCACGCATGACTTACATCACCGCTACAAGCCTCCAGCAAATATTTTGTCTTCTGGGAAATAACATATAGTTCTCTGAATCATAACAATATAGAGGGAGGCAATGGAACCTCACATATCTTACTTCTTCAAAAAGCATAGACAAAACCTTAATTTTTTTGCATAAAGAATTTTGCATTTCTCCTCTAGCATCCTGTAAGCTTCTCACAACATATTATTTGTTTAGAAAGAGGAAGTAGAGCTTGTAATAAAGATACAATAGAAATGTCCCCTATAGTTACAAATACATGACCTCTGGAAGTTCGCATTTTCGTAAGAAGCCAATTATTAGTTGGTAAAGCCATCTATATTCCCACTAAAATACAGAGTCTAACATTGAATGGATAGAATTTAAGTCCAATATAGAAACCCTGAGTGTCAATTACATGGATTTGGAAAAGAAGTTGTCGGAAGAAAAGATAGAAAACGTTGAAACTCTAATACTTGACATATCTGGTAGGTCTTTGCTCTATTTATTAACTTGTTGCTCTATTGTGATTGGTTAAGTCAAGGTTTTTGCAAAGAGTTCAGGGAAATTTTTGGAGAATGTAATCTTGGAAGGCTCTTCCGTTGCATTAAGGTTTCATGTTTATGAATCCAAGCAGTTGATAGACGGGGGAACTCCCAAGCGCGAATTAAAGGATCATATTCTTTGCAATTATTTTGAGGATGGTGCTTTGGATTCAATTTTAGCCGACTACTCCCTCGGTATCAAGCTCGTAGAATAGATAGCTGAGAGTTTGTAGATTTCATTACACCCTGATGCTTTTTCTACTAAATTGGAAAAATTGAAGGTCAAGAGGACTGAAGCAGAGGACTTCAAAGGAAAGGTACACTCTGTGTATTTGGAGCAGTTTATTGTTCTGCTAAAGAAGGAAATTGCCTCAAAGCGCGAGCCTATTCGGACATGCTCCTATGTTAATGATGAGTCTAGCCATGGTAAGCAGAGCACCACAGAGACTATCCCATGCTTCAATTGTAGTAATTTATTTGTTCCATTACAATGGATATTATGTGAGATCCAATCCAGATTGAATCGGGGCAGAACTATGAGTGTGTTGCCATCAAAATATGGTTTGAGGAAGGCCATACCAGGTGCCCAACAGGGGTTGAATTGAAAAACATCAAAATGAAGTCAAAGTTTTCTTTGAAATAGTCCATTGCAGAATCGAGAGAGAGGAATTATGCTATCAGGTTGGAAAATGCAAATGAAATCATTAACAATTCATAGGATGAGGAGGAGTGGTTGAAGGCAGTGTAAGACTTACAAGCTTTATGTGAAGAGGATTCATTAAATAAGTACAAAGTAGCAGCCAACGATATAAATACACGAGTATAATATATGCTTACAAGGGTATGAGATGGATGCCTATCAGTATAAGAAATCATTATTGCAAAACCAATATGAGGAATACCTATCAGGATCCACACACGATGTTATGAAAATAATGAGAATAATGCATGTGACTATGAAGAATGCATATGAGAGCTTTGGTGCCTAATAAACTCAAAATCCATAAGTATGCACAGAGCTCTGCAAATATCCCAACGAGTAATCATATTAGAGACTTTGATGAGAATTGAAAAAGAAAATCCTTCACTCGGTGGCCACACTCTGCATTCTCCCGCTCTGCCAACAAAATACTCTCAAGAAAAAATGGGACGAACCTTGATTTTCCAGGAAGGGACAATTGCTCATCATCCACCTCCATGGATTCAACCCCAAGTTGGGAATCGTCATTGACTTGAGTGTCATGAACATAGGTCTCTCTTGATGGCCTAGAGTTCGAATCTCACAATCAGAGGCCCACTTTACAGCTGCATAAGCACATAATTCTCTCTTAGAGTTTGCATTGTTCTCTTCCTCTCAACATCGTTTGTGTCTCTGTGTTATTCGCAAGCTGGAAGCCATTTGCAGTAAGTGTGTAAAAGATCAAATCACCGCCTGTGATACCAAGGGTATGCAGAGGCTGCTATGAAGCTGTTGTGGGAAGCCCTGAAGCTCATCCTTCTTGTTGAAAGAAAGATGAATTGATGGCATAATTGAGGAAATTTTGTCCGCGATGGTATCATTGAAAGGCTGTAGACTGTAATTCAGCGGAAGAGCGGAAGATCGAGTATGAGAGTCTCCCCGCCATTAACAACTCGAACCCTAACTTCCATTTAAAAATGTAGGATTCCTCTGTTTTACTTGAAACACGTGGCAGTTTGTAATTGGTGCGGTAAGCGAGGAATCAAGAACAGTGTCATGAGATGATATCTCATAGAGGAACGTCTTCGACATAAAAATATTACATTTTCAATCAATTTATTTAATTCAAAATTTGATAAATCTACATTACAATTACATGATACCATTTTCCTAAAACATTTTTTTTTATGGAATAGAAATTCACACATAAACATTCAAACACTGAGTTCAACACATTCAAAAAAATAGAAAAAAAAATTCACACATAAAATATTGAGTTCAACACATTGAAAAAAATAGAAAATAGAAATTGTAAATGAGATAAGAATCTACCTTGAATCCATCCATCCATCCATCCATCAACAAATCATCTAGAATGCCATAAAAAAGATTAACACCGAGCACAACGCCATTGGATTCTTGTCGAGGCCATTTTTAATCCATTTCCTCTCTGGTTGTCATTTGTAGTTCCCGCTTACATTTGTCCATCAGAGATTCAAGTAGATAACAATCTCCTCTAGACCACATACTCCGTTGGAAAAGAGAAAATGATTCTAGAAAATGCATAGACAAAACCCTTTCAAAAATACCCAACTCAAAATCCCACAAATAAAAAAAGTCTCACAGGATTCGAACTGGGCCATCCCGACAAACAATAACACTACATATGAGGCTCATCGGGACCCTTCATTTTGTGCATGGAATTTACAAAGGATACACGAATGAAATCATGGACATTTTTATACATCTGCTACACGAATCCACTTATTTTACTTTCCAAAATAAGAATGGGTTCGCCCAACCAACATCACTCATACATCAAGAGAGAACTGAGTTGACTGGTTCAGGATTCACCCTAGGAAGATTGCTCAAGACAGAAAAGCCTAACAAAACATTCACCTTAAGGTAAGTTTAATTTGTTCAAGACAAAAAAATATTTGGTTGTTTCCGGAAAACAAGCAATAGCCAGTGCATAAACGTAATAAAAATAGAGACAACAAAAATATGGCGAGTACGCCTATCACAAAGTGCAAAGCACCAGTTGGAAAAAAAAACTGGGAAACCGCTCCAATATTCACCATTATTATTATTATTAATTTATTCATAACCACCCACTCAAAGCAAAGTCGGTCAGCAAAACTTTGGTGTGTTTGGAGGACTTCTTGTACTATTATCCCTCAGCACCATAATGGCTATATCTTTTAGCGAAACTGATGGGAGAGCCCATCCTATCTAACAGTGCCCTCCCTTAAATGCCAACAACTTGCAGCAACCCAAAATTAATGGTTGACGGGTAGTCTGTAAGACTGCCCTTTTAATGAAATTTTAATTCGAGGCTGCAATTTTTTTTAAAATGTCAAAATTAGAAATTAACATTTTTTTATGTGCATTTTTTTAGCTGCACTTATGGGATGTACTAAGACCCCTTTGATGGTTTGTGATGGGTTCAAATTTGAACCTTGCTCCCCATATCTCACATTGTTATGATGTCATCATAGCTCAAACCTTGGGTTCATGTACATGATGTTTGAATGACCCGCTCTACTCCTGTACTTCTTTCCTGATGGATTTAAATAAATGCATCCATTTATGTACATTTTTCGTTTATCAATTTGAATTTTAACCTTGAATCTAGCGTACTTCTCTCTGAATTAAACTATATCCAACATACTTACCTTACCCAGCGTACCTTTTGTCAGAAGGTTTAGGTTGGGAACTTGGGCTATCGCTGCACTACAACTTAGTGGAAAGCCCTCATGATTACCCCAAAGTGGGCCAAGAGCTTGCAGTTTGTGTTCATGTGTAGATCCTATATGATGGCAAGGAAGGTAACATATGGATTAAACAATGTCATTACCTTATGTTTTTACAAGTTATCATTATCTATTTCGTAAACGTCTTGTTTTTTAAGTTAGGGTTTGTTTGTTGTCGATTGGCTAGTGGGTAGGTGATGCCATGCATAAGGATCTATAACGGGGGGTGTGGTGGTGGGCTTGCATATATTCAAAATACTATTCTTGCATTGCTAGAGACTTTGCCTACAGTATCAACATTTGTTTTAACAACTAGGCTTTGTTTACAACTTCATGTGCTTTGTTCATTGTCGTATTGAGTCCAAGAGTTAATGCTTGCTCTAGGAGCTATGGTTTTCGTATGGGCCATCCTTTATGTTTTTTTTTTTTTTGCAATTTGATGGGGTGTGGTGATATAAGATCACTTTTCTCTCGGTTTTGGTCCTTTAGGTTTTGTTATTGTTTCAATGTGGCCATCATTCCCATCGTCTACAAGTTTGTCTAGTCCATTTACTTCAGTATTTGTATGTAAGAGTTAGTGCTCCATGAGTTGGTTTGTTGTGAATCATCCTTCGCATTTGTGTTCCTTTGTGTAGCTCGATAATGGGGTGGCAAAGTGAGATTGTACTCTTTTATGGTTGTTTTTTGTTTGGGCCTTGTACTCTACTATTATTCCCAGTAGTTTGTACAAAGTTCAATTTCGAAATCCCCTCATCAAAACCATTGATCCTCGAATCACTTTGCACGTGTTTTTTGCAAACATAGTCTGTACACCTACATCACCCATCATTTTGATGGATATCAAGTGTCAACGCCTATTTCATTAAATTTGGATATATTCTAGTCCAAGTTCCTTCGAAGACAAGTCAAGAACAACTTTTCTAACCCCCAAAATCAATGTTTCTAAAGTGCAAAATCTGGTTCCAAAAGTGCCAATTTTAGGTTCCAAAAGTGTACTTTTGCCTTTAATATTGTCACTTTTGAAAATGATTTTTCCCTTTTACAATATGATGATGGCACTTTTAGAACCTGATTTTGTTCTTTTGAAATATTGTTTTCTACACAAGTTCAATACTTAAATTTGCGATTTTGAAAACTAATTTTGGTACTTTCAAGTTCTAATTTTGCACGTTTGAATTTATCAAACTCGACACTTTACAAGTATTATAATCACACAATTGAATATACAAAAACCCAAAGAGTTTATTCGTGGCAAAAAAAAATCAATTGTATTGTTTAACGAACTAGTTCCATATTTTTTACAATTGGCCTCACATTGCTCACACCATTCAGGTGCAGCAAGCAAGACCATAATCAATCTAACTAGAATGTGTCATTGACATCGTGGCCAGTATAAATTTTAGTTATAATACAATTCCCTTTGTCATTACAAACATGTTTTTCTTGCGAGTCATCTATAATCACTGTATTTCTAGCATTGTAACCATGGATCAAAATCTCCCAACCTTTCTTAAAGGTTTGATAAATACATAAGGATTCCCATCACCATCAAAACCCTCTTTATTTATCCGATATCAATCATCTTGTGTTAATATAACTCTAAATTGTTCCCTTTTCAATCATGTTCTTTTGAATAATAATGACAAAAAATCATCCACGTTTTTTGTGTGCAGATGTCCATACACCCACTTCAAATGTACTAAAGCACTTTTCAAAAAATTCCCTAAATCCTGGACATTTAAAACAACTCTTTGTGCTTGATTGAATATTTGGTATTCCCGACAATCTAAGTTTAACCCAAATTGATCAATACTTTTTTTTTTGTTTCAATGTTTCTATTTGTACGTAAGTATATTACTTGCATGATATGCAATTTTGAAACACATAACCAGATACATGATATTACATCCGTAAATATGGGAACTGTCCAAATACGAAAAATTGTTTTTACATTGTCAAAGTTTTCAAATTATACAAAATTTCACTAAATGAATTGTTGTCTCTATAATTTGAAGGTCACTTGAAGTTGAATGTTTTTAACCAATGCCCCATTTTTTAACAAGGCCCAAGATGATTTAGCAGAGAACACAACATTGTTTTTATAGTTACTTCTCTCTCTTGTGAACCGTCAAATGTCTAATTAGTTGGCATTTTCAAGCAATTTTACTTGCTATTATTTTAGGAATGATATTGTACTTCATTTATAAACAACATGTCTGATTCTTGATATATATCTCCATATTAGATAAATACATCCTTGAACAACTTTTTGTATACGTGCAGTACTTCACCAACATTATATGTAGACATTGATGAATTATAAAGCGTACTATGTTTACACTGTTCTCAACCCAAAATAAATACAAAGTCATCATTCTTCAGACAAAATGAGAAATTAGTGAACACAAAAATGACTAAAATTCGTAGATAAACAACTCTTTTTCAGTCGACAACTAATAGTAGCTAATTTGCAATATCTTATAGCTTGACAAAAAACAATTTTTTGTAAATATGCATGTATGAATTAAAAAAAGAGATTTAAAAATACATGTCCGCTAACTTGCGTAGGCGGTCTGGGGTGGTGAAACTACCACCCTAAATGTTCAAAAATGCTAGGAAGATTCATATCTATACAAAAAAAGCTTGTCTAAGGCGACCAAGAACGATATAGGTCTTTACATAGCAATCCAAGGAAACACATAGTGCAAAAAAGAAAACTATATAACCAAAATAAACAAAAACATTGAAAGTCACAGTGAAAGCATGGGACTGCCATTTCCCACCTAAGTGATTGCTTCGTCATGCTGAAGGCTCAATTTATTTTCAATAATCGGGCAGCTGCCGAAGAAATCATTGCCCCACCTCTTGGGAGGGATCTTGGGCGTCAACAGTTCCAGATTGTGCTGAGGAGAAGCCTCCCCTTCAGTTTTTCGGACACTCTTATAGTGCGTAGATTCGATGGTTGATGGAATAGGAAAGGCGACAATTTTGGGGGGTTCCCTGGCGTGGTACCAGCAGTGGGCGAGACCAAACCTGGAAGAGTGCCCTCATCAGCAACAACAGCATCAGAAGTGACCTCAGCAACGACGTCCTTAGCAGTTGCAGCCTTCAAACCCTTGGACGTCAGTGTGGCTCCCAAAGCCGAGGAGACCATCCCAGAGTGTGAGCTTCTGCCGCAACTGAGCTGCTGTTGTTTTTTTGCAGGCTCGACATGACCAGAGCCCCCGCGAAAGATTGATCATCTTTCCAGGGAATATTTTCCTCCAACTAAGATGGAGTCCAAGTCACAAGATTTTCATCCAGGTGAACCAGACTAGCTCTGATATCCAAAATGGAGGTCTTGGCTATGTTCCAGTTACCCATCATCTCCTCAACCAACATCCCCATCATATTTGTTTACTAACCCGTATTAATTAATGGGTAAATCCACGAATGTGCTTCACATATTTTGGCAAGATAAGTGGAAAAATTACATGTAGAATTTCCTCGATCGGGGTATTTTTAAACCCTCGATCGAGGTTTTAATACCTCGATCGAGGTCTTAAAACTACCTCGATCGAGGGTTTAAAAATACCTTGATCAAGGGTTTACAATAGACCTCGATCGAGCTCATAAACCTCGATCGAGGGCTATTAAATTTAAATAGAAAAAAATGGAGCCCACAGCTGGCCTTGGCTCATTTGAAACAGGAAGAGTGGCTGATAGAAGAGCTCGACATTAGGTTGGACCACATTGGAGGATATTCCACGATGTGAAGCTTATGCTAAATTAGAGCAATGATTTTAAACAAGAAGTTAAATAATTTTCATCGTTTGTTGTCTAATTATTGCTCTAATTTAGTATAAGTTTCACAATCCTGGAATCCTTGCTTGTGATTAAAAATCAAATGATCATTATCTTCATTTCCATCACCATCAATTAATTTATGTGTTGAAATCATCATTGTTCAATTTCATAGTGATCATCTTTTGTATATTTCATTTACTTGTTTTGTATTAAATATTACCCTTGGTGAAATCATGAGAGTGTTTTCTTATATAAGATCACCCAAAACTAACACTTATTTATTTATAAAATCCAAAATCTTGTTGCTTACTAAATTTGAATAGTTTAAAAGTAGTTTTTTTTACTAATACTTAAATTTTGGATCTATTTATCTATTGGCAAGTCCTAGTTTTTTTTTGAAGCAAGTTTCATAATCAAACCTCTAATTTTGCATACTTGAACTATTGATTGAGGAACCTCGATCGAGGTCTATCTAAAACCTTCTATCGAGGTCTCTTTTAGCCCTCGATCGAGGTATTTTAAAAACCTCGATCGAGGTCCTAAAATACAAGCAGAAAGCCCTTTTCTATGCATACAGGAAATTTTATCTGCCTTTCAGGGGCTTAAACTATATCATTAAATACACATTAATGGGTGGACTTGATACTGTTGGATTCGTCGATGAATCCTTTATCCATATACACATAATTTACGAATTTTTATCTTTGTATGTCATTTGTTTTTAAATTTCTGCTAAAGCTTACCCTAAAAAACACTGTGGACAACTTCGAATGAGCTCAAAAATAAATCAACAACATTCAAAATACACATCCAGAAAAATTTGAAAAAATATACAAGCACTACATTAATGCGTCCTCTTCAAAATGATATTTTTAGTTTTGCAAATTATGTAGACAATCAAAATATTTGGCTCACACATGCACATGTGTGCAAAATGTGACTGAAATACTTACTGGTCAGTTTCAAAAACTAATAATAAATATAATTTTTCGAGGAAATTAAAAGAAAAATATGTACGCACTAGCTCATTCTGTCTATATCATGTTCACATATTTCATTTTTTAAAATTATTACTTTAACATTAAATTATTTTGCACACACACAAGCCACTTGTTAATTGCTCTTCAAATTTTTAAGGACACATGTTTCATTAAATGAAAATTTGACATGATAAATGACATTGGTATATTTTTAAGAAAATATCATTAGAAATCCAACATAATTCTCTACATTTCATTTTTTTACTGCATGTCGAAATTCATATGGAAAATATGAGTTTCAAGGGATTTAATTTAATATATGGGTAAAATTTCCATTTTTCATCGCCATATTTGGCCAAAAAGAGTTATCCATCTTCATGGAGTTACCCTATTTAATCTGGTTCCTGTGGCTTCCAGAGGCGAGAATATCCGCCACCCTGCTAGATTCCCAAGCATCAATTAGCCAAGGAACACGAGCTGAGACATTGCCAGCGTACCCACTAGTGGTTGCTCTATTCGTTCCCGGATTGGCAGCATCATGATCGGCGCCATGGCCAACACCACTCCTAGAGGTTCCGCGCGGTCTAGTCATGGTGAAAAAACTAAGCTCACGAGCTAAAAAAATCCAAGCAGAGTGGTCTGCAACAGAGACCGGCCTGAAATTGCAAATGAAGGTGATACAGAGCCCATCCTCCATTTTTCGGGACTTGGAGAAGGAACACGGAGGATACGCATGCGAGAGATCCAGGATACGCACGCGGTAAATCCATCCGACGATAGCTCGAGTTAATGAGAAGGGACGTAAACACCATGCACAAGCTCCTGTTGATTTATTGCAGCAACATTCCCGACATTCCCATTACCTTCCATGACATTGCCATCGCCTTCCATATTAACTGCACCAGGGGAGTGCGTGACAACTTTCCGAGGAGTTGGAGGGTCCTGCATGTTGCTTCCATGTCGGCAACCTCGGCCGCCACCTATGTTTTGTGCGCTAATGACACCCGCATCCGGGGTATAGCTTAACAAACTTAGTCGTATTTATTTTATTCATTAATAGTTGCCTTATTTAGTCGTGTATTTGGTCATTGATTTAGTCATTAATTGCCACAATTAATGACCAAATATACAACTAAATAAGACAATTATTATTGACTAAAATAAATACAACTAATTTAGTCAAGCTATAAGATACTGCAAAATTAGCTCCTAATAGTCGTGTATATATGCGAATTTTAGACATTTTTTAGTCACAAATTTATCATTTGTAGTAGTCATTTATCTCTGTTTTGTAGTTCATATCATTATATAAATGACTAATTTAGTAGTGCTATATTATTTCATTTTCTTTCATTATTAATCAATATAAATGACTAATTTAGTCGTTTATTCATTTTATTTGTGTTCACTATTAATCAATATAAATCAATACAAATTAATTAGTATGATATTGTGACTAAATTAAAAAAAATGCCATACATTATTCATGCTCATCTAATATGAATACACATGTGAATCATGCAAATCTACATTAGTTAATTAAAACACTGAATACTATCAAGTACAAACATATATAATTTCAACCATGTAAATTATATTAAATGAAATGTCAAGTATTATAATATATATGAGTTTCCAATAGAATATCCACTAATGAACTAATATTGGACCATGAAAAAAATTGTCTATATAATTTACATAAAAATCATCTACATTGATGAGTTTTCAATAAATTACAATGGCCACTAAGTGAAACCTTGGCAATGCCCACAGAAATCCAATGATTATATTATTGTCATTTAACCAACACCCACTATGCTCTCCCACATATTGCTTTCTAACACATGTCATCTTATTTCCTTGAAGTCCTTGCCTCTTCCTATGTAGAAGTCATCTTCTGACTCTATGATTTGGGACTTGATATTTTTCATGCATTGAAAATTCGACACTGCAAAGGTGAAGAGACAAGGTATCCGTTAATACTTAATTAATAAGGAATGATGCAAAACACCTATGAAGTGAAAAGACGAGATATCATTTAATACTGAATTAAAGAATGTTGCAAAAAAAACTACTAACAATACCAAAACTTTTCCATGAAGGAGTTTCACAAAAATTGTTCATTCCCAATACAACAATAATAAAAAAATACTAAAAAAGAATGCACAGTTAGCTCAGAAAATGACAATGTTTGCAGTAACAAATAGAAGACTTCTATTCAAAATTGAATATCATGGTTGGCCATCCTTTTGGCATAACATCATTGGCCTTGCCTAACTGTATATTTTCTAATAAGATATGTTTCAGACAATCACTCCAATATGTTGAATACCATAGTGCCCAAAGTACCATATAAAAGTCAGCTGATTTATTTCTCCCAATCGTTTGTTGTAAAACTAGCACCATGCAAATAATTGTTAATGATTCAAACAAAAAGCAAAGTGGTCGGCCAATATTAAGAAACCAATGCTTACTTCAATATTTCTTGAACAACTTTCATTACTTCATCGGAGTTCATCTCTACCACTTGAATATTTCATAAAAAAAGGCATAAGCAAATGTATTGTACAAATTGCTAAAAGGTTAGATTCAACAAGCTCAAGGAAGGATCAATGTACAAGAGAAACACAAGAATAAATTACTACATATTCACTATCATAATGGTGAAATATTCAATTCTCATTTCAAAAAAGGAATCAAGTATTCACAACTTAAGGTATATGCAACTATTTTTCATCAATTTTACATTATAAAATACCATGCAAACACTGATATTCCAACCTCCATATGTTCCATTCACCCATGTAATACACTCATCTCTTACATCTTATCATTTCCATTTATTACCCATTTGCTCATATCCATCCATACCCACCATTAGATAAAATCATTTACCTTACCCTACACCATATACCCACTATCCACCTCATATACAATTTCCATCAATCCATAACATGTTTTACCAATAAATGAATTCCTATAGGACACCACAGAAGGGTCAAGCTACAGGCTTCTTAGTGTACAATCCTACAAAATTTTCCACCTACAAGCTCCTATGGAAGTCTATAGAAAACTTGAGCTATAGGAATACCATGTCTCGACCTCCTATAAGAAGATACATAAGAGTGAAGTTACAACCAATGTCTACAAAAGACTAGACCTGTAACCACTACCATGTACTTGCCTCTTATAGGAAGCTACAAAAGATGAAATCTACAACCTAGATATCATAGAAGCATACACTTCAAACTGAGGGTTTACTACATGAACATATAGATGTTAATATCCTAGACCCAAATCACTATTCAACATAGAAGAAGGTTTCCAAACTCCATGATTTCACTTAACCATGCAAATCATTCAATCATCATAATGAAATTCAAATATTTCCAACCATAAATGTACCAAGTTTAAACATATGTCACATTTACTTGTTTTAAGTGATTATATTTTTAGATTGTCATGTCATATCCTATGGTTGTCTAACATCTCACTCTAAGTTTTGAGATCCCTCTCACAATAAGTACCATTACTCCTTGTCAACATGGTTATTGAAATTTAAGTTGGAGTTAAAATAACTTTGTGTGGCAACACGAAGTATGTGGGTCAATCCATGAAGGTGGTTCACAATTTTTGGCAAGCAGAGTGGCAAAAATTTGTTCTGCGAACCCTTGATCGAGGTAGTTTAAAGCCCTTGATTGAGCTATTAAAACCTCGATCGAGGGTTTTAAAATGCCTCAATTGAGGGATTTAAAGTACCTCGATCGAGCTATTAAAACCTCGATCGAGGGTTTTAAAATACCTCGATCGAGGGATTTAAACTACCATGATCGAGGGTTGTAAAATACCTCAATCAAAGGCTTGGTTAAAACCTCGATCGAGCTGTTGAGACAGTGAAAAAAAATTAAAAAACAGGGTCGCGGCCGGCCGACCCTGTTTCAATGACAGCGACCCAGCAAAGGAACTCGACCGAGGTCGTTAGCTCAACCGAACAGCTGAGACGATGCCATGCCATGCCATGTCGTCTACTCCACCAGGTAAGTGGACCATAAACTCCCTATTTATTTTTTAAATAAAATTTAATTTCTTGTGTTCTTTTGTATAAATTTGTATCAACCGGCAGCATTTATGCTGCCGGTTTTATTTCTAAATATGTATTGGCAAGCATAAATGTTGTTGAATTACACATTTGGAAATAAAACCGGAAACATAAATGTTGCCTGTTTTTTTTTCAATGAATTTGAAAACTGAGTGAAAACATGTGTAAGAATTTTAAATTTATGTTTTATGTTTTCAATTTTAAATTTATGTTGTATTTATTTTTTCAAGTTATTAATATTTTTGTTTATATCAACCGGTAGCGTTTATTCTACCAGTTTTACTTTAAAATGTGTATTGGAAAGCAAAAATGCTTCCTTTTTTTTCAATCATCTTAGAATGCTAGGAGGACTGAAAAAAAATATATACATATTTCAAAATAAAACCAGTAACATAAATGTTGCCGATTTAAACGTTCTCGTTTTTTTTCCAATATAAGTCATATAACCATGTAACAAAAACCATTAACATTATAAAAAAACATTTGAAAACCTTTGTAAATTGAAATGGAAAATTAAAATTGAAATTGAAATGTTAATCACATATTTCAATTGCAATTGAAATTTGTAAATTGAAACTGCAATTGGATATTGAAATTGCATTTGAATTTGAAATTGATATTGGTATTGGAAACTCAAAATGAAAATGTAAATGGAATTGAAATTGAAATTGGAAGTGAAAATTGAAATTTGAAATTGAAATTTAAAATTTGAAATTTAACTAGACTTATCAGTGTTCACCGATCACAATTGCAATTTGAAATTTCAAAATTCAAAATGAAAATGAAAACCAAATTGAAATTGAAATTGATATTGAAATTTGAAATGAATTTGAAATTAAAATTGAAATGTAAATGAAAATTAGGAATTGGAAATGGAATTAGAATTGGAAATCGAAATTGAAATTGAAATCCAAATTGAAATTGAAATCCAAATTTGAAATTTTGAAATTGAAATTAAAATTTATTTGAAATTTAAGATTGAAAATTGAAGTTGAAATTGAAATTGAAATTGAAAATTGTAAATTGTAAATAAAAATGAAATTGGAAATTGGAATTGGAATTGGAATTGAAATGTAAATTTGAAATAGAAATTTGAAATTGAAAATTGAAAATTGAAATTGAGAAATGGAAATGGAATTGGAAATAAAAATTGAAATTGAAATTGAAACTGAAACTTGAAATTGAAACTTGAAATTTGAAATTGAAAACTGAAAATGCATTTGAGATTGAAATTCGAAATTGAAAATGGAAATGAAATAGAAATTGAAATCGAAATTGATATTGACATTGATATTGAAATTGAATTTGAATTTTGAAATGAAATTGAAAATTAAAATTGAAATGGAAATGAAAATTGAGAATTGGAAATGGAATTAGAACTGAAATCGAAATTGAAACTTGAAATTTGAAAATGAAAACTGAAAATAAAATTGAAATTGAAATTGACATTGAAACTAGATGTGAAATTGAAATTTGAAATACAAATTTAAAATTAAATTGAAAATTGAAATTGAAATTTGAAAATTAAATTGAACATGAAATTGAAACATAAATTTGAAATTTGATTTTGGAATTCGGAATTTGAAATTGAAATTGAAATTTGGAAGTGAATTTGAAATTGAAATTGAAATAGAAATTTGAAATGTGAAATGTGAAATGCGAAATTGAAATTGAATTTGAATTTGAATTTGAATTTGAAATGTGAAATTTGAAAGATAATTAGAAATTGAAATTGAGACGTCGCCCAACAAGGTGTCATGTTGTCTTGTTGAATATTTTTTTGGAGGTTGTTTTATAAATGTATTTTTGTAGATGCTTTAATGCCAAAATTAAAAATACTAGATGGGAGGCTTTTGTGAAAATTGGGTCATGGTGCTCCAATGTGAATACACTTGAATGTATGGTCAGTGCTCCATGAACTTCCTCCAGAATAGTTTTATAAATATTTGTTTAGATGCTTTAAAAATAATATTAAAGATATACTAGATAGTTGAATTGTAATGTGTAGACAACATAACATAATTGCAAAATTTCAATTTTAAATTGTAATGTACATTCTAATTTTAAATTTTGATTTCAAATACAATTGTAATGTAATTGAGAATTTAAAATACATCTATACAATGTAAAATTGTAAAATTTAAATTTTAAATTGTACAATGTATTCTAATTTTAAATTTTGATTTCAAAGGCAATTGTAATGTAATTGAAATTGAACTTTTAAATTGCAACAACACATTGAATTTTCAATTGAAATTACACATTAAATTTTAAATTGTAATTGAATTGCAATATGGAAATTGTAAATGAATTGTAATGTGTAGACAACATAATGTAATTGTAATTTCAATTTTTAATTTCAAATGTATTCTAATTTTAAATTTTGATTTCAAATACATTTGTAATGTAATTGAGAATTTAAAATACATCTATACAATGTAAAATTGTAAAATTTAAATTTTATATTGTACAATGTATTCTAATTTTAAATTTTGATTTCAAATGCAATTGTAATGTAATTGAAATTGAACTTTTAAATTGTAACAACACATTGAATTTTCAATTGAAATTACACATTAAATTTGAAAGTTTAATTTTAAATTGTAATTGAATTGAAATGTGTAAATTGTAATTGAATTGTAATGTGTAGACAACATAATGTAACTGTAATTTCAATTTTAAATTTCAAATGTATTCTAATTTTAAATTTTGATTTCATTTATGAAATTGTAATGTAGTTGAAATTGAGCTTTTAAATTGTAATTGAATTGGAATTGAAATTACACATTAAATTTGAAATTTTATATTGTAATTGAATTGGAATTGTAATTTCAATTTTAAATTGTAATGTATGTATCCAATTTTAAATTTTGGATTTGCAACTATAATGTAGTCAAAATTTAAATTTTTAATTGAACTAAATTGTAACTACACATCGAGATTGAACTTTTATATTGGTAATCACTGTACATTAAATTTGCATTTGAAACGACATAACACAAATTTGTAACTGTAATAACTATACCCTGATGTAATATAAAAAACAATCGATTTCAAATCAGATACAAAATACACATGAAGACATCAATATGATAAAATATACAAAATATGTAACAAAATATCCAAAATTCCATATATGATAAAATTCCATGTATAAATGATAGAAATCCATATCCAAAACATGAAAATGTATACATAGATCATCCAAAACATGAAAATATATAAAATATGAAAATGTCCAAAACATGGAAATGTATACATCGTCAACTCATTGGACACTACCCCCACAAGGCCCTTGATCGGCCATGTGACTTCCTTCATTTGTACTAGACTGATACTGGCCCTAAGTTGGTAAACTATGAAAGAAGGCCTCGATCTTCGTCGAGTCAATGGTGATATCTGGCATCTAGGTAGGAATATGGGTAGATGGCCCTTCATGAAGACCACGTGGTCGAGCTTCATCCCAATCATCTGAGAAAGTCATTGCAACATCAACACCCTCTTATAGTGGTGCTTGTGTAAGATGCAATTACATGTAATATGTGTTATATTGATTAAAAATTAAAACTAAAACATAATTTAAGTTATAATTCAAAAATTGAAACATAAAGTACAAAAATAAATTACTAAATGATATTAAATAATGAATTGGAACATAAATTAAAACTCACCTTTGTATCTAGACCCGGCTGGTGAGGACCTTTGTGGTCCTCATGTCTATCATCAGGAGCAATGCCCTTTCATTTTCCATGTACAATTTGAAATTCATTTGAAGTTAAGATCTAAAACATAAAATCTCAAAAATTAAGAAATAAAACATAAATTATTTAAATTGAGAAATAATAAAAACAAATTAAATTGGAACATAAATTATAATTTACCTCGACTACTGTCGTCTATGAGTTGGGACGAGTGGATGGACCAACCAATGGCTCACTACCAAAGAGTTGATCCATGAATGTGGTCCCCTGCATGGAGCAATAGAATACTGCTCCCTTAAGTATTATTGACCATTCAATTTATGACATATAATATGATGTAACAAGAAAACATATATAGATATATTTGTACAAAATTATACCTGTCTTGGAGCGACGTATCTACGATACAACTGAAAGTATGCATCTTGGTCTAATTGAGCATACTCCTGTATGGCATCTCCATCCAAAATCCTAAGCAGGTCATCATCGAACCACTCTATCTCTAGTTGTGAAGGTGCAGGGGGTGGTCTAGATGCCTCTCCATGCACATCAACAACAACACTACCCATGGTAGTGAACAACGACTCTATAATGCCATGTCTAGCCTCTGCAACAATCTGGGATGACTGTTCCACGTGCACCGACCTGATAACCGTCCTGTCTGGAATCGATACCAACCTCGTAGGGGGTGGCAGGAAGGCAGAGTCTCTATGAGCTCCAGGACGTTGGTAGGAGTGTCCCCTACCAGCCCCAAAGAACTCAGACCCTGTGCTAGTGTAATCTGCGTGCATATCCAAAACAAACTTTGCATAAATATGTTTTTCAAAGTACAATGGGACCTGGTCATGGTGGGGAACATGCCCCACGCTCCGACGAATCTATCATATACATATGGTGCAAGGACCTCTAATGTAAAATCCTTGAGTCTAAGCGGTTGACCGGCAGGGCAGTCATGAGGGATGTCAAACAAAGTATCCTTGATTTCATGCCCTTTTATGGCTACTTTGTCATCCGCCCATTTGTGGGGCCCCATGACATCCTATCTCCTCCTCTGGCATGCAAAATGCCAAATGTCACTAAGAGGTCCCACCCTCTTGTAGAGGGCCAACATGTCATCCATTGTTGATAACATCATGAATAAAGATCGTCGGGTGGGGGAATCCTCCCTCAATGTGCAGACACATGAGTGCACCCACTCTCGCTTGATAGTGATATCAGCGAGAGTGATGCGTGCGACCTCATCGTCGTATGATCCCCCTGATGGAACTGCAATCCAAACCAAAACACAAATGTTATTGAAAATATATATTATAACTTGCAACTGAAATTCAATACATTATATACTAAAAATTTACAAAAAATGTATTTAACAAAAAATATGTAGTTACTTCTTTGATTTTTTACTATCTTCCTTCCCTTAATTAACTTAAATTTGTTATTCTTTTAACTTAAGAATAATCTTCATTCCCTTAGATAACTTAAATTTGTTATTCTTTTAGCTTAAGAATAATCTCATAATGGATTGTAGCCAACATAACTATTGACTTAATTTGAAAATTAAAATGTGAAAGCTTTTAAACTAATACAAATCTATATTTAACAATGTGAATGTAGTTAGTGTGAATGTTTTTATTTGAAAGTTTAAGAAAAAACATTAAGCTAATATAAACATATTACATATTAGTATGGTTGTATTTGAAATTTAATATAAATAAATAAATTTTAAGGTATTGTAAAAAATAATAAATTATTTTTTTATAATTTTTTGTTATTATAGAAAAAATTATTGTACACAATCACATATTCAAGTTTCAAGTTTTATTGAAATCAGCTCTATAATAAGATTTTATAATTTGTTAATTTAATATTATCCTTTTTTTCAAATTAATAAAGAGGTTGTCTTTCTATAATTTTAGAAAATCTATAAAGTTGATTTAACATACTTCCGAACTTCTAATTTATAGAGTTAATTTAACATACTTCCGAATTATTTATAGAGTTGATTTAACATGCTTTCGAACTTCTAATTTAATGAGTTGATTTAACATGCTTGTGAACTAGGAATTTATTTTATATGGTAGTTGGTATGTTAATAATGTTTTATAAAATTTTGTATTATATTTTAATTTTGGGATGTAAATTACAAATTATCTTTGGAAAAATTAAAAATTTTATTTTAATAAGGTTATTATTGTAATTAATTTTTTAATTACAATGAAAGAGGTTGATTTTCTAGATCTATTTAATTTAAAATGCTTTAAAATTTCAACATTCTCATTCTTGATCTTTCTTCTCCTCCATGATCTTGATCGGCTGCTATTTCTTCTATTTCCATTGAGGTAAATAAATATCTAGTATCGACAGATTGCCCGGGATACTCCGCAATTCAATAGAATGGTGAGAACGGAGAACTCGGATGCTCCGGGATTCAACAGAATATTGAGAACGGAGAGCTCTTGCCGACCGAGGAATTCTGAAGACTGCCTCTGTCTTTAACATAGAGATCTTGCGTATGAAGCATCGAGAAACATGAGACTCGAGAGTGAGGGTGTGTGAGAGACTGTGCCAGTTCTACTCTTTGAAAATGGGTAAAATGTGGCCGTCCTAAATACAGGGATAGGTGCATGTGGTGTAATTACGCCGCCATCTTCGTACCGTCACGCAGACGCTTATGTCCACGATGGAGGCTTGCTTTGCACTAGGTCGTCGATGGGGGCGTGGGCCCACATCCGTGCTGTATGGACTGTCCTATTTGTAAGGTTTATGTCTGACTGTGACAGTCAGTGAGCACAGCGTCGTCGATATGCCGGGGAGTCGGGACGATGGACGATTCGACTTTCGTTGTTGACCCTATCAAACAGACGGACACTTCCGTGGTCGAGTCATGACTCATCATAATCTGTATCTGCGTCTCTGTTCAGTTAACGCCAGCTGTGTTATTGGAGAGTCCTTGCTCATCGTATGGATACAGAGAACAAATATTCTCTTACATGGATGTCCATAAAAAAAAGTTTGATTCTAACATTACATCTAAAACTTTTCATTGTCATTTTTAACATTTTGAAATTCTTATAAAAAAAACAAGTTTGATTAAAAAATTTAAGATAATATTTGATTTAGAATAAATTTTTTTTGACATACCTAATTTAATTTTATTAATTAAAATACTTGATTATTTGTACAATTTTTTTTATTTTGAAAAATTAAACTAAAACATTCACTTAAACTTAAAATTAAAAACATTTTTTCAAATTCATTCATTAGCAAACTTATACAAAGGCCAAGATACTATCTTCACTCATTTCACCATTGTTATATAGAGTGTAGTGTTTCATTATAAATGTATGTTATTTCAATCTTATAAAGTATTAGGGAATTTGTTTTTCAATTTCTATAATTTTTAAATAAATTTAAAATTAAGATGAATTTAATTTATTTAAAAATTTTATTTTAATCATCTAAATAAATACATATCGAAATTTTATTGTTATGTTATATTTTCATGCTCAATATGTGTACGTGGAATTTGAAATTTTATTGTTATGTTATATTTTTATGTTCAATATGTGTATGTGGAATTTGTATTACATATAGTTATTTCTTTTCCACATATCAAGTAGAATAACTAGTACACACTCTAGACAAAGGTATCGTGAAAACGGAATCAAAAGTTCGATCCAGAATGGAGACGACTACAGCTAACCGTCCCAGCCACCCCACCTATTAAGTACCCCTATCCAATATAGTTATTTACTAAATCCTTCTTTCACGGACTTTGAATTTGCATAAAATATAATTATGTAGTGGATCCTTGTTGCAACTTGCACTTACTTGAAATTCAGTATATGCATGTGGAGATGCATCAAAATATAATAAAGTAGTTAATCGTTATGATAAGGACTTGAAATTAGGTGCACACACAGTATTAGAATAATGAATCGCATATTCATTTTGATTGTTAATATTGATCATAAAAATATTGAATGTCAAGGTACATGCAATCTGCCTTGGATTGACTTCCTTTTGGCGTCACTATGATGGCGAGGCAGGTAACATATGGATTAAATTATGCCATTACATTACGTTTTTACAAGTTATCATTATCTATTTCTTTTTAAGTTATCAGTTTTAAGATACATCCGGATTTTGTTATTTTTATTCATTATCAAAATAAAAAATAATAGTGTTTTTTCTTGATGAAGAAGCTTCTATTATGTTTATGCAAGGCACGTAGGATCAACGTTGTCTTATTAAATAGTTTGCATTGTGGCTTCATATTTCATTTAACATAGGTTTTTTTTAAGCATTCACAAAATGTATTATTTTAATAATGGTTTGTAGATGGGTTTGTTGGTTGTTAATGGGCTAGTGAGTAGGTGATGTCAATCATGAGGATGGGCTACTCAAAATACTATATTTGCATGGTTAATGGGGTGAATTTTTGAAGATAGGTAATACTTTTTGGTCAAAAGTGACGGTGAAAATTCGATTTTTTACTCATGTATTAAATCGAAAATCACAAAACTCATAAATACTTTGTTAATTCCGACATGTAACAAAAAAAAACAAATTGTAAGGAATTATGTTGTCTTTCCACATATATATGTATATGTATATATATACTTTGTCAAAATTGCATTTAGTGATATGTGTGTTCTTGTAAATTTGAGGAAAAGTTAACATGTGGCTTGTGTGCACGTAAAATCATTTAGTGATAAAAACATAATTTTTTAAAATAAAAAATATGAACATAATCTACACAAAAAAAAATCGAGACACGCATTTTTTTACTATATTTTGGAAAATTATTTTTTTTATTAATTTTTGAAAGTGACCATTGAAAATTTTAATCACATTTTGTACACATGTGTGTGCACATAAACTTTTTTTTATTGGGTACAAAAATAACTAAAAATAAAAAATATCCTTTTGAAGAGGACACGTTGATGTGGGGCGTATATATTTTTAAAATTTTTTGGTTGAGTACATTTTATGTTGTTGATTTTTCTTTGCGTTGATTTGAAGTTGTGGACATGGTTTTTTAGTGTAAGCTTGAAAAGAAAATAAAAAATAATTATCATATGAATTCAAAATTTTGTAAATTATATGCCAATGGATAGACAATTCATTGACGAATATGTGTGTATGAAGTCCATCACCTAAGGTGCATCTCATAATAGGGTTTAATCCTGACAAAGATGTTAGTAAAATTAAATTTCAAAAAATGGGGGCTACAAGTCTAATTTTAAAGCCCTTGATTGAGCTATTAGCTCGATCGAGGTCTATAAAACCCTCAATTGAGCTTTTACGTTTGTTTTTAAATACCAAGATCGAGGTTTTATGTGTGGTTAGACAAAAGCTAGCTTAATCGATCTTTTTATCTTGATTGAGCTTTTTAAAATTTTAATTAAAAAAATGTTCGAGTTCCCATATTCGTGTATATTCGTGTGTGCACACGAATATGTGTTCGGGTACACAGGGTACTCCCAAAAGACTGAACACCTAGAGCAACCACTTCACACAAACAGATCACAGATCGATACACTGATGTTTTGATGTGGTTTAAACCCTCGTGAGGGAAACACTCCATGACCTCGGCCAAATAGCTTCTATAGGACACTTTATTATGCAAAGAAAGAAAGTTACAAATAAGCTTCTCATTATCGATCAACTTTCCAATGACCCTCCATGCTCTTTAAATAGAGATCATGGACCAATCGGGTGTTAAGCCACAGATCAAGGGTAGGTATGATCTAAGAGAAGTTGAGCCGTTGGATCACTCTATGTCGGGAACATATTGTGATCGTCGGATTAAGTATTTACAAATGCATACTAATGCATACTAAAGAAACACACTTTACCTAATGGATCTATTACACAAGTTGATCTTAACTAACTCTTAAGTGTCTAAATATCCTAACATCCCCCCTTAAGAACAACTTGGGATAGGATTGAAGTATTTACAAAAGTGACACTATTAGGAGAAGGAAGGAGGCATTAGAGCCTATCCCCCCTTAATGACAAGTCCCTGAACTCCTAACATAGATCAAAGTTTAGAAAACTTCGCTTCTGTAAAAGACTTGGTGAAGATGTCTGCAACTTGGTCATATGTAGGGCAAAAGAGCACTTCAAGAACACAATCATGAACAAGATTTCTGATGAAGTGCATATGTATCTCAATGTGTTTGCTGCATTGATGTAGAACTGAATCTTTGGCAAGCTTGATGGCACTTTGATTGTCGCACCAAAGTGGAGTAGGCTGCTGCTGCTCGAATCCAAAATCTGAAAGGATCTGTTGAAGCCATAAAGCTTCTTGACTAGCATTAACTGCAGCTCGATATTCTACTTCTGCTGAAGAAAGAGCAAGAGCTTGTTGTTTCTTACAAGCCCAAGTGATAGGTCCAGATCTCAGACTGAAAACATAACCTACAGTAGACTTTCGATCATTAGGATCGCTGGCCCAATCTGAATCAGTGAAACCAACCAACAAAGGTTTCCCCCCTGTACAGTAATGAATCTCAAACTGAATTGTACCTCGAATATATCGAAGTATTCTTTTAGCTGCTTTCCAGTGACTTTCATGAGGTGTCTGCATATAACGGGCAACACGACCAATAGCAAAGGAAAGGTCAGGATGGGAATGAGTCAAGTATAAGAGACTACCAACAAGCTGACGATACAAGGTGGCATCGACTTCAGGTGAAGTACAAGTGGCAGAAAGTTTGACTGCAGAATGGAAGAGAGAAGGGGCTGGTGTACAATATTCCATGTGAAAGTGACAAAGAAGGTCACAAGCATACTTAGACTGAGAAAAAAAGATTCCTTCTTTGGTTTGCAGGACTTGGAGACCAAGAAAATAATGCAAATCTCCTAAGTCTGACATTTCAAAATTTTGTTTAAGACTGGATTTCACATGGGTTATAAGCTTAGGGTCACTACTAGTAAGAATAAGGTCATCAACATATAGAACAAGTATGATGAGATGGTTTCCTACTTTCTTGGTATAGACATTGGGGTCAGAATGGCATCTAGAAAAACCAGTGTCAATGAGAAAATTATCCATTTTGGCATACCAAGCTCTAGGAGCTTGCTTAAGGCCATAAAAGGATTTCTTAAGGCGGTAGACAAGGCTAGAATTATTCTGAACATATCTAGGAGGTTGTTCCATGTAAATTTCCTCCTGTAAATCACCATGTAAGAAGGTAGAATTGACATCCATTTGATGGACTTCCCAGTTGTGTAAAGTTGCAAGGGAAAAAACAAGGCGGATGGAGTTCATTTTGGCGATAGGAGCAAAGGTTTCATTGTAGTCAATCCCTTCAACTTGGAAAAAACCTTTGGCAACTAACCTTGCCTTAAGTCTTTCAACACTTCCATCTGATGCATACTTAGTTCTGTAGACCCATTTACATCTGACAAGTTTTATTCCTTTTGGAAGAGGTACAAGATCCCAAGTATCGTTCACCATTAAGGAACGATATTCTTCATCCATAGCTGCATCCCAATCTGGATTTCCTGAAGCTTCTGCAAAAGTTTCTGGATCATGATTCTCAAAAACTTGAGTCAAAAGAGAAAAGGCTTGCTGAAACTGAGAACGTGTTCGTCGTTGATCTCTAGGATCACCGGCAAGATCACCAACTACTTCACATGTTGAATGGACCCATCGAGGAAGCACTTGTGCTGGTGCAACTGGAAGAACATGAGCAGGCGGAGGTGGATTTTCATCCTCACTGTCATCATCAGAAACTGGAGTTGGAAACCTGTCAAGGAAGTTGGAAGAAGAAGAAGAAGGCACAATCACCAAATTAGGCTCGCAGGCCAAAGATGGCACAATCGTCGAGTTAGGCTCGCAGGCCAAGAGATTTTCATCAAATTTAACATCTCTTCTAATGATTATATCATGAGAATGTGGTTGAAGAAGTCTATAACCTTTTACATCTTCAGAATATCCAACAAATATGCACTTTTCAGTTTTAGGCTGCAATGCTTTCTATTTTTCATCCGGAATGTGAGCCCATGCTTCATTACCAAACACACGGAAGTGACTTACATCAGGTTTAGTTTTACTCCATGCTTCTTCTGGTGTGATACCCTATAAAGCTTTAGTGGGGGTGCAATTAACTATGTAGTTTGCACAATTAATGGCTTCAGCCCAAAATTGAAGACTTAGTCCCTTAGATTGGATCATACAATTTGCCATTTCATTTAAAGTGCGGTTCTTCATTTCAACTACACCATTTTGTTGTGGTGTATATGGAACAGTGTGTTGTTGTTGGATGCCTTGTTCAGTGCAGAAAGTAGTGAACTTTTTGTTAACATATTCTCCTCCATTGTCAGATCTTAACTTAATAATTTGATGACTAAATTGTTTTTCAACAAGGGCCTTGTAGGCCAAGAAGACGTTAAATACTTCGCTCTTGAGTTTTAGGAAATAAAACCAAGTGCGTATGGTGTAATCATCAATGAAAGTTAAGAAATATTTGAAACCAGAAAAGGAAGCAGATGGAAAATGACCACACAAGTCATTATGCACAAGCTCCAAGGGAACCGAGGCGTGCCAAGATGCACGTTTGTCAAAACTATCCCGATGATGTTTTCCGAGTACACAACCGGATCGGAAGACCCGCCACCATATTGTCTTTACATAGTTGTTGCAATGAGCGATAATTTAAGTGACCAAATCGCTCATGCCAAAGTTTGCTCAAATTATCACTATGAGCAACAAAAATTGAAGAAAAAGGTGATGACCCAAAGTTGTTAAACTTGTACAACCTGGTAATATCATCAACAATTCCGGTAGCTAGGACCTGTTGAGGATCTTTAAAATCCTTGATTACAACTTGGTGAGGTGTAAATGTCATAGTTTTACCTTCACCAGAATGAGTGATCTGATAGACTGATAACAAATTGCAGGAAATTCTTGGAACACATAGTACATCACTGGAATTGTTCCAGCTCCTACAACACTTAGAGATCTATCATCACCAACAAATATTTGCTTGGTGTTACATTCATGCATAGTAAAAAAGATGGCTTGATCCTTAACCATATGATAAGATGCTCCAGAATCAATGGGCCATTCATTTGAAGTAGAAGAAGAAGATGCATTATAAGAATAACTAGAAGCACAAAGTGCATGTTCATGAGAGGTAGATTCTGAAGGCGAATCTAGGATGACGTGGTGCTTCTTCATTGCTGCTTGCTGTCATCTTCTTGAAACACTTAGATTCATCATAATTATCTTTCCCGCAATAGTTGCAATGACGTTCCGTCTTCTTGCCTTTTGGCTTGGATCCTTTGTCATTTTTTAAAGAAGGAGCTGACTGAGAGGGTTTAGGACCCTTGTTTGACTTATTATTGCGAAAATTTTATTTCTTGGGAGGCTTGGACTTTTCTTTCTGTTAGGACAATAAGGTTTTCCCAGATGTATCTGCATTGTTGATTATTCCAAGATGGATGAGTTTATCTTTCTCTCTAATCAAGGAATCACAAAAGGATTCAAGACTAGGCTCTTGATAGTTAGCTGCATTCAAGGATTCTTTCATGGAGTAAAATCTAGATACAAAAATAAAATATGCAGGTCCAAGTTTGGAAAGAATATGATAAATGCATTGTTTGTCTTCCCTCTTAATCTTACATTCTGCACATAAGAGTTTAAGAGTCTTGTACTTAGATAAATAATTTTGAATGCATGAAAAATCACTTGGATTTAAAGAAATCAACTCATTTTTTAGTTGGTGACCTCGAATTTCATTGTGTTTACCAAACACAGATTCCAACTTGTCCCAAGCAGCATCAGGTTCATCAATTCCAGATATGTGGAATCGCAAATCAGTAAATATTGACATCCCAATCAATCCACGAGCTTTGTCACATTTATTTGCCCATTTTATTTTCTTATCATCATCAGTGGGTTATGTTTCTTTCCCTGAGATAATTCTGAAAAGTCCCGTACTTCGTAGAACATTCTCCATATGAGATTTCCATGAGAAATAGTTGGAACTGTTAAGTAGAATATCACAAGGGGTGGACATATTTGTAAATTAATGGCTATAATAGCAGAAACCAATAGTCTAGATACGAAGAGCTCGAAAAAATAGGTGATTTAAAAAAACAGCACTGAAAACTGACTTCGGATGATGAAGTTATGCTTGAATAAAAAAACTGTTGAAGATGTCCCCAATAGTGACGTGGCACATAGAGAATGACCAGCTAAAAAAAAAGGACCCCTCTCTTCCCAAGATGAACCTTTTATAATCATTTTACAATAAAGTTGCTTTAAGTGAATCACTTTTATAAAATAAATGATTCCACTTTTACAATGATGTTACTTTAAATAGTGCAATAATAAAATGGAACTTAAGTGACTCACTTTTTTATATTTATTTTATTATGTAAGTGAGGTGCACTTTTACAATAAAGTAACTTGAAAATAGAAATTGTATGCACTTTTTCTTTTAAAAGTAACTTCCTGAGACTTGAACTCAAGACCTATTAAAGAATAAAGCAACTTTGAACCAAGTCAGCTAGATTAAAAGGTATGTAAAATATGGGAATGAGGAAGAGGGGCTTTTTTTTTTTACTCTTCTTGCTCGGTTTCCATGCTTGCATTTTTTCCTGCAAATCACACCACCAACCAAAACAAAAAAAACTTTTCCACACTTGTGGACTTAGATCTCGTTAGCTTTCCCGGAAAGTCTACGTTTTCTCTCTGTTTATGATTTGACGAGATTGCGCAAGGTGCGCGGCAAAGAGCATATGCAGCCGAGAAAAACCCTTTTCGTTTCTGTTTCTGATTTGTCGAGATCACTCAAGGTGCACGGCAAAGAGAATACGCAGACAGGGAAAGCAACAATCCGAAACCAAAAAAATCTAATAGTAAAAACTGATAAAATATGAGATACTTTTTTCTTTTTAAAACAGAAAATAAAAAATGCGTCACTGTAGCATTATACCTTCAAACCTGATGAAATACCCGTTTCTGAAGCAACCGGGAACCATTTTCGATCAAATGAAAACTGTTTCCCAATGGAAACTGCACTCCGGACGCAATAGAACACCTCCCACAACCCATAAATGCACATAAATACCAGAACTAGAAACCTTTTCAAGTTTCGGCAACAACAGTTCAAGATCTAGATCATAACCAGAAGCAGCTCTTCATAAAAGCTCTGATACCATGTTCGGGTACACAGGGTATTCCCAAAAGACCAAACACCTAGAGTAACCACTTCACACAAACAGATCACATATGGATACACCGATGTTTTGACGTAGTTTAAACCCTCGTGAGGGAAACACTCCACGGCCCCGACCAAATAGCTTCTACGAGACAATTTATTATGCAAAGAAAGAAAGTTACAAATGAGCTTCTCATAATCGATCAACTTTTCAATGACCCTCCATGCTCTTAAAATAGAGATCATGGACCAATTGGGTGTTAAGCCACAGATCAATGGTAGGTATGATCTAAGAGAAGTTGAGCCGTCGGATCACTCTATGTCGAGAACATATTGTGACCATCAGATTAAGTATTTACAAATGCATACTAATGCATACTAAAGAAACACACTTTACCTAACGGATCTATTACACAAATTGATCTTAACTAAATCCTAAGTGTCTAAATATCCTAACAATATGGACACCTGAAAAATTTTTAATCAAAATTTTTAAAGCCTCGTAGTCTTCGAATTTAATGAAAGGAAAATATAGAATTTATGTGATAATAAAATTTAATAAAATATAATTTCAACAAAAAAAATGATACCAGTGGATAATAATAAATACCTTGAAGAAGAATCAAATAAATGCATTACTACAACCACTTCCTTTAGATATTTATTTGTAGATACGAGTCACAGAGTAATTGGAGTCATATATTTGATCAATCATATCAATAATTTCAATTACTCTGAAACCCATATCAATAAACAAATAGGACCATTCTCATTTATAAACACTAATCACACATCTATTATATCTATAACACATCTATTATATCTATAACCCGTTTCTGTTAGTCATTGACTGATTTTCTATGCAACAAAGGAAATGAAATAATTCATGGTTTGTTGCATTTGTATACTTATAACGATTGGAGTTGCTCGATTGAGCTTCTAAGTTTGATCAAGCTTGGAAATGCAGTGGCTCAATTGAGCCATGAGCTCTTGATCAAGCTATTTAAAAACACTCGATCAAGGGTTAGTAAAACCCTCGATCAAGGTATAAATCTTGATCGAGGGTTTTATTAACCCCTAATCGAGCGTTTTTAAATAGCTCGATAGAGTGCTTTTTTAAGCTATCAATCAAGATTTTCAAAGATCTATTGAGGACTTAAAAAAATCTCAATCGAGGTATGTTTTTAACATAATCGCGTCGTTTACTTGCCGAAAAGTGTTACCCATCTTCATGGGAACACCCATGGCTTTGTATATAGTACCGACATTTGTTCTAACAACTAGACTATGTTTGCAACTCCATGTGGCTCGTTCTATCTAGCATTGATTCCAAGAGTTAGTGGTTGCTTTAGGGGCTATCGTTTTCCTATAGACCATTGGGTGTGACGAGATAGGATCACTTTTCTATGGGTTTTGGTCCTTTAGGCTTTGTTATTTTTAGTGTGGTCATCAAACCCATTATCTACAATTTGTATGGTCCATTTACTTCGGTATTTGTGGCATTGTATGCAAGATTTGGTGCTCCATTCGTCGGTTTGTTGTGAATCATCCTTCACATTTGTGTTCCTTTGTGTAGCTCAACAATGGGGTGGCAAAGTGAGCTTGTACTCTATTGTGGTTGTTGGTTGTTTAGGATTTGTTCTTGATTTTGGATTTTCCATTGATATCATGTGTTTGTTGGTTCATCTTCCATTGGTAATTTAATTTGTTGCTTGCTTTTTGGTTTCTATAGCAAGGGGTTAGTGGTGGGTTTGTGTATGCTCCATTCGTTGCTTATGCACTACTAGTGACACTATCTCACTAGTTTTGCTTGTGGCATTTCCTTTGTTATCTAGTGAGGTGAAATAGGATTTGAGTGGTTTACCTTGTAACGTCCCCTTCACCCAATCCGAATAGCAGAGAGGACATTAACTAAATCGGGGCCTCAATATTTCGCCCCATGACCATATTACAAGTTGATAACATATAAAATGCATGTGCACACATGGAAATAAAAACACACAACAGAATAAACTCAATCCACACACACAACACACAATTGCAGTCATAATTATCAGATGAATACAAATAAAAATCGTTGCACATCAAATACATAAGAATACTTATCTTTAAGAAAAGAAGATCCAAGTAACTGGCTATGTAAGAGTGATTTTCCATTGAGCCATAGGCACTCTGTTCTAGCATATACTCTTTTTGTTGAGAGGCCACCCCGAAGCTGGGATATGAGGCCATCAGGGCGAAGGAAACACCTACAAGATTCTCCCTCTCATCCCACAACCCACTATGCTCTCTATGTTTGGCCAAAAGCTCCAATAGAGCTCTGCAGGGGTATCACTAAGCCTCCACAGCCTTGGCAGTCCTTCCAACTGCCCCACACAACACAAGGATGGAATTTCCCTTCACTGATCCATAGTTCCCTTAGGAAATCCAACCCCTACAATGCTTACCAGTGTGTGCAGTAAGAGTCTAACCTATTGTAAGCTATTGGAGAACCTCCTGCAACATCAATCCATGGATTCTCAAGCATACAAAAGTAGCAGAACTCAATGGGTAAAGGTTCCTACCTTGACCAACCTCCATGCTCACCTATAGCCATCTATTTTCCCTTCAAAAAATGTAGCTATGTCTCCAAATTCAAATTTATGGGTTAAACACAGTCTAGAAATGGTCATGAAGAACATTGGAAAATTCTACGTAGTGTAGAATCCTGCATGGGAAAATGATAAAAAAAATTGTTGACTCCAAGGATATGAGGTAAGGGTGAAAATAAAACTAACATAGATTTTGACCATAGAAGAAATATGACTATTGAAAGCTGACATAACTGTCACAACACCCATGCTTCAATAACTACATGAAGTGACTTTTCCCACCAACCTCACATATGCATTCAATGATTGGAGAGTAGTAAAAAATGAGATAATTGGATTATTCAAAGCACATGACATAATTTTGAATGATTTCTAAGGTTGAACTTGGAAACATAGGATTTTGTTTCCCATAGACCCCCTTTCCTCTTCCTCTCTGGTGGAATCATAGCTCATCTAGTGCTCTTTACACAACCATCTTGGAACATAAATTTATATACATTTCAAATTGGCATGATAAGCCAATCATATGGTCCAAATAAAAATATATACATCATACATGCCTAGCCATTCATTAGTTGGGCCTTGGCCTTGAGCTCCACACTAGGAATCCATACTAGCATATTTACATCATTCACAAAATTTTGATTAAATACATTCCAAGTCAAAATTGAGGGTATTACATGCATGGGGAATATTTTCTATGGTTTTGGCTACCTTAGTCAACATCCATAGTTTTTTGGCCCTATGGTTGCTTTTGTAGCTATGTGCTTTTCTCTATAAACTATTGCTAGGTGTTATATAAGTTGTTGGTTTTCCTTAGATTCATTGTGGTGGGATGCTCATTATTTTGGTGATTCCATGGTGCTAGGATCAATGAGTTCTAGTTGGTGGTAATTTCTTGGTGTTTTGGTGATTGGATTTGCTTGATAGTAATAAAGAAATCCACAAAAGTTTGTATAGAAGTTGTTCTTGGATGACATATTTTGGAAGATAAATCGATGTTGCTCTCTTTTTGGTTGATATGTAGTGCACAAGTTGACAGTTAAAACAACTAGCAAAGGTCCATCGTTCATTGCATTTGTGGTGAGTGACATCCTCCCCTTGTCTTATCTTATACATCTAATTGATTTTATTCGATCGTGGATTCAATGTGTCCTTTCAAATATTGCCTTGTATATAAATGGTTTTTTTGTGAACATGGTGATCTTGTGTCATTTTACATTGAACTTGAGTGCATGATTATGCAACTTAGCTCTTGTTAGTGATTTGAATGCTACCTGGTTTTCTTGTCAAAATGTGATTGTTGTTTTTGTAGTGCCCTCTTTCAACTACATTGTCACCCATGTCTATTAAAAGTATATAATGTAGTCTGTTTTCATTCATGCCATTGTTTCTTGCTTTTAGAATGCCTTTGGATTTGGATCCTGACATGATCCACCACTGAAAGAAAAAAACACAAACTATCTCACAAACCACAATAAACATGAAGCAACCCACCTCAATCCAATTGGGAACAATAACCCGAAGCAAACCTCTATTGCATTAGAAGTTCCTAATTTAAGTAGTTAAGACGAAATTAGTGATATTGTAGATGTAGTTAATCGAGAAAAACACAATCTTTTCTATATGGTTTTTCTATGCCACTGAACTCTAGTTCTCGATTATTGGCTTCCTTTTTTTGACATTTGTTGTTTAGGTTGTCTCAAAGTATGTAAGAATGTTGTTTTTAGATTCTTTCATTTGAGGGTTATTAAGTTCACATTTGAATTGGCTTGATCATAAGGTGCATGTTGTTTCACACTAGTCATTGTTTGAGCAATACTTATTATAGTGGTGTTCTGTCCTTGACTTGTTGAATGAAAACACATTGTAGTGGTTGGGTTAGTTTGATGGTATAAATTTTGGTTTGATACATTGTATGCATTCTGCTGATGGCAACCCACATTTTTGTTGACGTGCAAAATATATATACATATATATAAAAGTTTGGAACACCTTTAAGTTTGTCTTATGCTTCAAAAAGAAATTTACTTGTCTTAAACTAGACGGAAAGTAATCTTGTTTTCTCTGATATATTTAATTCATATCATTCCATTAGTAGATTCAATGTGTCCTTCTAGATGTGGCCTTACATAAAACATTTATTTTGTGAATGTGGTCTGCTTCCGTCCTTTTACATTGATCTCATGCTCATGATTATGTAGCTTAACCACCATTAATCATTTGAACTCTAAACTTATCTTTCTGGTTAATCAGTTTTCTTGTCCATACATGATTGTTGTCGTCTTTGTGGTTTCCTCTTTCAATTACATTGTTATTTGTGTATACTAAAAGTATACTGTAGTTTGTTTTCATTCATGCCATTAATTTCTTGATTCTAGAGTGCTTCTAGATTCTGGACATAATCTACCATTGGAAGAAAGCAACAACGCTAGCTCACCAAACTTCTTACCTCAATCCAATTGTGGGAACAATGACCTAGAATAAAGTTTAGCTATAGTGGTTGTTGCAAGTTCTTAGTCTAAATGTAAGTAGTTCATATTGAGTTAGTGATGTTGCAGAAGTAGTAAATCAAGTTGACATGACCTTTTCCATGTCGATTGTCTATTCCATTGAACTCTAGCTAATACTTGTTGGCTAACGTTATTTTTTTTTCCATTTTTGGTTAAGGTCTCAAAGTCTATAAGAGTGTTGTTTTAGGATTCGTGAATCTGAGGGTTCTTCAATTCACGTGTGAATTGTCTTGATCATGGGTTGGACGTGGTTTCAAAATAGTAATTTTCAGCTAGAGATATTATAGCAATTTTCTAGCCTTGTCTTGTTTGAGTGAAAACATTGTAGTGGTTGGCCAACATAGCCTTTATTACATTTTTTCGCTTGATGCATTCTATACCTTGTTCTTTGAAGCTAACCTATGTTTTTGTTAATGTGGTATGTGGCGATAGATATAGTTTCTTTGGATTTGAAATACGTTTAAACTTTGTGTCTTATGCTTCATAAATAAATCTAATTATGCCTAAACTAGATGGCAATGAATCTTGTTTTCTCTTATACATTTAATTCATACCATTCCATTTATAGATTCAATGTGTACTCCTAGATGTTTCCTTGTATATAAAAATTGATTTTGTGAACATGGTGTGTTTGTGCTGTTTTACATTGAACTTGAGTTCAACATGATTATGAAACTTATCTTCCAGTATTTAGTTTAACTCCAAACATAGCTTGTTAGTTGATTGAGTTTTGCTACCGATAGATGATTGTTGTAATTGTGGTTCCTCTTTCAATTACATTGTTATTTGTGTCTACTAAAATTTTAGAGTGCAATTTGTTTTTATTCATATTATTTTTTATTTCTTATAGAATTCCTTTGGATTCTAGACAAAATCCACTATTAAAATAAATAAACAAACAATAGTTCACAAACCCCAATAGACAACAAATAACCCACCTCAATTCAATTGGGAGTAATGACTCGGAAGAAAAATTAGGTACAATGGGAGTTTTGGTTGTGGTCTAAATGGAAGTAATTCAGATGGATTTAATGATATAACAAAAGCAATAAATTGAGCAGACACAATCTTTTCCATAAATGTAACCTTATATCTATGTTTTCATAGGGTTTCATACTTATTTTTCTGTGTGGAAGCAATGTTTTTGTCAATTTCCATCATAGATAAAATTTGTATCTTGTTGAAGTTCATGGTTTGTGCAAGGTGCCTTGATTAGTCTTTTGGACTCTAATTATAATTTACTAGTTGTGTTTGTTTATTTGTCAATATATGATCGTTATCTTCATTGTGCCCTTTTCAATTTACATTTTTATTGATCTCTACTATGAATATGGAGTGAATCCATTGTTTCCCTTATGTTATGAAATCTATGTCTTTTAGTTCATTTTTAGTGATGCTATTTGGTTCTCCTTTCGATTCTAGATAGAATCCAACATTAAAAGAAAACACCAAACAATGGTTGAAAAACCTAAGAAACACCAAACAATCCACCTCAATCCAAATGGGAATGGCAACCAAGAACAAAAACCAACCACATCGAACACTTCAATGCTCAAAGTAGATGCAGTCAGTGCAAATGGAGTTAGTGGTAGCATAGAAACTCATTCCAATCTTGGGGGATAATGTGGGGATAATCCCTCCTTCCTTCTATGGGTTATTATAATCAAAGCAAAAAAAAAATTATATTATTTATGATAACTTTATATCTATGTTTTGATGGAGTTTCATACTTCTCTTAACTTGCATAACATTAGTTGTTACATGAACATGGCTATGACAATTGATGCATTTTACTTATGGGTTTGATTTTGTGTCAAGACTTGCATGCTTGTACATGGGTTCCATTCCTACCTTGGAATTAAAAACTAATGTTTTGTCCACTTTCATGGAATACCATATTTCATATTTCCTGCTTATACATGGGTGCCTTTGCTTATCTTGGAATTAAAAACTAATGTTTTGTCTACTTTCATGGAATACCATATTCCATATTTCCTTTCTTTTAGAGTACTTGTTTCCTTGGATTTTATTATTATTCCAAACTAGTTTGGATTTTAAATCATTGATGGTTGTAGTTAAATATACCATTCTAGATTTCTAATTTCCATTGAGCATTTGTTGTATATATTATAAGTTTTTTTCTCAAGTTATAAAAGGTAAATAATTTTTCATTCTCTATAATGAATTCATATTTATATTTTACTAGAAGTATATAGTTTTTGTTTTCCTTGTAACAACAATCATAAATGACCCTTGCAGTCAATGACTTTTGTCTATGAATATCCCTTTTTTGCCAAAATTATTACTACAATGAACTCAACTATACACAATATCATTATAACTATGTAACCATATATTCACACTTGCATGTATGCATCATGAATCCATAGTTATATGGGCTTTAATGGCTATTCTAGATATTGTAAACTACTTATGGGTTTCCTTTTTGCATGAATGTCTACACACATCAAGGATATTAGTTTATCAATATAGTAAAAAACATCCATTTCAACTCTAGTTTTTGGATATAAACCATGGTCAATTTAAAAAACAAGGCTATTTCTTTTTATTAATGCTTTTTGCACCAAGAGTAGCGAGGTGCTATACAACCAAGTATGGGGGAGATGTTGTAACAGTTATATTGTGTAACGTTATGTAACATGTTGTTCCATAAAAAATAAATAAAAATGCAAATGATTTCGGCTTAAACAAAAAAATGATTGCACCTAGAGTAGCGAGGTGCTCTACATCCCAATATGGGGGAGATGTTGTAACGCATAATCTTGTGTAATGTAATGTAACATGTCGTTCCATTAAAATAGAATAAAAATGTAAATGATGTCATCTTAAACAAAAGAAATTTGTATTATATTAATTTCATTTAAACTTGGATATATCAAGTACGGTATCAAATATCTTGAGGTGTAAATTTTTTCTTACCGTGTAAAAAAATTAAGATACAAAAATTTACACCTCACAAAATTGGATCCCTCTCGGTGCATAGATCCGGATTTAAGATAGATCTATGCTGGTTTAAATAGTAAGAACACCGTGCACTTTAATAATCTAATTATAGAATGCATTTGTATAAGTTCTTATATATAATTTATCTTGGGAAAAGTATGTTCCTTGCAATATTGTTATTGATCTCCATCAATGGATCATCTATGATTGCATAAAGCCATGATAAGGGGATAATTTTCATTTCTATTACTAAGTGCTTTTTTGTTAGATATTTATTCATGTTACATACAAGTTTAAACTGGTAATTGATAATGAAATATTATCATTTTTGTACACTGTGTTATTGATAATAAGTACACAAGTGTCCCTCCTCATTATTACATGTCCTCTTATTTTTTAGATTCAATGTACTTTGGATTCTATATACCGTAAATGCATCTACTAATGGAGTTGTCTAAAAATTCGACAATTTGGCCCGGATGGGGGCTTTTCACCGGAATCCAATTTTAATTTTTTTTTTGCAAAATCTGAATTTAACAGTGTTTTAATGGCTATTTTCATGGTAGAAACAGAATTAACACCATCAAAAACCATTGGGGACCCAAAATTTCAGAGTTTGACAGTTGTAACTAGGATTTAAAAAAATTAATGCCAGATTTTATCAAAATTTTTCTGGAAAAATAAAAATTTTCCTTTCGAAATCATATAACTTTTAGACTACGCATCTACCAATTACTAATTTTTAAAATTTAAAAACTAAAACTAATTCTTTTTATTAATATCTAAAAAAAAATCAATGTATAATTACAACAAGCCATTATTAAAAAATAAAAATAAAAATAAAAACTAATTTTAAAATTTTAAACAACTAAAACTAAAACTTTGTCCATTGGTTGTAGCCTGGGTGGTTGGGAGGAATGCTTGTTACCCTCCCCACCTAGGTTCAATTCTTGTAAGTGACATATTTCTCTTGTTGAGCCCATATTGTAATGATTGTAATTCGTGTCACCTTGATTCTCTAGAATAGCAGGTGGTGACCATTTCCCTAGGTGGACTAGCCCTCTAACAAACGACAAACCACCTTTCTAAAAAAAACTAAAACTAAAAAAACTAGCAAGCAATTATTAATTATTAAAAATATTAAAAAAACTAAAACTTAAAATTTGTATTTTTTAAACTAAGAAAAACTAAAAAAAACTAATAAGCAATTATTAATTAATTATTAAAAAACCTTAGTTATTAATTATTAAGAAACAAATTAATCATTAATTATTAAAAATAAAAATAAAAACTATGAAAAGATTAAAAACTAGAACATTTTTTAATACAATATGATTATCAAATATAGAAAATAATTTATATAATATCATATATCAATTATATAAAAGATAATAGAGGACTAGTTGCTTTGTAGGTATTACTCTTGTATTTGAATAAGTTTTCTTTTTTAAAATATAGATTCATATTCTTATTTTGACAAATTAATTTTTTTTTTTTATATAATTTTTTTTTTAAATAGCCATTATAATTAATTAATTTTACTTATGTTTTTAAATTTTTTGTTTTACATGTTTATACCTTCATTTTACGCCGTAGGCGTTCAAACAACGCAAGACCATCCTCCCCACGCAACAGATTCCTCACTCATTGAGACAATGGGATGCTGCCACATATTCGTCCCTCTCGCCAATGAGTTGTCGCCATCGATCTTCCTGCCTCCTTGCCTCGTGTTGATTTGGTTTTCCGCATTGTCCGCTGGGTTTTTTGCAATGTCCGCTGGGTTTTACGCAATGTCCTTTGGGTTTTCCGCAATGTCCGCTGGGTTTCATTAAGGCTGGAGTTTACCTAGAAAGAGATAGCTTGCATTGAGGTTTTTCCCTGGCTGCAGAGAGAAGACCGACTATACACAGTTGTGTCGACTGCAACTTCACCCATATAATCGCCATTCAATACATTCCTTGAGTAGACAGACTCCACGTCAGGACAAGATGGGTTTGTCAGTTTTCATTGAACCCATTCATGGAGGTTATTGGACATCTTATCAATCCAGCAACCCTCCCTCATTCATATATTGTTGGGGGGTAACAATTAGTTTTGGTGATCTTAGAATTCCAAGCGATTTGCACAGACAAAATGACTTCAAGCAATTTGCAAGATTTGGGTTTGTTATTTCTACAGAGCAACGGAGCACTGTGAGTTGTGACGTCAGTGGTTATATCTCTTTGGGATTGAAAGGAATATATCTGTTTGGAAGTCTTTTGTTTTCATATTTGAAGATTCTTGAATTTTTGCTTATTCGTTAGTAGTGAAGTGTATGAAATGCTGCACATAATCAAATTCTTCATGCAAATCACACCACCCACCGCCATGGTCCTGGTCACGGGAATGACAGACCTTCTCAACGCGATCGCACTCAAACCCAAAACCCACAATTTACCTCTTTCTGTCTCTCTTGCGGGATCTTGGCTTGGGAGAGTCTGCGGTTTCTTCTGATCTTCTTCTTAACCTTTAGAAGGATTTCTATCAGTATTCTAATCTCATCATTCCTATTACCGGTGGATTTAGCACCAACCCCTAAACTTTTAAGTTGCAGCATATCAATATTGGCGAAGATGGATACCAGGGGCTTCCAAAAATGTCACAGCAACATGTAGAGGAATCGTTTGGCCATGCCCGCGGCTACAAGCTTCTTCTATGGAAAGATTCAAGATGCTCACCGCCTCTAGGGTTAGCGTCTGCTGCACTGTGCATAGACCTGCTCGCTTTATTGCCGATAAATTAAAAAAAAACTTTCTCTAAGTAAATCAATCTTCGGAAACTGTCTCTAAATATCTCTTAACTGAGAAAAATATATTCTCAACGAGGGACTTCAAATTCAATCATAAAGTATTTGATTTCTAACATTCCCCATAAGCTTCATGTGAAATTAAATTTAACCGGTGCTGTGTTTTACCCTCCCACTAGGGTTTCCGTCGTTTCCCATATATATCTCTTCGTTTTGATAATGATTCCCATGCCATCTAGAGTCTGACAGAAATCCAAAAATTGTCTCCCACCGTGGGAAGTTGCAAATCTCCTTCATTCCACAACACTCTGCCAGATCAATAGATTCTTCTTCCTAGTATTTTCAGTGTTCATTCAACTGCGGAATGAAGGAACTTGGACTGACAGGAGACATGAGACACTAATGTCCTTCCATAGGACATCAATCTCTTATCTTTAATACACACCTGAATATAGATGAATTGTGACAACTGGAATGTGTTTTGTCAATCATCTTTGTGATTTATAGCTTCCTTTTTTCGCATCTCGGATTTGTAGTCCATCTATCTACCACTACTATGTTATGGACACTTTGTTGACCGAAAATGTTGTTTCACTTCTACTGCATGGTGCTGTTGACCTTTTCCCACTTCTACAAGTTGTTTCTCTCAACCGAGTAAGCTCTCTCAACTCAACAATCACCTGATTCCGAATCTCTATCTTTGATGGGATTCATAAGCACCAAACGTTGCTTCCAACTATCTACAATAGGATTGTGGAGGATTGACAACTCCAAGAAGGGTCTATCATCAAAGTCACCAAATGTACATGCAACATTCTACATAATGCAACATATGCTTCATTTTTCCCTTCATTATTTTCACTTAATGCCTTTTGCACTCCCAATGCTTGTAACATATTTTTTGCTTCTACTTACATGACTTCGTTCTTATTACTGGGACTATCACATTGCTCACACTTGAAATTGTCACATTGGAAGCACCAATTATTGGGGAATCATCCCCTTTCAACTTTACTACTGGCTTCACCTCCCAAAGCGGTTCCTCTATTTCAGAAAACATCCTCCTTCATCCCCAAACCCCTTCCCTTGCCATACCTTCCTCACCAAATCCAACCCCAACCCTTGTTGCACCTACTATTGAATTCACATCACTCAACCCTTGCAACAAAACTTAGGCCATTCAAGGCTGAGTCATTGCCAAGAAAAATATCAATGCATATAGTAATAAAAAAGGGCCAAGTAAACTATTTGGGTTGACCTTGTTAGTGCTTCCATAGATGAGGTCCAGATCTCTGCATTCAATGAATTAGCAACATCATTGTATGAACAAATACAAGCTGGCATAGTCTACATGGTCTCAAATGCAACAATCAAACCGTCCAACCCAACATACAACCACTTGAAAAGCGATATTGATATTTTCCTAAGCCCCTCCTCAACAGTCCAAGCATGCTTGGAGGAATACACCTTGATCCCTTTTCATTACTTCCACTTTAAGTCTATCCATGAAATCCAAACTACACCCATCAATTCCATGCTTGACCTTATTGGGATTTTCATTTATGTTTCCCTTGCATCAACTATACGCAAAAGGGATGGATCAGAAACCATCTTCTGAACAGTCGGCTTGAGGGACATGTCTGGCTATAGTATAGACATAACACTTTGGGGGGAGCACTGTGAAATTGAGTGTGCCCAGCTTGATAACCTCTGAGGTTTGGCTAATCCCCTGATCCTTGCAATCAAAAGTGGTTGCCTTACATAGTTCAATGGAAAAACTATTGGAACCATCTCCAATACCAACCTTCTTATAAACCCAAGTATTGAAGAAACTGTACTTCTCCAAGCATGGTTTGATGACAATGGATTCTGTTTATCCTCCTCGTCCTTGAGCCAAAAATACAAATCCTCTCCTTCTGCTTCGCGCAAACACATTACCATCTCTGAGCTGTAATCTCTCCAACCCTCTCAGAAGTCAACATGTTATTCAATCCTTAATACCATCACAAATATTAACATGGATGACTTTCATTTCCTTGCATGCCCTCTATTTGTTGATGGGATACAATGCATGAAATTTGTTTCCCACAAAATTGCCAATGTTTGGCATTGTACTAAATGTGATGGGGAGTTTCCAGAATGTGATTACCGATTCATACTAAAACTTGACCTAAAAGATGCTATTGGACAACTATATAGTGTAATAGCTTTTGATGATGCTACAAATCAACTCATGGGGTCTCTGCAAAATATTTGTTCCTTCTCGCAAATGAACCAAAATCTCTCCCAGAAATTGTTCAAAGTGTTTGTTCTTGATACTTCCTTTTCACATTATCAGTCAAGACAAAGACTTTTAATGAAAATGCTCGCTTGAAGGTGCTCATTGTCATGTTAGAGGAGGTTTCACCATTGTTGAAAACAATCGCTCCACTTTTTGAAAGCCATGACATTTCCCTCAATAAGCGTCCAGTTTCCTGCATGCTTTGAACTCCAACTTCACATGCACTTTTCTCGACATATATACCTTATTTTTTACACTTTCTAATTTTAAGCAATTTGTCCATATTGAACATGGCATGGTGGCATTACAAATATATTACAAATGAGATGTGAAAAATTCAAAGCATAGAGCGAAGTATGCATACAAGATTGCAAAAGTAGGATGGAATTGTTTTGACAATGCAATCCAAGTAGCCACCATTAATGATGATAATATTGTTTTCGTGTATCCAAAATGAATATCAATGGTTATGATGGTTTGGTATTTGTGTTAATTTTGGCTTGAATGCTCATAGAATTCTTATTTTATCAGCCCATGGCACCTTATCAATTTGAAAAGCTCAAGCACTACCAAAATACATTGCAACGTATTATAACATATTTTCAAGTACTGAAGAGAAGTATTCCACTCGGGTTTAAAGAGGACAAGGTTAATGCTTTTGAGAAGCAAATTCAAGCCATTCTGAACTCATTTAAGCAAAGAAAATATGCTCTGCAAGAAAATATTCCAAATCAGATTATAAGGAAAGTGCAATCTATACAGAAGCAACCGCAAACTAAATTATCTCAGATGCAACAATAAGAGAAGCATGTTAATCATCTCCAGATGAATTTACATGCTTCTATTACTTCAATGCAACCAAAATCTAGAACACATGTTCAACATAGTTCCATGCCTTTACAACAATCTGGTGTACAAACGTCATAGAAATTTTTTTGAACTACAATGTAGTCTTCTTGTAAAATCTGTCACGTCCCCGATCCCCTCAGTGCCCTTTAGACGTGATGGGGAATCTCCGTAGAATAAACCTGCAATTTGTTTTTCTCCAACTATCCAAACTATGCACTTTCGCACAACCGCAATAACTTCGGTCCGCAATCCGCAAGTCGGAAGTCGGAAGTTGAAAATCCAAATACACAACGTCAAATAAATATGCCTCTAACTTCCACAATCTGCAATCCGCATTGCGGGAGTCGGAAAGTTGGAACCACAATTATACAACGTCGAAGGAATCCGCCTCCGAATTCCGCAATTCGCAATCCACCTTGCAAGAGTTGGAAATTTGAAACTCCAACACGCAACTTTGAAGAAGTCACCTCTCTGACTTCCGCAATCCACGATTCTCCTTGCGGGAGTTGAAAGTCGGAACCCCCAAATTCCCTGCTTCACAGAATCACGCCTCCGACTTCTGCAATCCACCATTCGGGATGCGGGAGTTGGAAGTCAAAAATCCAAAATCCTCAACTTCACAGAATCACAACTCAGACTTCCGCAATCCACGATGCAGGAGTCAGAAGTCGAAACTCCAAAACCACAACTCTGGGAAATTTACTCCTCTAACTTCCGCAATCCACAATGCGGGTTCGGAAAGTCGGAAGTCGGCCACATACCCTTGTTACTGCCAACTTCTTAGGCTGATAACTTCCTCATCCTAAGTCCATTTTTGGCAAACTTAGTACCATCGAAAATCTCTCCGTGAGCTCTATGCAACAGTGTGATCCTCTGCCACACCTGAGAAATTTGACTTTGTCCTTCATCCAACCAAAATGTTGCCCCAAACCTTAACTATACATGAATTTACCACTCTGTAAAGAGGTTTGATCCACTCTATCATGGCCCCTCCCTTCATCTGACCCACAGAGGGAACATGGACATAATAGGGGGTGTCTATTTCTCCCCCAAGGCCATGACTAGCAGTCTGGGCTTTGCGGGAGCTGAAACAATTTTCTTTTTCCATTTGTTTAGTTTCATAATGAAATACCATTGTTCACTTAGATATTTATTGTAACCTGTACGGTCACTTTTGAATATGCTTGCTTTGTCATACTTTACAATTACAAACCTGGAATTAACATTGTTGTCTCAAATGTTATTTGTAACCTTCATGAACAATCTTAAATATGCTATTATTTTCTAATTCATTTGTTTATGAACAATGTTCATGGGAACTACTTTTTTCTTGCAACAACTTACCATATTTGTGTATGCTTCATTTATATCTTACAATATACCTTTCTTTACTCTTCCAATGGTTAGATATAGAGTATGTTTCTCTTCCACCAATGACACCATCAAGTTCATAACCGCCTCACACTTTTATTGTAGGTATGCCAAACAATCATGACACTGATCAAATTAATGCATGTAGAAGAGTTGTATATGCACAGGAAAAACAACAGAACAAAAAGCGATAGCGTCTTTTTTATAGAGTTGCGCATCAACTTGTTCATATCCCTTCTCCATTTCACGTTGTTCTCAATTCTATGACACCCTCTCCGCCATCTAGATCTGCACCAAACTTAGTTATGCACCCACCATATAATCCATCCACCACCCCCCTCAATGGTGCAAAACAACATTTCCATACAAGATTGGACAAGCTATCTCCCATGAATGTATGCTCGATATGCATGGAATCTTATCCTGGCATTAAAACAAAAAAAATTTGTGGTGCATCTGCATGTTCTCATTGCATTGTGGAAAGAAATGGCCATCGCTTTTCCTTGAAAAACAACATGGATCCAAACATACAACCATTTGTCCTTGCCGTACTTACTCAAGTTGAAGAAATGCTCATTTCTCGTGTTAATCCAATCCTACAAGTCACCCATGCCCATGGTGGACAACATCCATATTCTGGCCACACTATTAGATTCCGCCAAGACATTTCTAGCATTTCCACCTCCCTCCCTCATTTACTTTCATACATTGACATCCTTATTGTTCGCAAATGCAGTCCTACAAACAAGCCTTATGAATTATTTGTTAGTCGAACACGTGTTCTTGCTGCTCTACAATACAAATTGTCAAATGATCCCTACTACAATGATGTTCAATTTAACCCAATTGCATTACCTTCTTTTCCTCTTGAACCAACATACATTTCCTCCCTTCTTTGTCACATTAGCCCCCACCGGACACCATTTGTTGACCGTACCTCAACTTCTACTATTCAATCGCCCAACTTCATTAAACCCCATGAATTACAATCTTCCTCCTTTATTTCTACACAATCAAATTGTAGAACTGAGGTTGAGGAAACAAGACGCTTATTGCACATAGGATATGCCCCACTTCTAGCTTCCATTGATTGGCCCCCAATAGGTGTTTCCCCTATCAATGAGTACAACACAATAGGCCTCCTCTCTATGGCCTTCCCAACCTTGTTTCCCACCGGTGTTGCAATGCTCAAACAACCACACATTCAAGAGGTTGGGATGCACGATTATGCATTTCACCCGAATTCGATACCATGAAAATAGATTCAACCAACATCCTCGTTTTTTCTATTACATATATAACCTCATGATGCGCCATCGTAGCCATGCTACTGCTTATGTGTTCATCAAACACAACGTTGAAGATACATTTCCTCCAACCATCTCAGAACTTGTACATCAATTACAAGACTTGCCCGATGCTAAAATCGTTGAATGATTCATGCGCTTTGGCTCTACCCTTTGTGGGACATGCTCCTATTGGAACAAAAGCAGGGGTGAGCTCACTGATATGATCACCCAACAAGGAACACCAACTTTCTTCTTCACCCTTAGAGAAAATGACACTAAATGGAAGGATTTGCATTCTCTTATGCCTGGACAAGCTCCACCCACTTCTAATCAACACCGGAAATGGAGGATTCAGAAAATTATAGCCAATCCACATGTTGCATCTCAATACATGCAAAATAGATTCAAAATATTCCTTGAAGAGGTTCATCAAAAAGGGATTGCTACAAAAGACTATTGGTGCAGTTTTGTAGCAAATCATGTTCCTTTACCTTCTTTTTGTATTCAAAACCTCAAAGTTTTCCTTTCTAATATTTCTCTTTTCCATGTAGGTATGAATGGAAACACAAGGGATATGCGCATATACATGGTTTCTTATGGTTGAAAAATGCACCCAATATGGACACGTTAGACTGGGGGGATGCTTCCAGGGTCGAAGATGCAAAACATTACTTTGAAAAATTTGTTACAGCATGGAATCCCCGTGCCAACCACTTGTGAACCCCTGGCTTCCATCACTCTACTGTAAATGATCCATGTTCCCTTGGATCGTATTCCATACTTGTGGCTGATCACTTGGATGACTATGAAGAGCTTGTTAATTGTGTCCAACGACACACAAAATGTTTAGAATCTTCTTTCCTCCGCAAAAAGGGTCATCCCTTAAATGTTGTTACAGTTTCACCTTCAATATACAACCTACCTCTTCTTTGTTCATTGATGCAAATGACCGTAAAACATACAACCTTGCAAGGAACGATGCCCTCTTAAACATTCATAACCCTGACATGCTATCGATATGGAGATAATGTTGATTTCCAACCTATTCTTTCTAGACATGATGTCCTTAAATACATTTCAAAATATGCAGCAAAGGAAGAGCCAAAGTCGGAAAGCTACCATGAAATTCTCTCTCATCTCGCATGTGCAACACTAATTGATGGCCCTATCCTTCAACCAATCAAGTGCTTCCTATCAGAAACAGTTGCAGATCATGACATTAGTGCATAAGAGACTTACCACATGCTTCAAAAACTCCCTCTTTCCCTTTGCATCCACTCCTTTGTTTTCTTGAATGTTATCCGAAGTGTTTTCCGACGTGTTTTTGATGGTTCACCTGACACCCCGCCAACAACCAGCTTCGTTTCTGCATACATGCAAAGACACCCTACACTTGAACAAATTACCCTTCTTGAAGCTGCACGCTCTTGGTCATTCTCACCTTGTAGAAAACACTCCAAATGGAAACCAATTTACTCTCCCAAGATTTTTCGCGTCTTTCCTCACTTCACTACCATTCCACCCTTTGATGCAGACTCCTTTCGTTTCATTTTTTTGGGGTGAGATCCTCCTATACGAACCTTTTTGTACCCTCCCTGATGACATTGGATCCATATAATTGGCCATAACTTCTCACTGGCTTCACATTAAAGACACATACAGTGCATGGCATGTTGATCTCTTACCAGAAGATCCCTCTACACCTCCCTCTGATGACTCTACTTCTGATCCAATTCACTTTCCCTTACCCCCTAACATGGCTGAATGTGAACTCCTTTCTCAACTCTGCCCTAGAAACAACTTCCATGTTTATGACCTTGACATGCTTGGGCATCGTGATTTTGACAAAAAACACAATTGGACCAAAACCATATCCCTTCACACATGCATGAGACAATGATATCATTCATTGACTTCAACTACTTATCCACCCAAGTGCAACAAGACACCTCTTCATCTTCCTGTTCTCTTGCCTCCTTGTCTCCCACACAACGCATGGCCTTTGATCTTGTTCTTTCTCACTTCACAAATACTGCAAGTTCCACCCCACTAAAAACTGTCATTCAAGGAACTGCAAAAACATGAAAGTCTTGCTTGATTTCTTGCCTTAAATCTGCACTGCAAAATGCCTCTGCCCATAATGTTTCCCCTTGCTCCTCCTTGCTCCAACTGGTGTTTCCTCCTTTAACATACATGCAGTTACAATACATTCTTCCCTTCGCATACCCATTTTTGAGATGCACCCTCTTGAAGGCCAATCCCTTTCAAGCCTCCAAGAGCAGTTCCACCATATTCGATACATCCTCATTAATGAAATCAATTTCATTGGCCCAAAAATATTAACCTGTATGGATGACCGCTTACGTGAAGCCTTCCCTTCCCAAAGTACAAGCCCCTTTGGTGGTTGTTCCATCACCCTTCTTGGTGATTTTGGACAACTGCCCCATGTAAAGTACATCCCCATGTATGCTAGAACCTCGCAAGGCAATGCTCTTTGGTGTACTTTTGACACTTTAGTGACCCTTTCAACCATCTTTTTCCAACAAGGAAACACCCCTTCTCAAATTTCCTTTCTCCAACTCCTACTCAACCTTCGAAATGCAAAACCGACTCTTGAAGATTAGACCCTCCTCATGTCAAGGACAACCTCCTCCCTTTCACAAGAAGAGAACCATGCATTTGAATAGTGCACTCACTTGTATGCAACTAATAACTCTGTTGCATTGCACAACAAACAAATGCTAAAACTCCTTAACATGCCAGTTGCACATTGCTTCATAGAGCAAAAGAATCAATAGGTACATGTCTCCATAGACAATGAACAACTTTCGTTCAAGGTTCTACTAGCTATTGGTTAAGAGGTAATGTTGACATTTAAACTTGTGCGTTGGAGCAGGCCTCGTTAACGACTCACTCGACAAAGTCATTGTGATTGTCTACAACAACAACGATCAACCTCCTACCTTGCCATCTTTTGTTGTTATCAACTTCCTCCACTACACATACCCCCCATGGGATGCTTCCAATCCAAATTATGTCCCCATCCCTCCCATAACAAGCGGTTCATAGAGGCAAGTACCACTTTGGATGGCATGGGGTTTAACAATCCATAAAGCACAAGGCATGACCCTACAAATGCAACAATAGATATTGGCAACATTGATCGACAAGGAATTACATTCACTGCAATATCCAGAGTTAAGACTTTGTCAGGACTTCGCATATCTCCACCTTTATCATTTTCTAGATATTCTTGAATGAAATACAATCCCTATGTGCAACACAGGATACAAGAGGAGACCTTGCTTGCTTCTAAGTCTTTGTAGCCACACTTTCCATAAAACTTGCATTTTTTCTCCCTTTACACATATACTTGCCACCGATATTACTTTACTCCTTTCTCCTTGGAATCATTACCACTTGTATATATTTTTTCAGATCTTGTATTTCTATTGCTACCATGATTGAATAGTTTCCTACCAAAGACAACAAATACAAAGAAACATTGCTTTATTGAAAATTTATCTTTTTCCAACATATATAAATATTTTATTACTAGTCTATATTATTTACTTCAATGTGTTGCCATTTATTGTTTCAAAAGGAAAAAAAAATCACCATTTCATGACATGTTACTCTTTTTCCCAACAAATATAAACTGTCCCCATATACATATATATATATATATATACTTCAATATGCTACCATAAGTTGTTTCAACATGTCCGTGTTGAATTATCTCTATAACATGTATTTTATGTATTTTTCAAACAAGTCAAATTTACATGTGCTCATCTCGTTTCTTGCTTATAACATGCAAATAATGTAACATTGTTTGCATACATTGTCTTTTTTCCTATTGCAAAGTAGAAATTGATATGGAATTTCTAACCACACTTGCCCACTATTCTCAACAAATAAAGGAACAACAAGAAGCTTTGCAATGTATATCAACACGATTCCAACCACCAACTTTGGTTCCACTTACTCGCCTTCAACCAACTATTCAATTACTCTCTGAATTGAAGGCCATGCTTCAACGTGTTATTCACCTGCATGAAAGAGATGCAATTAGACGAATGTGAGAAGATTTGGTACTATGACATCCACGTCTTGCTCCCTGCATTTCCTGTACTTGGTGTTGCCACTACCAACAATCTTGGTGTATATATGATCGATTTGCACTACATGATTAGATTTTGGTATTCTAGACACTTTCCTACTCTTTTTTTGTGTAGTGTTTTCTAACAAACTTCCATGTGTACATTTTGGTATTAGATTTCATCCCCCTTATGCGGATCCTTGTATGCATGTGTACATTTTTTCCTTATCTTCCATGTTTATAGCACTTCGAATGTACAAACTGTTTCTATAATCAACATCCCTTATAGCATGTGTCAACCCTTTATATTAGAATACTATTGAAGACAATATATATAATTCCATCTTTGATTTCTATACACACTTTGTTTTTTATACTTTTCTCAGTTGTTCACTTATTAATTTGCTTAGTACTTCCTATGCAACTATTAATTCAACTTTGTTTTGTTGCACCTTCACTTGTCTTATTGCATAATCTTATGCAATACTAGATTTTCCTACTTTTATTGCTAAGTCAAATTCAATATGGCCATTTTATTATGGTATCACAATGTATACTAGATACTTTATAGAAATTGTTTTGGCTAGAGGATATCCTAGCACCAACATTAATGTATCAGTATATACTAATGTTAAATTCAAATGTATTAAGTGAAAAGTTATCTATTATCTCCTAGAATTCTCATACAATCCAGTTTTTGGATGGATGTCGGAGATGTATAAGTTTATAATAATGTTAAATCCAAATTCCCTGACTGAAATGTATATACCAGAATTCTCATACCATCTGATTGATGTTTGGCATGTATCATTATATAATAATATTAAACCCAGATTCCCTAGATGAAATGTTTAGCAGTTGTCTCCCACAATCCCATAACCATCTGGTTTTAGGATTGATGCTTGAGATGTATTAGTGTACCTAATAATGTTAAATTAATATTCCTAGGTAAAGGATGAAGCTCATAAATGGATAGTTCTTGTTGAACTTAGATACTCTGAGATGCAAACTTCCTATAGATACTTTGAGATGTAAACTTTGTAAATTCAAGTGTAAATATAAATGAGACTCATTAGCAGATACATTAACCTTGTTTTTCTATAGCACAACATTAACCTGAATCTTATAACCAAATGCCCAATACAGTTTTTTGAATCATGGATCTTATAATATTATTAGTAATCAGAAAAAAAAAAATAAAAAAAAAGGATTTATATTTGTAATAGAAAGATATTTTTTAAAGAAGAGCAAATGTGTATCAGTACTATACAGAGATTATTTTTAATGCATATTTGTATTCACTAATAAACGAAAAAATAGGTCTATGTTAATTAGCATAGAAATTCTCACAAGGGCCATGATTTCATTTCCTAGCATATTAGTAGGACAAGTTTTGCATAACCCTTCATGTTATGAAGAACAATAGGAAAACCAACTATAATCTCACTCCACACACACCCTAAAAAGACATTTTCACTGCCATGGCTTGTAATAGAATGCTAGGAAACAAGTCTTGAATATCTTTGTGAAAAGGGCTCACCCTGGCTCGATTTATAATGCCCCAAATAGTTACATTTTCACCATCCCTACTTCAAAACCGTGAATTTTCAACCATAAATGGGAAAAAAATGAAGAAAACAAAAAAACACAGAGCACCAAAGGATGAAAAATTGCATAGCACTTATGAATATATTCTAGCAAATACCTTTGGATTCTTCCAGGGCTCCATCCCTTGAAATCTTGTTGTAAATGTAATTGTATCTCTTATTTCCTAGTGCATCTCTATGGAAATCGGAACCCTACTCGACGACATGCTCGAGCTTGCGTGAAAGGATGAACTTGCTTAGCCACACATTAAACCAGAAATGAAGCACCACCTTACATGCCTTCATGTATCTATGTAAGATATGTGTTTCCATATGCTCATGCAAGTAAAATAATGTTGCAGAAAGCCCCACAATGATCTTGTATCTCCTCTGCCATTCAAGAAATGGGCCATTTTGGACAAACAAAATCATTTCGAGGATGGAGTTAGGCATGTAATATCATAGTAGACCAAAATAATATAGATTTATTCAAAACACGTGAACGACACTAGATTCTTGTGCTGCAACTTCCCTACAATCGCTATTTCGGCCTCAAAGGTATTCTCCAGGTTACTGTTCTCGTCATTCCTATAAAGGAATTTCATGGCAACGATTGATCCATCACTAAGAAACATTTCCTTATAATCCCTATCGAACCCCCCTATTTACCATATCTAGCTTCAACTATGGTTACACACGTCCCAGGACGCTGACCCTTGAGAGCTCCTTAAACGACATAGTGGGTGACCCTTGAGATCCCCCTGAACGACATATGTGGTAGCTAGCTAACTCATGGTGCATGCTCAATGACGTGGTGCTCAGAAAATTAAGGAAATTAAATTCAAAAGATAATACATTATAAAAATAAATAAAATCACAAACGTAGATTATATGCAAGCTTGGCTTTCACACTTGAGTTGCAAAGCTTCCGTAGTCCGCAGCCGCATCCGCAGTCCGTAGCCGCAACCTGCAGTCCGCAGCCCGCACTCTACACTACTCATATTGCAGTTCGTTCACCTAGTTCAAATCCATATATTATGTATTAAATTTCATTTTTTTCTTAATTATATATATATATTTTTTTATCCGAGAACTCAACTAAAATTGGCAAACGCTTAGGGATTGTAATAACTCAAAAAATTAGTACGTATTGATGTAGTGAAAATTAATGTAAACTTTATATTGGATATTTCAAAAATTGAAATTACAATAGTATAAAACTTAAATTGAAATTAAAATTCTAAATTTTTTTTTATCCCTTTCTTATTGTATTTCCAAGAATCTTCCACCTAAACAAACAATTAGTTTGTTATATTTTTTCTGTTAATTATAGTATTCGGTAGTCTATTAAATCTCTTGCTTGCACTTAAATCATAAAAAATATTCATTTTTATTATTAATAATTTTCCATTGAACATACATTTAATGAAATTTTAACACAAGGAAATATACATTTTTATTATTAATAATTTTTCCATTGAACATACATTTAATGAAATTTTAACATAATGAAAAAAGAGTTTTATGTTGGAGTTCTCATCCTTAAACTCTTGGGTAAAAAGAGGGCCTTCTTGTAGTGAGAGAACTTTTTTAATAACATGTCTGTTTTAAAATTAATATTATTGACGGTTATCAACCAAACAGTTCTAATTTAGGAACACCAGTTTTAGCTCTTATCCAATCAAAAGCAATTTTAGCTCTTATTCGAACACCAAAAAGGGTTTTTCAATCTTCTATAATATCCAGATTTTAGGGAAATTTTTGAAAAGAAGTTATATATTATGCTAGTGCTAAATAAGATTAATCCACTGGTATTGGTATTCACATCAATGATTTATCTTAGTGTGACTTCAACCTATTGGAAATCATGGGTATTTACATCGATGGTTTATGTTAACATGAATTCAACCTAATGGAAATCGTGTATATTAAGCACAAGCTATGCCAAGTTGTTTGTCATGCATTTTAATAGTTATACAAAATTAAATTACTCTTTTTTATTATTTATAATAAAATTAAAAAATAGTTTGATATGTAAGTAAAAAATAAAAGAGGCCAGCTGCAAAGTCAGTACAAGGGTCCACTATTTTAACCACCTTAATAAAGTACCATTTATTCACATAGTTGATTGTAGCGGGCGTCTTATAGAGTTCATGTGGTTTTTCAAGAAAAATAACAACCACTTGGCTCTTGTGCTAAGATTTTATAAATTTCTTAGCTAGCCTTTAGCTCATCTTTCTTGTTGTTATAAATCTTGTTCCATTTATAGAAGTACATTCTTAATTATAATACATTCTTAATTATAACATTAATATATTGCATTTTCTTGGAACATTACACCACTATCATAACTTATACTTCTATTACAATTAATTTACACTGAGTATTACAATTTTTGCACTTGCCTCTTGTGCTAAGATTTTAGATCATTCTTACTTAGCCTTTAGCTCCTCTTTCTTACTGTTATAGATCTTGTTCCATTTATAGAAGTATATCATTTTGTATTCGAATCTCTTCATCAAAGTTAAAGGCCAATGAGGTATTGGATATTGTAATTCAATTTTTTTTCAATATTTACAACCTTGATACCACTCTGTAACGTCCTTGGTCCCCTTGGTGCCCTTTAGAGGTGACGGGGGAGCTCCTTAGAAACAACCTGCTAATTTTTTTTCCAAACTATGCACTTTTGCACAGCCGCATAAACTTTGTTCTGCAATCCACAATTTGCAAGCCGCAAGCCAGGAGTCAGAAGTCGGCACCCTAATGCACTACTTCAATAATTACACCTCCGACTTCCGCAATCCACAATGCGGGAGTTGGAAAGTCGTAACACCAAATACACAACGTCGAAAAGTCAGAACACCAAATACACCAATCCGCAATCCGCAGTGCGGGAGTCGGAAAGTCAGAACACCAAATTTCTCTGCTCTGGGCAAATTACACCTTCAACTTCCGCAATCCGCAATACGCGATGCAGGAGTCAGAATTCAGAACTTCAAATTCACAACTTTGGATAAATTACACCTTTGAATTCCGCAATCCACAATCCGCCGTGCAAAAGTGAGAAAATCAGAACACCAAATTCTTTGCTACGGCAAAATTACAACTTCGACTTCTGCAATCCACAATCCGTGATGCGCGAGACGGAACTCCAAATTCACAGCTCTGAGGAAATTACACCTCCAACTTCCACGATCCGCAATCCACGATGCGTGAGTCGGAAGTTGGAACTCCAAATTCACAGCTCCAGGAAAATTACACCTTTGAATTCCACAATCTGCGATGTGGGAGTCAGAAGTCAGAACTCGAAATTCTATGCTCCAGGAAAATTACACCTCTAACTTCCCCAATCTGCAATCCGCGATGTGGGAGTCGAAATTCGAAACTCCAAATTCACAGCTCCAAGAAAATTACACCTATGACTTCCACAATCCGCTATGCGGGAGGCAAAATTTGGAACTCCAAATTCACATCTCCGAGCAAATTACACTTTCGACTTCTGCAATCCGCAATCTGTGATGCAGTAGTCGGAAGTTGGAACTCCAAATTCATAGCTTTGGAAAAATTACACCTCCGACTTCCACAATCCACAATCCGCGATGCGGGAGTTGGAATTCGGAACTCCAAATTCACATCTCTGAGAAAATTACACCTCCGACTTTTGCAATCTGCAATCCGTGATGCGGGAGTGGGAAGTCAAAACACCAAATTCACAGCTCCAGGAAAAATTACACCTCCGATTTTCGCAATCCGCAATCCGCGATCCGGGTTCGGAAAGTCAGAAGTTGGCCATATTCTCTTGTTAGTGCCAACTTCTTAGGCCGATATCTCATCATCCTAAGTCCATTTTTGGAAAACTTGGTATAGTTGGAAAGCTGTTGGCCAGCTCCATGCAACTGTATAATCCTCTATGACACTTGAGAACTCTGAATGTGTCCTTCTTCCAACCGAGGTGTTTCCAAAACTTCATCAAGACTTATTTACCTCTTTGTAAAGAGCCCTAATCCACAAGGGCAACATCTAAGAATATACTTTACCTTTAGGACATGAAAAAAATACAAAGTAATGTGTATGAAACATGAAACATAAATCAATTTAGTATATTTTTGTAACCTATTGATACATTTGACACATGTATATGTATGTATACTAGTTTATACCCAACTTGTCATATGTTCATGTTTGTTGTTGTTAGACCATTTTTTTTTCCTTCTTATGGTATAGATAAGTATTGAGAGAAAGAGATACCTGGGAGCTAGGATTGGAATTATCTACCAAGCTTGAGTATTTACTTGACTTTTGGTATTTACTTTACTTCATTCTATCAATCAGTCAAATATTCATACTTTAATTGTGCTTTTGTTTCTTATCTCGATGATGTCGGTGTAACATGTTGCCCATAATTTGACCAAACTGTTTTTCCTTCCTTGTACTCTTTTCCTCTCAAAGTTCCTTTTGCCCCTCATGGAACAATTGCTAGTTATAAAAATAAGAAAAACCTATATATAGTTTATATTAATGAATTAACACAATATTTTTTACTTATAGGAATATATGTGCCTTCATTTTTATAGGAATAAGGAAAAACCATGAATTAACACAATCATTTTTACTTATGTAAAAGCATGAATTCAATAGTTATCGTGTGTTGCTTGCTTTTATATTATTGAAAACCAAAAAAATTTAACATGATGTAGGAAATTGATGTCGTTATAGCCAACAATATGTTAGAACTAAGCTATTAATTGTGTGATAGTATTTAAAGAATATATATATTAAAGTAATACAAACATTTACAAAATGTTTATGAAAAATAGGTAAGTATTATTGCAATCTATATATTTGTACATGAAAAAATTAGAATTTCTGCACCAAATTTCTTTTTCATAAAAAATGATTTTTATAATTATCCTTTAAAAGCCAAATTTCCTTTTCCTAAAAAAATGTTTTTTATAATTATCCTTTAAAAACCAAAAATAATATTTTATTTAAAATAATGTTTTTTTTGTAAAGTTCAAAACTTTATATTAATCTAGAAAACATAAAGTTGTACAGATCCATTTCAAAGTTGCTTCATGTCCAAATAGATGTCTATCCTATGCCTAAGCCCACAATGTCTACTAGTGATATCAAAAAACCCCAAACTAACAGATTATCGCAATAAATATGTTGTCTTGAAAACGTATGCATGGAGTTCCCCCACAGGTCGGAGGTTATTGCCTCAATGGAAGAAATAAACCAGTCCCACCAATTAACCAAAAATGTATCCCAAGCACAAAAACATCTAGTCATCATCAGAGACCAAGACATGAGAGGGGCTTGCACCTGAGTTCTCCCACTTTACCTCCCGGTTGACAGTAGCAGGACACCACCGATACACGAGCTGCGTGTCGGTAAGACATTTGGTGGAGGGTTGCATAAGGTTTTCCTAGTGTACGCGCTAGCAAGAGCGTCTAGATTGGAATTGATGCGGGCCGCTTCAGCCTTGTGGTTCCTTGGTAGGGAACGCAGTCCTACCTCCAATTCCGTAAGGTGAGAAAATAGGGAAGGCGCCTCAGAATTGTCAGGGAACTGCTCCTGAATGTAATTGTTCGTGGCCATGGAAAGAAGGGACTTCATGGTCCAGAAAACCCCCAAGGTCTTTTGTAACATTCCCACCCATCATACCAGTGCGATGGAGAGAACGTTAGACTAAAGCCAGGGCATCTAGCCCCATACTTATTAAATAAAACATTCACATAATATAAAAATACATATGCAAATGTATAATATAAGAAACATAGCGGAAATAGATTCAATTACACATCCATCATACATTCAGGATATTCATGAGATTCATCAATTAAAAACAATACAGAATTAACACAAGAGAGTACTTATCTTAAAGCAAAGTAGTCCCGAGCAACTAGCTATGCAACTGCAACGTTCCACACAACCATAGGCCAATTATGCTTGTCAATCTCACAACACAACTGCCACCCCCAAGCTGGGCATGATTTCTACAAGGAACCAAGGAACAACAGACTCACACATAACCAAACATACACCCAAAATGAGCAAGGCCAATCTGCAATTGGGTTTATCAGGATGCTAAGGAAATGGAAAGGAATGAATTGCTAAGCTAGTGGCTCATCCACAGAGCTATGGACACCCTTTGCAAGATCTATCTAGCTTGGTCCCCACAATACTTACACACCTGGCACAAGGAAGCATTCCCTTCACTATTACATAGTCCCTCAGGCCATACCTTCCATTCTAGTGTTCTTCAAGGTGTGCATAGAAGAGAAACCAGCCCTTTTGATACTCTTGAGAGGCTACCTCCTCACTAGGTTTATCAAGCCAATTCTGGTCCACTTCCACTCCTAATTCTTGCTCACAATTTCAAACCAACACAGGGATGCACCCAACAACAAAAACACAACTGCTGAAAAACGTGGGCAACCCAAATGAACTAGTAGATGGGGAATAAACCCTAGGAGAGAAATTCATTTGCAGAAAACATTTATATGCATTCCATGGGCAGAAACAACCTCTATAAACCCCCAAAACGTGACTCCCTTTTCCCCAGCCACTGTGCAACACAAAAACGAGTTCCCAGGCATGGAAAATACAGGAAAATGGTAGCAAACATGAAGGAGATAGACTCAGCTAGCTCATAGTGCGTGAGAGAGGAAAGACCATGGGTGAAGAATGGCTTTGGGCACAATTTCGTGGGTGTTTTCTTGCCCTAGAAGCAAAAGTACATTTTTCCAGGTTGATGGCTTACCCATGCACGAAATTGGCTGCCATACCTCTTCATTCGCAAGGCATCAACTGCCTCAACCAACTCCTAGAAGAATTAAATGATTGGGTGCATAAGTCAAAATGGGTAGTTGGAGTTCATTCATTGACATTTGGCTTATCACCATTGGCTCAAGGGTTTGAATAATTTCCCTCCCTATTCCTTGTAGAATCATGCCCCCATCTCTTTGTTGCATTGCATAGCTAGTTCTGGGCATTTCATTAAAATTCGTATTTACATGATGTCTTTTTTTTTTTATACATTGTGCATGTCCAACACAAGAACCATAGGCATCTATTTTTAATTGCCGATACATAAAACGCTGAATCAATGGTGGGGCCTTGGCCTTGAGCTCCTCACCATGATTAAATAACAATATTTACATCATTTACGATTTAATGAAAAAGGGGGTCAAAATGGGGACGTTACATCTTAGTATGGCAGGTCTCTTGGGTGCGAGAAGACCTCGAGTCCTCCACTAGCCCACTGAAATCCTCCATCAACTACTTGGCTTCGGGTCTGCAACTGGTCTGCTGCTGGCGTTTCTCTAGATGGACAATGCATGCACGAACAATAAGCTGCATATCATTCTCAAAGAACCCCTAAACCTTCCCCAACATGTTGAGAGCGCACAACATATGTGATCTCCTTGGGCCATTGGCAGTTTTCTTCTTAGTAACCTTCATTCTCGCCATCCTACCTTCTCGAAAAGGTAATAATTAGGGAGATTGTTCATGTTTTGAATTCATGACCCAAGAAACAAGCACACAAGTCAGAGTCTTATCCCGAGAACTCTGAAATTTACCCATGTCGGCATGCTCAAGTTGGTGCAAACCAACTTGAGCAAACGATTCCAAAGGCATCGAGGGTCCTCATAAATATTTCCATAAGCATGATGCAAACCAACAAGAGTATCCATGTAGGCTCACACAAGTGAGGGAACTGCTAATCATACAAGAAATATGATGCAACTTAATCTATAACCATGCTCCATACCCGAATATTGACACATGCTTGTCCTTTGCTGAGAGACAATGACCTTGACACAATTGCCACATGCCCCTTTGAAAGCATTGGCCCACTTGTCATCCCTGGTCTTACTTATTGCAAAGGCGTCAACAGGTTGCTGGCACCCGTCATGGAGGATATTTAAAATAATATTATTTTGACTTATATACCTAGTTTAATCTTATTAGTTGAAATACAACTATTTTTACAACTTTTTATTTTGAAAAAATTAAATGAAAATATACTTTTAAACTTAAAATTAGAAACATTCAAATTCAATCACTAAGTAGAAAACTTATTATCTCGGCCATAGGAAAAGTTATATTGTAATTGTTTTTCCTTTGACCATATATTAGTTAAGTTTAACTATATGGTCAAACTTAGTTAAGTATTCACTAAGTTTTTCTCTGTCCTCTTACTTCCAGTATTCACATTTTCCGGGAACATAATGACATCGCTGACGACCTCTCTCGTCAGGGTCTTGCGGTTATGGAGGGTTGGATCTATTATGAGATTTTGCAGGGTTCGGCTTCTTCCATTACTGGTCATTAGAACATTTTTCCACATTAAATTTTTGGTGGATCGTGTTGTTCCTGGCAGCTATATTCTTCTTTTCTATTTATATTTATCAACTTTTTTGTATTAATATTATCGGTTGTAGTTCGGGTCTATTTTTGTTTGATCCATCAAACCTAGTTTGATTTTATGCTATCTCGTGACTTCCCTGGGAAGTGGTATGGATCTCCACGGTTCTTATTTGCTCTCTTGACATCTACTGGGGGCTGTCATGGTTTCGGTTCACACTTGACTGGTATGTCATGGTCGTTGTTATTTTTGGCTAATATGTCATGGGTTGTTTGGCCTTTTCTGTACTCCTCCTTATACTCTTAATAAAGTATAACGTTTTTCGTATGAAAAAAAATGTTCTTATGTTATGGCTTTTATTTTTCTTAAAAATTTAAAAATTATATATTTATATAAAAACAAATAAAAATATTATTTAATAAAATAGTTTTATAATTATTTTTTTCATTTTATATTAAATTTTTTAATTATATATATTAATAATGTATGTTGTGAATAATTAATATAATAATTAAAAGATAATTTATAAAATTAATAATTAATGAGTTAATTTATATAAATTAAAGATGGGTAGTATAAGGTATTATGTTTATAGTCATGTCATGGTTTTTATTTTTCTTTAATAACTAAATCATTATAATTATATAGTTTTCCTTATAAAAAAATATTTATATTTGTTAAGTTTTAGTTGGAAATTAAAATATATATTTATGTGTTAGATTGGGTTTTCAACAAAACTTATCCATAGGTTTACTATCTATTCCAAAAGAGGAACAAGTATCGACTATAAAGATATTCGGCCACTCGGAGTTATGGATTAAACATATGAGAAAGGATTATAATATCAAAAATATATACTTACAAAACATTGGAAAATATGGAAGTATTAGCTTCATCTTTCAGCCAAATTGATTTTAACCTTGTTTACAGGGAACAAAATGAGAAAGTAGATGAATTATCAAAATAAGGATTGAGAAATGAAGCTGGAGTATGTATGATAACTACTGAAAGAAATGGTATACCGGAAAATAACACGAAGATTCTAGACTACTGGACAAGCTGAGACTAATTTAGTCTTAATTTTGATATGTACTTTTTTGTAATATTGTGAATACTGCAAGATTACTAAACTTGATGCATAAATTCCGAAAACTTTATATTTGTTGCATAAGCACCCATGGAATGTATTCTCCTATTTTTGCTATGAATGAGAATAATATGATTTTTTTTCTCTGGAAAAAAAAGGTTTACCATCTATTCTTATTTTTTATGAAGATTAAATATTTTCATAAAAAAATTGCACAAACAAATTAAAACTAATATTTCAAAATTTAAAACATATTACCAATTAACCATCCTTTAAAAAAGAGTAGTGTCACAACCACCGTGGAGAGTTCCCTCCCTAAGTTCTAGTTATGTTAAAACATCTACTAGAATAGTGAACTCTTTCAAGCTATACATAAAAGAGATGTCATCAAAAATACTCATTACCTCCTTAATACTTAATCTTTTTTTTCTTTTTTTTTTCTTTTACAACCTTTAACAAAATTCGTATATCTATAAATCATTCTCTATTATTTGTGCTTGTTTCTACTATAAATTTAAATAGATAATAAGAACCTTAAATAAAGAGTATAACCCTTAACCAACACTCTCCATCAAAATAACCAAAAAGTTTTTCATTGATTTATACTTAGTATTTCTAGCATCATCCACCTCTTCTCCAAACCTCTTCTCTTTTGAAGCACCCTTGTATTCCTATATAACCAATGGGACAATCTTATATACTCTTTTTCCCTCCTTTCCATTAACCATTTCGAGAAGCATTCGAAGGCAATCACACAAGTGATTAACATATACAGTGATTCATCAAAGTTTAGTACATATTTATATACTCTTGAAATGTAACTAAAGCCTATTCTTAAATTAAGTACACATTATGTAATCAGGTTATCCATATTAATAATGTAATCTAACTATTTTTAAACTAAGCGACAGTCACTAGCTACTATGTAACCCTTATTTTATAATAAAATATAATTCATTACAAAGTTCACTACACTCGAATTCGCGTTATTCACGTTATTGATAGTCCTTTAGTTTTACAACAATTTATGCAAGTCATTATGGTTGCTAACGCGTGGTTTTGACGAAGGCCAAGAAACTCTTTTCACTCCTTTCACCATTGTGATATAAAATTGAGTGTTTCATTATAAATTTATGTTATTTCAATCTTTCAACGTATTAAGGAATTTGTTTTTCAATTTAGGTGAATTTATTTTATTTAGAGATTATATACTAATCATGTAAATATATAAAAACACATCGAAATTTTATTGTTACGTCATATTTTCATGTGAAACATGTGGACGTGGAATTTGCATAAAATATAGTTATTTACTGAATCCTTGTTTCACGGACTTGAATTTGCATAAAATAGGTATAGTTATGTAGTGGATCCTTGTTGCACGGACTTGAAATTCTGTATGTGCATGTGGAGATGCATCAAAATATAATAAAGTAGTTAATCGTTATGATAAGGACTTGACATTAGGTGAACGCAGGATTAGAATAATGACTGGCATTTTCATTTTAATTGTTAATATTGACTATAAAAGTATAGTGAATATCAAGGTTCATGCAATCTGCCTTGGTTTGACTTCCTTTTGGCGTCACTATGATGGCAAGGCAGGTAACATATGGATTAAATAATGTCGATACCTTATGTTTTTATTATTGTTTTACAAGTTATCGTTATCTATTTCTTACCCGTCTTGCTTTTCAAGTTATGATTATCTATTTCTTATAAACTTCTATTATTATGCCCAGTTAGACATGGATTATATGAGTGTTTTTTACTTGGATTATATGACAGTTTTAAAATTTAATTGGATTTTGTTATCTTTGATTTATTATATTAATAACAAGTAGTCGCTGAAAACATTTCTATTATGTCTATGCACGACATGTAGGATCGATATTGTCTTATAAATAGTTTGCATTGTGGGTTTATATTTCATTTAACTTAGGGTTTATTTAAGCATTCACAAAACATGTTATTTTAATAATTTTTTGCACCTCTGTTTGTTTGTTGTTATTGGATAGAGGGTAGGTGATGCCAAGCATGAGGATCTACAATGGGAGATGTGGCGGTGGGCTTGCATCTATTCAAAATATTATTCCTACAATGCTAGTGACTTTATCTACAATACCAACATTTATTCTACTAACTAGACTATGTTTGCAACTCCATGTGGTTCATTCAATGTGGCATTAGGTCCAAGAGTTAGTGCTTTCTCTAGAAGTTATGGTTTTCCTATGGGTCATCTTTCATGGTTTTTTTTTTTCTTTTTCTTTTCTTTTCTGGAATTTGACTGGGTGTGGTGAGATAAGATTACTTTTCTCTGGGTTTTGGTCCTTTAAGCTTTGTTATTATTTCAATGTTGTCATCAAACCCACTTTCTACAAGTTTGTCTGATCCATTTACTTTGGTATTTGTGGCATTGTATGCAAGAGTTGGTGCTCCATGAGTTGGTTTGTTGTGAATAATCCTTTGCATTTGTGTTCCTTTGCGTAGCTCGACAATGGGGTGGCAAAGTGAGTTTGTACTCTACTATGGTTATTGGTTGTTTGGGATTTGTTCTTGCTTTTGGATTTCCCATTGATATCATGTGTTTGTTGTTCAAGTTCCATTGGGCATTTAACTTGTTGTTTGTTGTTCGGTTTCTATAGCATGGGGTTGGTGGTGGGTTTGTGTATGCCCCATTCCCTACTTTTGCACTATTAGTAACGATATCTCACTAGTTTTGTGGCATTGGCTTTGTTATATGGTGATGTGAAATACGGTGGCTTTGAGTGGTTTGCATGGAGCATATTTTCTAGGGTTTTGGCCACCTTAGTCGATCTCCATAGTTTTTTGGCCTTGTGGTTTTTTGTAGCTACGTGTTTTGCTCTGTAAACTATTGCTAGGTGTTAAATAAGTTGTTGGTTTTCATTGGATTCAGTATGGTGGGGTGCTCATTATTTTGGTGATTCCATGGTGTTAGGATCAATGAGTTCTAGTTGGTGGTCTTGGTGTTTTGGTGATTGGATTTGCTCAATAGTAATAAATAAATCCACAAAAGTTTGTATAGAAGTTGTTATTGGATGACATGTTTTGGAAGATAAACTGATGTTCCTCTCTTTTCTGTTCATATGTGGCACATGGGTGGACAATAAAAAAAACTAGACAAGTTCCATCCTTCATTGCATTTGTGGTGAGCGACACCGTCCCCTTTTCTTCTCTTATACATTTAATTCATATCATTCCATCATGGATTCAATGTTTCCTTTCAAATGTTTCCTTGTATATAAATGTTGTTTTTGTGAACACTGTAGTCTTGTTTCATTTTACATTGAACTTGAGTTCATGATTTTGCAACTTAGCTCTCGTTAGCGATTTGAACTCTGCCTGGTTTTCTTGCCAAAACATTATTGTTGTATTTGTAGTTCCCTCTTTCAACTACATTGTCACTAGTGTTTGTTAAAAGTATATAGTGTAGTTTGTTTTCATTCATTCATGCCATTGTTGCTTTCTTCTATAATAGCTTTGGATTTGGATCCTAGACACGATCCACCACTGAAAGAAAAAAAAAATGCTAGATCACAAACCATAATAAACATGAAGCAACCCACCTCAATCCAATTGGGAACATTAACCCAAAGCAAACCCTTATTACATTGGAAGTTCCTAGTTCCTAAGTAGTTAAGATGGAATTAGTGATAGTGAAGATGTAGTTAATTATCAAGCAAAACACAATCTTTTCTAGATGGTTTTACTATGCCATTGAACTCTAGTTCTAGGTTGTTGGCTTCCCATTTTTTGACATTTGTTATTTAGGTCTCAAAGTATGTAAGAATGTTTTTTTAGATTCTTTCATTTGAGGGTTATTAAGTTCACATTCGAATTGGATTGATCATGAGTTGGACATGGTTTCACACTAGTCATTGTTTGAGCAATAATTATTATAGCCGTGTTCTAGCCTTGACTTGTTTGAATGAAAACATTGTAGTGGTTGGATAGCATAGCCCATATTAGTTTTATGGTATAAATTTTGGCTTGATGCATTGTATGCCTTGTAATGATGAAAACTTGCATTTTTGTTGATGTGCTTTATGGAATTATATATAGTTTCTTTGAGTTTGAAATACCTTTAAATTTGTGTCTTGTGCTTTATAAATAAATCTACTTGTGCCTAAAATAGAAGGAAAGTAATCTTGTTTGCGTCGATACATTTAATTTATATCATTCCATTAATGGATTCAATGCATCCTTCTAGATGCGGCCTTGTATATAAACATTTATTTTGTGAATACAGTCTGCTTTTGTTTTTTATATTGACCTAAAGCTCATGATTATGTAGCTTAGCCACCATTAACCATTTGAACTCTAAACTTATCTTTCTAGTTAATCAATTTTCTTGTCAATACATGATTGTTTTCTTTGTGCTGCCCTCTTTCAACTACATTTTTATTTGTGTCTACTAAAAGTATAGTGTAGTTTGTTTTCATTCATGCCATTAGTTTCTTTATTCTAGAATGATTATAGATTATAGACATAATCCACCAATGGAAGAAAGAAACAAACACTAGCTCCCAAACCTACTAAACACCAAATAACCCACCTTAATCCAATTGGGAACAATGACCTAGAATAAATTTTAGCTATAGTGGATGTTGCTAGTTCCTAGTCTAAATGTAAATAGTTGATATTGAGTTAGTGATATTGCAGAAATAGTAAATCAAGCTAACACAACCTTTTCTAAATGGATTGTCTGTGCCATTGAACTTTAGCTAAAGGTTGTTGGATACCCTTATTTTTGTTCCATTTTTGGTTTAAATCCCAAAGTCTATAAGAGTGCTATTTTAGGAATCGTGAATTTGAGGTTTCTTAAATTCAAGTGTGAATTGGCTTGATCATGGTTGGATGTGGTTTCAAACAGTCATTTTTCTATCTAGATGTATTATAGTAGTGTTCTAGCCTTGGCTTGTTTGAATGCAAACATTGTAGTAGTTGGCCAACATAGACTATATTAGTTTTCTAGTGTATTTTTTCAATTGATTCATTGTATCCCTTGTTCTTTGAAGGTAACCTATGTTTTTATTGATGTGGATTGTGGCGATATATATTGTTTCTTTGGATTTGATATACCATTAAACTTTCTATCTTATGCTTCATAAATAAATCTACTTATGCCTAAACTAGATGGCAAGGAATCTTGTTTTCTCTTATACATTTAATTCATACCATTCCATTTATAGATTCAACATGTCCTTCTATATGTTTCCTTGCATATAAAAATTTCTTTTGTGAACGTGGTGTGTTTGTGTTGTTTTACATTGAACTTGACTTCATCATGATTATTAAACTTATTTTTTGTTATCTATTTTAACTCTAAACATAACTTATTAGTTGACTGAGTTTTCTTACCAATAGATGATTATTGTAATTGTGGTTCCCTCTTTCAACTTGTTGTTGCAGCAACACCCCTCCCCAAAATTTTGTACATATTGGGGCCCCTCCTTTCTTTTTTGTAGAAAGTTTGCCTAAGAAGCCATCCCAGCCGTCAGCTGCGTTTTCAACATAAAATCTTGTTTCCCAACTAAAACATCTTGCCATCAATCTTTCCATTTTCCCCCAAAGAACCAAAAGGGAACTTAGAATTCTCCCAATGTTTTGGAGTCCCTCGGTCTATCTCCCTGCAGTTGCGGAAGCCAAGCGTCCAACCTTTCCGAAAGAAAGACTTAGATTTTCTCTGTCAAAATCGTAGACCGTGAGAAAGAAAATTACGGAAATCTTCGGGTTTTTCTTCCCGAAACGGTGGGAGAACTTAGGAAAGACGCCCGAAGGGATTTGGAATTTTTGTTGAAAGTCTGCGGAAACCTTCGGGTTTTCCTCCCGGGAACGGCGGAAGCCATTCACAAAAGCTTCCCGAAATACCACGGGAAACTCACGAGCTTCTTCCGAGAGAGAAAATGACTTAGATTCTTTTTGAAAAAAGTTGCGGAGCGCCCTAGGGAAACCACGCGGAATCATTCAGACTATGTTCCCGAAACCGCGGAAGCTTTCGGGCTATCCTTCCGAAATGGCGGAGCCATTCATCAAAAGCTTTCCGAAAAGACTTAGAAAAGTTCCGAAAGCCTGCAGAAACCTTCGGGTTTTCTCTCCGAAACGGCGGAAGCTATTCATAAAAGCTTTCCGAAATACCACGGAGAAATTCGCGAACTTCTTCCGAAACTATGAAAATAACTTAGAATTTTTTCAAAGAACTTTGCGGAAGCTTTGCGGAAGTTTTCAGCCTTTGCTCCCGAAACCGCGGAAACTTTCGGGCTACCCTCCCGAAACGGCTTAGGTAGAAGAACTAGCCATTTTCTCTACCAGAGAGGGCTCTCTCTGGTAGAGAAAATGGCTAGTTCTTCTACCTAAAGCTTGGATTGAAATAGGTTACCTTAGGTCTTATTTTATTACAACCGAAGTAAAATCTAAGTGCTAACAGGCGGAAGCCAATTATTTAAAACTCGGAAAAGGGCTCCGAAATAATTCCGGGAAAATGTGCGGAGGAGTATAAGATGTGCTCCCGAAACGGCGGGAGCCATTCGTCTAAAACGCCCGAAAAGGACCTAGAAAAGTCTTCGTTAAGTAATCGCGGAAGCAGTGGAACAATTCAAGTTTCCCTCCCGAAACGGTTCTGCTTCCGAAACGGCGGAGCAATTCATCATTTTCTCCCGAAACGGCGGAAGCCAATTATTTAAAACTCGGAAAAGGGCTCCGAAATAATTCTGGGAAAATGTGCGGAGGAGTATAAGATGTGCTCCCGAAACGGCGGGAGCCATTCGTTTAAAACGCCTGAAAAGGACCTAGAAAAGTCTTCGTTAAGTAATCGCGGAAGCAGCGGAACAATTCAAGTTTCCCTCCCGAAATGGTTCTGCTTCCGAAACGGCGGAGCAATTCATCATTTTCTCCCGAAATGGCGGAAACTTTCGCCGTGTTGTCCCGTAGTGGCAGAGGCCGCTTGTTTAAAGCTCGAAACTTTTTCAAAAGATCGCGGAGGAACTCGAAGAAGCCGCCCGAAACGTCGCGGAAGGCATTCACCAAAGCCTTCCGCAACCGCGGAAGCCTTGTGCGGAAACATTTCCTAAATCCTTCCGAAACGCCGAAACCTTTTCCTCTCCGCTACCGCGGGAGCCCGTTTCCAAAGTTTTGCGCACGATCATTTGGTGCGGAAGAGGTCCACCTTTTCCTCCCGGCACAGCGAAAGCTTCCGCTACATCCTCCTGCAACGGCGGGAAGGATTCGCCAATTTTCCCCGCAAGAGGCGGTCGCACGCAAATCGAGGTGACCCAATTTAATCGACGACGTACGACGCATTTAAAACCCCACCAACCGAATTAACACCCCACACGTGCCTGGCCCATATAAATAATCAACGGGGTACGAGCCAACCCATTGTCGTTTTGTTTTATAAACAAAGCCATTGAACGCCGCGCGATCATTCCAGCTCGTCTTACGCAGCCACGTTCGCGGCCACCTCAGTTAGCGATCCCCACGGTGCCAGGTAGGATTTTAACCTTGATTTTCGCTATTGGGTTGTTTTTTTGTTTGAAAACAATGAGTTTTAGTGGGATTTTGACGGGCAAAACACCCGTCAAGGGCTATGTTTTTCCCGTCAGACGCAGTTGAATGGAGTTCTCGTCTCGTCATATAAAGCAGACATTGGTTAAAACATTAACATTTTTTGAGTAGATACAGTTGGTTTTGGGCGGGTGAACCTGTTCCATTTTTTATCCCCAGGCCGCGTGCCTCGTTTTGAGGAGAATCTGTCGAAACCCCATAGGCCTTTCATGTCCCCGGCCGAAGAGCTCAGGATGTAAAACCTGGGCCTTTCCATAAAACCTCAGGCCCTCGACGCCCTCCACCCAAGTCAAAACCTAGAAACCGACGCCATTGCCCCTGTCAAAATCCCGTGAACATTCAAGTCGCGCGAGCCGAAACCGTGGCCACCCTAACCTTTACCGTCAATGTGTCGCCGGCGCCATCACCCCCGCTCGGATTAGAAATTCTCATAGAGCACCTCGGCGAAGTGCCGTGCGTGACAATAGCATTCCAAGCCCTCACCGAGTCGAAAGTGCGAAAGGGGCTCCCTTGTCGTCACAAAGTCTTTCCAACCTGAGTCTCCCCGCCATTAGCCTTTCCAGCCACAATGATGACGGAAGACACCTTCGTCCCCAGGGCGGAACCGAAAACCAATGGATTCCGCAACTCGCCTATCGAGCCGAGAACAAAATGTGTCCGAGACATAGCCTATCTCCTCAGAAGCATTCCAGACTCATCTTTTTAAGAGATTGAAAATTTTCAATTTATGTCTTATGCTGAAATAGTGTTTTGCTTCCTAAATATACAGCTTCATTGACTTATCTCATTGATATTAAAACGATGTTGCTCTCGGTTAAAACCTCACAGTATGTTGCTCAAATGATGACTTGTATATGGATGTTGTCAGGGATAAGTCAAGATGCCGAAAACCGGTAAGAAGAAAGCTAAGATGACAGAAAAGAAACCTGCCCCTCCCAAAACTGAAGTTTCACTCCAAGACACTAGGTGCACCACTGGTGTCCCTCCAGAAATCAGATGGGGTGACATCTACAGAATGATCCGGGACCAAGAAATCCCAGATATGTTGTTAGAGGAAGCACCGATTTATCTTAACATCAGAGCCTCAGGCATAACTAGAGCCGCTACCCGCCCTGAGCTGTTCCCCTGTGCTGAAGTGATCGGATGGATACTCCAACATGCCGATGCTGAAGGGAGAGTGATAAATGATAGCGGGAAAGTGGCTATCGCCTCATTTCAACCCGCGTATATTGCGGCAGCCTACCGATTTCCCCGTGTCCAACAAGATCTGACTGACGAATGGTTGGGCCAAATGAATAACGTCGAGATGGCCAAGAAGCTGCTAATAGCAGGCAAACATTTGAGAAAAAAGGGGAATGATGAGTATGACGTACAGAATCTAAGAGCTCCTTTTAGATTGATTTCCCTGATGCTGTGCAGAATCTTCGGCATGCCTGATGGCACAGTATACAAGATTCAGTGGGTCCCTATCATCCACTATGTGGCATTTAAGGGAACTGTGTTTGACTGGGCCACTCTCCTGTCAGATAGTATGGCCTCGATGATAGTAGCTGCAAGGGAAGGACTAGCCTTGAAGAAGGTTGAATTCTTCATGTCTTCGTATCTGATAGATTGTATCTTGGCCAAGATAGACTTCCCCAAATTGGGCTGCACATGGGATAGGGCTACCACCCCGGTCTATATTGCATTCAAGATGTTGTGGGCTCAGAATTACAAGCCTAGCTACAAACTCATCTGTGAGGGGTTCATCATGCCCCTATACGAGAAAATGTTCAAGGAAGAACCAAACTGCCTGTCAGAAAACGCTTTGGAAGTCCTTGAGGATTATGGGGACTTTTACTTTTCGGAGCAAGGTACCTACCTGAGAATGTTTGGAGGGACTAAGCCCCCATACATCTTGCCGCAGTATGCCACAGATTATGTGTTCTCAAAGAAGCAGTAAGACAACTCTTCTTGGATGGGATTGGAGCAATGCTCCACAAGCAACATAAGGATTCCTTTCCCCCCCTACCTTTCTGCATAGGTGCTTACAAGTTTTCAGGGGTTGCCTCTGCCAACGAATTTGTTCAAGAGTTGAAGGCCTTCCACTTCGGTGAGGTTATCTTCCACAGGAACAACAGAAAGGGTAAAGTGGTCGAGCATTGCAAGGATATCTATGCCCACTTCGAGTACTCCCACTACCCTGATGCCGAGGAAGAGGCATTCAGAGGCATCAGCAGCATGGCTGAGCTACGAATTTGTCGCCAAGGCACTAGAGCAAGCTCTAGCTCAACTAAGGACCAGAAGACCAAACAACAAAAGGAGAAAGAAGCTGAGGATGCCCGAGCTCAGGAAGAGCTCAGATTGAGAGAGGAAGCAAGGTTACAGCGGGAAGCTGAGGAAGCAAGAAAGCAGCAAGAAGCGGAAAGACTGCGGAAAGAGGCTGAGGAAGCCCAAAAGTAGAAAGAGGCTGAAGCTGAGCGGGATGAGGCAGAAAAGAGGGCGGAAGAAGAATTAAAGGCAAGGGAAGATGTCGTGGCACGTGGATCCGGTATACAGGACATGGAAATAGACACCTCTCAAGCAGGGGGCTCTGGTACCCAAAATAAAGGAGGGGACCCTGCTCAGGAAGTCCAGACCCCACTAGAAGAAGAAGACATAGACATCATAAACCGACCAATTGTCCCGTACACTCCATCAGGAAAGCGTACGGTGTCCAAGTGGAATGAGTTTGTCTATGACAAGAAAAGAAAAGCAATGGTTCTCAAATCAGAAGAGAGGATCAAAAGTCCCTTTCATGAGGACATCGTTACCCACCAGGAGGTCACTATAATGCAGAATACAGACCAAGATCCCTTCGCTATGGCAACTGCAGCTGTAGCAACGGCAAAAGCATCCCTGGCCAATGTAGGCATGATGGTAAGAGACAGTGAATTGACAAGGAAGAAAGCTCGTACGCTACAACAAACTGTGGCTAATGAGCAAGCCCAAAGAGATCTGGCAGTGAACAAGTATAATTGCTTGTACGTCGAACATAAGGAGCTGTCAAACAAGTACAGCCAGCTGGAGGAGGAAAAGGACCAGCTAACACTCCAAATCATGATTGTAGAAGCGGAGAAGAATGGAGTAGAAGAAAAGGCTTCTCAGCTAGAAGCACACAAGCAAACATTAGCTGAGCGATTAGAGCAGGATGAGAGCAAAACGGTGGACATGTCTCCTTTCCACGAGCTGTCCTGCAGCATTCTGAAGCAAATAAACGACACGCAGGAGCTGATCACTGACGAGGTTTGCAAGCTCAAGGCCATGATAGTCAGATTAAAAGAAATTAATGCGGAGGCCCACAGGCTCAAAGCTAAGAATACCCGTGTCAAGGCGAACGTCATAAGTCAGATGGCATGGAGAGAAGGGAAAGGGGGTTTCCCCCCGCATCTTCCTTTTAAGGCTGTGGACGATTTTAATGAAGATATAGCCTTGCTGGAGTTTGGCAGGAACTGTGCCAATAAACTGATAACCAGTGTGCAGAGAACAACAAATAGAATTAACAGCCTATACCAAAAGCTCAAAGGAGTCCATGACAACTGCACATTGAGTTTCCCTCAGACCCTAGAAGACTTCCCTGAAAAGGAGCAGCGGTTGTCTCAGCTAAAGGAAGAGCTAGGCTTCCAGATGGAGTATGTGAAAAGGATTGATGTCCTGGCTATGGATGATCTCCAGCATTATATCGGTTCATCATCACTTCACAAACATCTGCTGAAGGAAGTGCATCAAGCTGCAGTAGCAGAAGTGCAAAGCATTAAAACAGAGCTTGGGAAGAATGTGACTTCTCATAAAATCTTGTTTCCTGCTGCAGCAAACGTAATCATAAGGGACACAGGTGTGTGGTACAGCTACATAGCAGAGGAGGACAGGAAAGCTGCAGCAGCAGCAGGAGCATCAGTAGATCCAGGATCCTCTCTCCCAGCAGCCTCTCTCCCAGCAGCCTCTTCCCCAGCAATGGCAGAAAGTCTGGCCAGTTCAATTCCCCCTTCCCAATTAGAAGCAACATCAGCAGGGGATTCGAGAGCCTCTTCCCAGGCTGCATCAGTAACAATTAACTTGGGCGACCCTCTGCCAACAGAAGCTCACGCACAAGAGTAAAAGAGGCTGGATTCAGTTGAGCAACTCTCTTCAGCCAAACACGTGCCCAGCAAGGAAAGCTTTGGTGTTAACCAATTTTCTGCTATGTATATTTTGAATATGTAAGGCGTAAGCCATGGGACAGCTGTCCCTATTTCTGTCAGAACAATTTTGTAAAAGAAGTAATCATTTTGGTAGTCGATTATAGAGGAAATTCCTGTAAATGACAGGTGGAGGATGCTAGGTGTCAGCCCAAAGGGAAAATGTATAGATATAAATAGAAGCTAGGAAAGATTAGAAAGGACTTTTGGCAGGGAATGAAATTTTGGAAAACGATATGAGCTATCTTGTATCGGGTCTGTAAAATTGATTTTTCTAATAGAAGCCACGGGAGATGGACGTTTTGCCTGGGATGTTAGACGGCTGTATATTGGACTATTCTAACGAATGTTGTTCTGTAATGTGAGATCATTCTTATCACCTGAACTATTTCTTTGTATTAATGATTTTACTCCTCTCTGTGCATGCGTTTTTTCTCTATTCTGTGAACAATGGATGCATTTCACATTAAGTCAGGAGCTACCTGCTGATATATTTACCATTGCTGTAGGATTCGCTTTTAGATTAAAATGGCTAACTGTTCTTTCTTTAAGATAATTCGTATGGCTCATTGTTCACGCCTTTGATAAGCTCCTTGCAGGGATCTTTAAATTTAATTTTAGTCTGTTACATTTAGATCTGTTTCTGCGCTCTTGTTATTTAGATTAGATATTTTCGATTCTTTTCCATTTTATGAGCAATAGATGCGTTTCATGTTGAATTAAGAGCTATCTTCTGAAGATCTTTATCCTGCTGTAGCTTTAATTGTGAGAATTAACAGCTATCTGTTCTCTCATTACGTTATTTGTTACAGTTTATTGCTCACCCCTTAAGCGTGTTCCCTGCAAGGATAGATAGATTTACTCATATTCCTAGACTTAGATCTGTTTTAGTTGCATCTAGATCGAATATAATTTAGGCACTTGCATCTCATTTAAAAGACATAAAACCCAAAAGAAAGGTGGATCGGGCCATAACCGATAGAGTCGGATTTAAACTCCAAATCCACGGTTGCCGGAACCGCTAACCGGACGGATTCCCTACACCAAACGGGAGATAGTCTAATTGGGACCATCTCTCGGGGAGAATCCCTTTCTGATTGATGCTACGATTTCCGAGGCATCAACACAACTACATTGTTATTTGTGTCTACTAAAATTTTAGAGTGCAATTTGTTTTCATTCATGTGATTTTTGTATTTATTGTAGAATTCCTTTAGACTCTAGACAAAATCCACCATTAAAATAAATAAATAAATAAGCAATAGTTCGCAAACCCCAATAGAAACCAAACAACCCATCTCAATCCAATTGGGAATAATGACCCATAAGAAAAACTAGGTACAATGGGAGTTCTGGTTCATGGTCTAAATGGAAGTAATTCAAATGGATTTAGTGATATAACAAAAATGATAAATTGATCAAACTTTCCATAAATGTAACCTTATATCTATGTTTTCATGGGGTTTCATAGTTATTTTTTTATGTATAAGCATTTGTTTTGTCAATTTCCATCATAGATAAAACTTGTATCTCATTGAAGTTCACGATTTATGCAAGGTATCTTTGATTAGTCATTTGGACTCTAATTCTAGTTTAATAGATGTGTTGGTTTTCTTGTCAATAAATTGTCATTATCTTCATGTTTCCCTTTTCAAAGTACATTTTTATTCATCTTACTATGAATATGGAGTGTCCATTATTACCCTTATGTTATGAAATCTATGTCTTTTAGTTCATTTTTAGGGATGTTATTCGGTGCTCCTTTCGATTGTATATAGAATCCACCATTGAAAGAAAAAACCAAACAATAGGTTGAAAAACCCAAGAAACACCAAACAATCCCCCTCAATCCCGAATGGAAATGACAACCAAGAACAAAAACCAACCACATTGAACACTGTCAATGCTCAAAGTAGATGCAATTAGTGCAGATGGAGTTAGTGGTAACATAGGATCTTATTTTACTCTTGGGGGATAATCCCTCCCTCCTATGGGATATTACGTCTAGAGAAAAACTAATATTTTATCTATAATAAACGTATATCTATGTTTTGATGGATTTTCATACTTCTCTTAACTTGCATAACAGTACTTGTTACATGAGTGACTATGACAATTAATGCATTTTACCTATGGGTTTGATTTAGTGTCAAGAATTGCATGCTTGTACATGGGTGCCTTTGCTTATCTTGAAATTAAAAACTAATGTTTTGTCCACTTTCACGGAATAACATATTTCCATATTCCCTTTTCATTCTCTATAGAGACCTCATATCCATGTTTTGCTAAACCTACATAGTTTATTTTTCATGTAACAATAATCATTCGTGGATGACCCTTATAGTGAATTCCTTTTGCCTATGAATATTATTTTTCTTCCAAAATTATATTTATATAAATTGTATATATTATATTTTTTTTTCTCAAGGTGGAGATGCTTTTGTTGGAATTGAAATTAAATGATTTTTCATTCTTCATATTGACCTCATATCTATGTTCTGCTAAATCTACATGGTTTTTTTTTTTATCTATAACAACAATCATCCATGGATGACCCTCACATTCAATGCCTTTTTTCCTATAAATATCCATTTTCTTCCAAAATTATTACAATAATGAATTGTACACAATATTATTGCTATTATGCAACCATATATTCGAACTTGCATGCATGCATCATGAATCCATAGTTATATGAGATTTGATGGCTATTATAGATATTGTAAACTACTTATGGGTTTCCTTTCCCTTTTGCATGAATGTATACATACATCAAAGGATATTGATTTATCTCTATATAAGTAAAAAAAGAAACATATTCCCCTTTCATAGAACAACACAATTGTTGGTTGTTCCAAAACATCTATTTCAACTATCGTTTTTAATATAAACAGGGGCCAATTTAAAAAACAAGGTCGTTTCTTTGTATTAATGGTTACGTAGACAGTAAAAATACCTTGCACTTTAGTCATCTAATTATAGAATGCATTTGTATACTTTTTTTTCAGCGAAAAAAACCATACTATTGGTATGTAGAGAATCAAATAGTACAAATAAATAGTCAAAGATAGACTTATGTTTAGCGAAAGACTAAAGGTCGAAGCATGTTCAGATGTCCTTACTACATGATACTAAAGCAACAGTCATCAGGATTACAGAAAAAGAAATTATATGTCAAAAATGTTGACAGTGCCAAACTAAATAACCTATGAATCCAGAAATTCCTCCCAGTAGATGACTCCTTCATCCCCATCATATGCATCTTTTGAAAGTGAATCAGCCAAGGTATTATGATTTCTATAAATATGTTCAAAAGAAATCTCACTGAAAAGCTGAATCTTCTCCGTAGTTCTACAGCACCATTGATAAAGAGAAGTAATATTTAAATTATACTCTCCTTGTGCCCATTTAATTGTTACTCTTGAGTCACCAAAAACTATCAAATCTCGAAGGCCAAATGAAATTGAAACAGTAAGCATGTGCACCAAAGTGCCAATAACTCAAAATTTGTATTAGTGCCCCTCCCACAGTTGATCTTGAGTGTGTAGTAGTGTTCCTTATTTAGAAATAGGACTCCAAGCACAAAGAATGTCACTTGCAGCCCCATCAAAAAAAGAAACTAGTCGATGGTGATCAAAGACAAAAGAACTATCATTTGTTTTGTTCTTTTTAACCACAGCCTTACACTGATTCTTGATCATCATATCAATCCTGTTGTAAGTACACACCAAGCTGGGAGACCCATTCTCAAAAATAATTTCATTCCTATTGTGCCAGATGGCCCAAGCGATGATAGTAGGCAAGAAGGGGAACCTTTTGCACTTTATGTTCCAGTTGAGAGCACACACATCAAATAAATCAGTACCCCACTGAAGATCAATACTGAGAAGATTTGTAACCGAGGACCAAAGAGATTTCGCAAATCCACATTCCACAAACATATGATTGACAGATTCCAAATTGTTTTTGCATAAAAACAAATACTGGGGCCCGACCATCCTTTTTAGTAAGATTGTCCCAAGTTTTCAGCACACCCTGAGGTGCATGCCACATAAAACACTTGATTTTTAAGGGGATATCCCACTTCCACAAGACCTTATACCACCAGTTTGCAGGAAAGATACAAAAAACATTGATGATAGCCTTGTAAGCTAGTTTTGCAGTCACCCTACCAATGAAAACATTACTGCTCCATATAAGTTCATCATTTTCCATTGTTAATCTACACCCTCAAGAATTCATCCTATTGATATATTGTTCCCATTCCATCACAGTGTTGTCAGAGAATCCCAGTTCCATGGGACTAAGCCAATAACCTTGCCTATTATCAGCATTAATCCTCTTAATCTTGTCAAGAGTAGCTCGATCAAACCAATGCAGGGTATTGAGAATCTCGCTGGAAAGAGTGTAATCTTCATCCAAACATGAAATCGGGTCAATTCCAACCAAATTTTTTTTTTCGCTTCCAACCTTCCAAACTAAATCTTTTGCCAACAGGTTATAAATTTTAATGAAACCATTCCATATAGGGGAGGTCCCTCTGGTAATCTTAACTGGATTCCTTATCCAATTTATAACATCTCCATTGATATATTTGATTGAAAGAACCTTAGTCCAAAGGGTAGGGCCAAAGAGGCCTCTCCAAAAGCTTTTCAGCCTCAGTGCACAACTAAATAGTGGAAAATGTTTGATCCCCCAACCACCACAGCTTTCTGGAAGTGCAATATTTTCCCATTTGGTCATAATCAATTTGGTTTTTTCCAATCCCCCGATCTAAAGAAAATTAAACAAAAGTTTCCTAAGACAATTGGTAATGTAAATAGGGACCTGTAATATATAAAACTAGTAAACCGGGATACCAGTAAGTACAGATTTCACCAAAGTGAGGTGACCACCAATAGAAAGCAGTCTAAATGTCCAAGGATTAATTTTTTTTTCCACTTTCTTTAAAATCCACAACCAGACATTTTTCCTATAACCATTAGGTTTTAGGAAGTATCCAAGATACTTAAAACCCTCCTCCAACGGATAGAAATTATATGGAAGTAATCCCTTATAGTATTCAATTTTGTTCCCTTCCATCCTGTAATGATAAATGTTGTATTTTCTGCTGCTCACCATCATACCAGAAGCCACACAAAAGGTCCCAATAATTCTTTTATAGTGCAACCATTCGTCTCCAAAATCTGACCCTGCTAAGAGCACATCATTGATGAATAATAAATGAGTTCAGGACAAATCAGAAGATAGATTAATACCCTTAATGTTGCCAGTTGCTTTTTCAGACCCGATCATTCTACTTAGAACTTCAATGGTTAAAAGGAATAAGAGTGGGAACAATGGGCAACCCTGCCTAACTCCTCTGGTCATCTTAAAAAAATTAGAAGGAGCATCGTTGACCAATACTGCGATATTCGCAGTAGTAACACAAGCCATGATCCAGTGCAGAAAAATAGGCGGAATACCAATCTAGATAAGTATCAGCCTCAAAAATATCCAGTCCACTCTGTCATGTGCTTTTTCTAGGTCCATTATTAACAACATAACTTTCATATTTTTCAACTTGATAGTATGTATTATCTCTTGAGTTATGCCGATGGCGTTTAAAATTTGACGATCCTTCAAAAAACTAAACTGTTCGCTTGAAATGCATCTGGACAGTATCGGCTTCAGTCTAACAGAGATTATTTTGGATATTAATTTGTATGCCAGATTGCATAACACAATCAGCCTAAAATCACCAAAAGTGGAAGGCTTGCTTTTCTTTGGGATTAAAGTGAAGAAAGTCGAATTGAGGCCACCTAAAATATATCCATCTGTTCTAGAGTACTCCACCATTTTTAGTAAATCCTCCCCCATAACATAAAAAAATTGCAAGAAAATATCTATTGTCGAGCCATCCGGCCCAAGGATTTTGTCCTTGGAAAAACCCTTCAATGTCTCTTCAATTTCCAGCAAACTAACTTCTTTCCCCAGCTCATGTGCTTCATGATCCTCAACAAAACCGAAAACTATTTGGCCACATTGATTTGGGTAAGAAGATCACTATGGTTCGTATCCGAATATAGATTTCCAAAGAAACCCATAGTAGCCTTGTGGAGCTCCCTCTGTTCGTGGATGGTGTTCCCTTCAACATCCAAAATATCCCAAATGGCATTGGTGTTTTTCCTTTGAGATGCAAACGAATGGAAAAATTTAGTGTTTCTATCACCAAGGCCAATCCAAGCGGCTCGAATTTTAAGCCTCCATTTCATCTCCTCCCGCACAAATAATTCCTCCTTTTGTTCCAACAACTTCACTTTCATATAGACATCCTTTTCCACCTCCCCAGTGAAATTCAAAAGGTGAAATTCTTGAATCTGGTTTTCTAAACACTCAAGCTCCAACAAATCGGACTTTTGCTTATTTTTGATCCAACATGTAACTAACTCCTTTAGTTTATGAAGCTTCAAGACAATAGCATCCACGGGATTCAAAACAGAATCAGAGTCACAATTTTCCCAAAAACTTCTTATCATTTTGTATCCAGGAACTGTTGAACTTGGAAGGATAGTTCAGTTTGAAGAGTAAATCATCAATCTAGAAGAAGACAGGCCAGTGATTGGAGAATTTATTCTCCCCAATCCAAGTACGATGTCTCTCCCGTCCATTTAGTAAACTTGAATTCACCAGGAATTTGTCCAATCTTTTGTGTATACCCTCGCACCCTGCCCTCCCATTTGTCCAAGTAGGAGAAGGAGTACCTGGGGAAACATCCACCAAATCAAATGAGTCCAATAACGGAGAGAAGAACCCAACCATAACATCCAATCTATTCTATGCTCCCCAAATTTCCTCTGTGCCCTTGGTGAAATTCATATCTCCCGCAAGAATCAAGTTTTTATTGTTTAACAGACTGGACGAGCACAAAGAGGACCAAAAAGGACCGTGTTCCTTATAAGGCCCATAGATGTTAAAAATAGACAAAGGATAATTGAAAATCAGACAACTCCCCTCTAAGAGGATACCCCACTTAGTCTTAAAAGCACATAAATTGAAGTACTTAGGATCCCAACCCGCTAGAAGACCACCAGACAACCCCAAATAATTGGTGGCCACGAATTCCCATCTAGGTAATATGGGATCCAACTTAGACACAGCACAAAAACCCTCGCACATAGTTTCCTGAAAAAGTATTAAACTAGGACTAGTAGATTTGATAAGATGGGATAAGGCCCTAGTCCTGGAAACCTTCCCTAATCCCCTAACATTTATTGTGAGAATGATCATTAATCACCCCCTGACAGAGGCATATTTGCTCCAAGGGCCTCAGCAGAGTCAATTGAGTAATAACCACACAATCCAATGCTGGAATCGTCAATGCGAGAAGAAACCAGGATGTAATTTTCGACCTCCCCTTCATGAACAGTAACCCCAGGTTTCCTTCTACTTTTCTTAATAGTAACATTAAGAAAACGATCCGCAATCAGAGGTTTGACAGTCGGGTTGGAAGAGGGATTCTTCGAATAAATAGTAAGAGGGTAAAAGATAATTGAGACAGAACCGTTCTCAATTCCACTCTCAATGTGTGCCACCCTATCAACCAGGGAAACCCCTTCCCCACTAGCAGGAATATTAATATCAGGAGAAGAAAAAGTTCCTAGGTTAACATGTGAAGGAGCAGTAAAAGGGGCATGGGTTTCAGCATTACCCAGTAAAGAGGACTCAGGGGGAACAGAAGGACGACCCTCCCCCCCAACAATATATTTTCGAACCAACACAACATTATCAAATAAACCCCCAAGGTTTAGTTTGACCTTACCCTCAACAATCCTTCTATCTAATGATTTCTCATGTTCAAGATAAAAATCAAGTTCTGCCCGTGAAATATCCTTATAAGGTGTAATAGAGCCAAGTGAGATCTTACCCGAATTTGATAGTACCAGCGACGGAAGTCCATCATTTATAGCTAGGTCCTCCGAACTCAAAACCCCAACAAACCCATCATTATGAGCAGTCCTCCTCCAGCTAGGGCACTGAGCCAGCACATGTCCCGTTTCTTTACAGTTGAAACAACGAAAGGGAACCCTAAATAATCGATCCTCTGTTTGAAAATAACCTTAACCTAGACATTCTCAACCTCCCCAGGCAAGCCTTTTGCCAAATCGAATTCAACCATGACCCGAGCAACCTTCCTGTCAACACCGAACAAGGGGATTTTATCCATCCTCACAAAAATACCCACTCTATTTTCCAAGTTGTTATACACAATTTATCTTGGGAAAATTATGTTCCTTGCAAAAGTCTTATTGGTCTCCATGAATGGATCTATGATTGCAAAAAGCCATAATAAGGTGATAATTGTCATTTCTATGACTGAGTGCTTTTTTGTGTTAGATATTTATTCATGTTGCATATTAGTTTAAATTGGTAACTTAAATTGACTTCATAATATTGCACATTATGCTCATCGAGAATGTTGAGTTGTAGTTCCATGTTCATATTTGCATAATTTTTCTTTTTTTCTAGAGTGGACTTATATTCTTATGGACAAACTAACATGTTTCTTTTTGTCTATGCAAAATCAAAAGTTTAATAAATTTAATAAATGGTTACTATAGTTGGTTTGTTTTATTTATACTTTTTAATTTTCCCCTTCACATGTGTACATGTATATGTCTTTATTATTTGTTGCTAATGCAGTCATATACTTTTTATTCACTGCCAAGGCAGGGATATACTTTCCGTTGGAAATTCAAACTGCATTTACTAGCATTATTTGCTTTTTCCATACATAATTTATTGCAATGTTTAAAAAAAAATTGATATTAAATATAATATTTTGAAAATTAAAATAAATTTATGAATTTTTAAAATACAAAATTATGATTTTTTATTGGTTTAAAGCACTTCTGATGGGACATAAATCCCTGGAGGAGTGCTTTTTTTTCATTGTGGTTCACAACCCTGGAGAGGAATTGCTACATCCATGGGAGGAATTCACAGGGGGGCCACCTGAAGGGGACTCTCCCCACCGACTCTGATTACAGAGCCTAACCTGGTGGGGGCAAGGAGGAGTGCTTTTATTTATAAAAATTAAAAAATAAATAAAATTAATTTTTAAATTAAAATTCTATAAAAATGCCATGTCCCTTGGCTTATTATTTATAATATGTATTTTATTTTTTCTTTAGGTGGTCACACTATTGGGTTCTCACACGGTAATGAGTTCATGCACAACATATACAACTACATCATAGCATCCGACATAGTTCCAATGATGAATCCAAGTTACACATGCATGCTTTGAGGTATATGTATGAGGTATGTGCTTGATCCCACTATGGCGGCATTAAATGGGCATATTATCACAACGACATGAAAGGAATGGAGCTTCTCGCAATTGAGCATATACTCTATGTCGATCCTCCCACTCGTTGTTACATTAATTCCTTTGCCAAATCCAGGAAGATCTTCTTCAACTTCTTTGTGACGTCCATGATCAAACTAGTGATTGTGGGCATTAAGGCTGAGGGACATGGAGAAATATGTAGAGATTGTGGATGCTTCAACAACTAAAACTAACTAAATGCTTTTCTTAAGCTTCTTCAATCTCTTCCTATAAATTGCTCGAAGTTTGGATTTCATCCTCTCCTCTGAATTAGGAGAATCCAGTTATACCAAATTCATTCTTTGTTCAATGAAAATGGCATCCAAATTTTGTGAAGACATTACTATACGAACACGTCAGTGTCTCATTTTTGGAACAAAGTGTAACCATCTTTCAAAAGATCGATATTGTCTATGTTAGGTGTTAATTAGTAATTATATATTGAAAAGTATTTATAATCTATGATTTTGAATGAAATAATTTAGCCAAAATCATTATGTTTGCAACTCGAGGCATGTCTTATGCATGGGGGGTTCACTAGTGAGGCAATATCATATCACGTCCATTCATATTGGGGGGTTGAATACTCTTAAAAACCTCAAAAATATATTGCCCCGTATTAAGGGGTCAAGGGGTTTTTTTTATTTGACATAATAATATCAATATTGGGGGTTATTTTATTTGGGAGTGTTGAGGAATAACCTCCAAATTGTGGGATGGATTCATACGTCCAAATCATGGGCTCAATTCATACCCACCTAAGACTTGAGGACCTTCCATTTTTATTTGATATTGCTTATGATCCTAAGTTTTGAATAAATTTGATAATAGTGTACCAATGATAATATCGATGGAAGTCTCTTTGGATTATTGTCCTTGAGCAATGTAACATTTCGATAATTTCATAAAATTTTAAAAAAAAATTATACCAGCATTAAATGTTAAAATTGTGATTGCAGAAGTAATAAATGCTTGTTAAGGCAGTATTAAATAATAAAGTCATTAATGTATATAACAATTTAACTACTATGTCCTTTTAACTAATGATGCTTTAAGACAGTGATGTGTCTTACCTCTTTAAAAATGATTACGACACTAATTTGTTTGTAGTTGTAATAACTGAAATTTCAAAACAATATAAGACGGAGTTCTCCTTGACAAGGTACTAACAGTTTTAATTTCAGGATGGTGATAAAAGGGTTCCTGTGAGGTGCCCCGAGACTTACTTAGCTAATTAGCTAAAGCATTTGTACCTGTCCTTCTTGCGAATATTCGCAGGTAAGGATAACAATGACAAAACAATGTTTAAGAGTATTTATATTTTCCAATTAGTCGTCGTATTTGGTTAAATAAATTATAAGTACCTCCTTGTTTCAGGTATGGAATTCTATCCAAGTTCTAAATGTATTATTTCGAAAAAAATACAAGTTGCAGAAGTTAATAATATTTAAACAGGGTGCAAAAGTACATTATCTTTGTAGAAATATCTATGCTTAAAAATCTTAAGATTAATTACTAGATTTGAAGAATGAATTGCTAATATGATTCTGCCAATATTTTCCAATTCATGAAATCTTTTACTACCAGGTGAAATGATTGATGGACAAATTCAATTTGAACTTTATTCCTTTATTATAACATCAAGTTTCACTTACTATTTCAATGCTTGGTATTTTGCTTAAGATAACTATGGTAGCTTCTACTTTCTCCATTTATAATATATATATATATATGGATATAGTCTTGATATTTATAAAGTCAAAATCATATTTTATTTAAGAACATAATACAATATAAGTGTGGACCCTTTTTAACTATAGGGTGAACCATTCTAATGTGATATTGGTGCATTATTATACCTGCCAAGGCAGGATATAGCAATTGGTTAGGTTGCAATTTTTTTTTTCTCACAAATTTTTTTTCTATAGTTTTCAATAGTTTTTAAATAAATATAAATTTAATTTAATATTTAATATTTGAAAATTAAAAATTAATTTTTATAATTAAAAAAATCAAATTACTAATTCGTGATTGATTAAAACTGATGATTAGACTAATTTTATCTGGTTTAAAAGATAATTGTCAGAAATTAAAAGAAATATATTAAAATTTAAAAAATAGCTATTATTCTCATGATTGCCACGTTTACCACCTCGTAAATGAAGAAATGTACTATGTATCCTTGTCTTGAACTTAATGATTCCTAATATTTTTGATTCTAAATTCACCCGTTAATTCTTCCACCCAGCATACCGATTATTGGCATGAATTTCGGCACATGCATCCAGATCGGATTATTGGCATGAATTTCGGCAATAGTTTTATTTAAATTTAGGAAGGCAGTTGATCGATGTGGTCAGCAACGGTACATAAGTTTAATGCATCAGTACAAAGTAAAAGTAAATACTAGTTTGTACAAGAGACGACCAATCCGTTCTTCTTCGGTGTTCCTCCTCGCTGGATCCCGATTCCCAACAAGCCAGCCTCACAATAAGCATCGCATTTATGGTAAGGGACTGCATCAACCAAAAGCGTTAAACAATGAACTCATTTCATTTTTCAAATTTCAACTTTGCTCATATATCAAAGCAAAATATATCTATTATTTCCCATCCAAATCATGTGAGCATTGGCATTTAATATTATCATCTATCTGGTTGTCTTTTCATGCATACTAGGCATGCGAGGTACTCTATTGGTCATGTTTTCATTTATAACCACTACTACATGGAGGAGGGTTTTAAGACGATTGTTTGAGACAATATTTCATATTGTCTTAACTTAATTTTTTTGTTTTTTTATTTATTTTATAGTATTATTATTTACAGCTTTATGTCGACAAAATGGAAAAGCTACCAGGCGGGAAGGCAAATTTTGGGTGTCAATCCCCAAAAACCAATTTTCCATCCCCTCCTTTGATTCTGAGTTGCTCGATGGATTGAGGATCTAACCGCTCTCAAGGGTTGATGGCTTGTTGCAACAAATTGCATATTGAGGAATCCAGCTTTCCGAGTCCACAAAGAGGAACCTGTGATGCGTTGCAGTTCGGGGAAATTGTTGTCTCAAAGTCGCGACCAGGCCACTGTAATGTGTTGCAGTTCGGGGAAATCACTGTGCCAAAGCTGCAGCCAAGCCACTGTGATGTGTTGCAATTTGGGTAAATCGTTGTGCCTGCAAAGCCGCGACTAGGCCGAGTTTTAGTTAAAATTTGAGTTGCTACTCTCTAGTCGATTTAAGAAGTAGGAGGCCAGGTTTTAGTTAATATCTGAGCTGCTGCTCTCAATTTAGATGATTTAAGAGGCAGGACAACTTATTCAAAAGTAGGGATTCTGACTTCCTGCCATTCCAATAAATAGTTCATTTTTTTTATGTAGGCTATGCCGAGATGTGATGCGGCAATAGTGGTGGTGGAACTTGGCCATGGTGTTTCCAAGTTCAAGAATGGCAATGAGGTTTACAGCGACATTAATAAATTTGAAGCGGGTAAGCCAAAACAGTGGAGGACTCCCTCACAGAGTTTCCCCACATTTATAGGGAGAGCAAGTGTGCCTGGTCATAAGTTCCTCTTCCACCTGCAGGTGTGGCTGGTTACAAGTTCCTCTTCCACAGAGGTCTTTTATTCCTTTGAGAACAAAGCGAAGCACGGGATGCATGTTTGAACATAGCAGTTATCAAAGGATTGGATACCCCAGAGTAGTGAACGAACTGTCAAAGCTAATCTCCATTGTTGTTGTATTCGAGAACCTGACAAGTTGAAATGGGTTCTCTGGTTTGCTTATCGGGTAGCTCAATGAAACTGGCAACGTAAAATGCGGTTAAAGATTTTCTAATCTCGTATTTAACTAGCCATTTTCTATTGCACGGTTTGAGACATGGAACAGGTTTTGTTGTAGTGGGTGTTTAAATCCATTTTGTTTTTGGTAGATTCTGGTGATGAAAAACTTCAATCTTCAATTGATGCTGTGGCAAAGAGAGAAAATCCATGTTCACAACAGTGGGTGGTTTTAATCCGGATTTTTCTTCCATTTTCTAGTGGAGAATTTTTGTAATCAACCCTTCTGCTAAAGAGACCCCACATATTTTTTGGGGGTTTGGTTTCTAGAGTGTTTGATAACAATAGAGAGGGTTTACATACAAGAGCAAGAGCACGGCCTTCAACCTGAGGTACCAATATCTATGGATCTCCTCTGTATTTTATTTTTTTATCTATGCATTTTAAGATGTTATCGTAGGGTTTTTTGAATTCCATATTCACGGTACCAGGGTTTTTTTATCAACGCATTTTTAGATGTTATCATAGGGTTTTTTGAATTCCATGTTCAAGGTAGTGGGGGTTTTAATCCGAATTTTTCTTCCATTTTCTGGTGGAGAATTTATGTAATCAACCCTTCTGCTAAAGAAACTCCACATTTTTGTGGGTTTTTTTTTTTGTTTCTGCAGTGTTTGATAACAACTGAAAGGGTTTACCTACAAGAGCAAGAGCACGGCCTTCAACCTGAGGTACCAACATCTACGGATCTCTTTTGTATTTTATTTTTTTTATGCATTTTTAGATGTTATCATAGGGTTTTGGGGGGGTTAATTTCGGGTTCAATTTTGGTAATGGTGGCCACTACCATGAGCAGAACATGGATTGCGATTCTCCATTGCATGTTTAATATACACAAAACATAAAAAATGGGGCTCAAACCTTTTTTGGATCCTAAATGTTTTAATATGGGTTGTGTATTATGATGTTGTAGCCAACTTTTGGGAGCGAAATTCTTTTGTATGTCATATTTGGCTCTGTCTGCTCACAATAATACAAACATGGGAGTCACAAACTATGCCTACAACATGTAAGAAATCCACATTAATAGATCGTTATGAATTGTTATCCAAAAGCATTACATAAAAACAGGGCTTTGGAAGATTAAATACCAAGCAGTCACCAACAATGCTTTAAAAGGTGAGCTTTGCAAAAAATTTAATAACAAAGGAATTTGATGGAAATTATGATCAGATGTTTTTAGTTTGTTCTTTTACTATTACTATGTATTTGCGTATTTTTGCATTTCATAGTAATGTGGATGCAATTACAAGAGTTAGGTATGATGAGAGAGAATTGTTGATTCCCCATAGGTTTTTAATGTATTTGTTTTGATTTTAATTATGTTTATCCTATTGTTCACTATACACTCTGTTTAAATTTGGTTGCATGCTATTAAACAGATGTGACCCGGATCTTATGGCCAAGTTTAGAGATGGGAAAATGATGTTATTCAGACTCGTGTATTTTGGAATGGGAACCGTCGTGAGCAACATGAGGTGATAATACTTTAAATGTTTTATTAAATCTCAGAATGGATGTATAGTGTTTTTGGATTGAACTTGAATTGTTGATGAATTTATGGTGGCATATATTTTATTGCAGTATAATTTTGAGGGAAGATTCTGCTTGTGCAGTGGAATTACAGGTATGCATGTTTATAAATTTTTACAGAGTGTATGAATTTTTACATAGCGTGTCTATAAATTTTTACTTAGTTAATGTGTTTTAAATTTTTACGTAGACTGTATTCACATAGTGTATGAATTTTTACAATGTGTTTATAAATTTTTACATAGTGTATGTGTATAAATTTTTACGTCGGCATTTCTCATGTATGATTATGAATGAATGATAAATACTTTCAAGTGCAATTGTCTCATCGCACACAACTCTAGATAGTTAATTGCACAACTCTTGGGCTTGGCATATCTTATCTCATTTGGATGATGGATGACTTTTACTCATGCTTGTGAATGCTTAATCTTTCAATTCTACTTGTCAAGTACTTTATGAGCACTTCTTCTTGATGCATCTTTCATATTTCAAATACTTAATGGTGGCAATATCTCTAGTGTAATTGACTTCCTAAGTCCCAAATTAATTTAGTTGATTGCATCTTTGTCTTACTTAACCATTAGCTCATAGCCAAAACCCTATCCAATCCTTCAATACATTTTAGCTCAACTAGGGGTTATCTTGTCTCACCCCTATCTTTCTATAGTCCTTATTCTTTGCCTCAAAGAGTACTAAACCTTACCAACTCATCATTTACTAAGTATTCTAAGTCAATACGAGGTGTAGCTAGTCCACATCCATTAATACCCCTTAGGTGCATTTGGTCTTCTTTGAAAAGGAACTTAGCTAGTACTTGGGAAAGCTAGCCCAAGTGTACTGCCCTCCTAGGCTTGCACTTGATATCAACTAGTTAGTACCTTGGAAAACTTTGTTGGGGAAGCCTACAGTGGCTAGTCTAGGCCATTAAATATTTTATGAAGCCTAGAGAGAGAGAAATATATCTATGTGACATTTTGGGGTAGATTTCTTAGGTTATGCTAATCTTGTAGTCGATTATCTAGATTACTATATTTTGCATCAACACTAACATTGCCCGTCTTTTCTAAAATCAACATTTTTTATTTTGCATTGATACTTTGGATGCTATATGGATCCTACTCCTTTATAAAGAAATATTATTAGTACACGTTAAATGCGAATAGCTTTGTTTCCCCTTTGTTGGTCATATTGGGACTGTATCCTTTTACATTCTTTGTTAATATGTTGATCCCTTGACTAGGTTTTGTTTTATGCATTTTGCCTTCCCCGGTACTTTATTTCTTTGGGTGTTCCACTCTCCAATGCTACAAATTGATCGGTCACCCCTGCAATCCTAGTGGGATCATTGTTAGAATTATACTATTATTTTATTTAGCATCGTGTTTGCTTATACCAAGATGTGGCAGGGCTCCTGTTTGTTACAACTTGATAATATGATATAAAGGGGGTGTTAAAAATGGGTTGATAAAAATGGATACCTACAATATCTAGTGAAACTAGGGGTTTTCTTAATTGGAAAGGCATATTGGGAGGGGGGTTCAACAATACAATTTTAGGATGCATTTTCCAATATTTAGTGAAATTAGGGGTATTCTTTAATATCACGCAAACGATCGTGCTATGCAACAAGTTCATTAAGTGAACCCCCCATGGTCTTATGAACTATAACAATGCAACCTTCAAGTTCCAAATGAACTAAACTAGAAAACCCATTAGCCTAGACAGAAAACCGTACAGGCCTCACCTGATACAAGTATGTCATGTCCCTAAATTTTGCATTGGATCACAATGGCCTAAGCCACTTGGCCACGTTCATGATAGTTTGTGAAATTGGTGCTAAGGGTCAAAAAATTGCCAAGCATGATGTCCAAGTTAGTAATAATGTAAAATTAGAGCCAAATAGACAAGGTGGATCACATGAAGAGAAAATTCCCAATTCAAAGTTTGTAATGTCCCCATCCAAATAAACTATCATGGAGGGAAAATTCCACTAACTTACTAGTTCCATAGGTTGGGGGCGTAAGCATCAAAATTTGGAATAAGGGAGCTACAAGGCCCAAAATGGCCTTAGACTTACAAATTCACATTAATTGAGTCGAATAAATAATAATAAAAGAAAAGTAAGGTGGCATTTGGTCATGAGGGCGCATAAGAGGGTGTGGGGCCCACATGTGGCAAGATTCCTCACTACACTTGGCATCATTCTCTCACCAATTCGAGTCCAAGGTGGAGGGTAATGTACTTGGGGGGATATGAAGAGGCAATTGTTATAGGTCAAATCTGCACTTCTCCGTCCGTGATCACATTTAGCTGTTGATCACACAAAATGACAACTTGGATTGAAGAGCATGATGACCCTAGATGATGAATGGCCTAGACTTACCCCTCTGCAGCTAACAAAACCCTCTTTTTACCTACTTTTAAGGAAAAACACTACCCTACAAGAATGATATTAGTGTTTTCCTCCAGAAATACTCTACTCCACTTCATTAAAGTAACGTTTTCCCTCATAAATACTCTACTTTACTTCAATAGAGTAGCATACAGCCTCATAAATCTTGCAGACGCTGGTTGTAAAGCAAGGAAGTTGCATGTTGAACGCTACTCCACTTAAGAAAAGTAGCGTACACCTTAAAAAGTAATCAAAAATATATTAATTTGACGAATTGGGATTAGTTGAAGTTGGTTTTGCAACTTCCCCAACTTTCCAATCAAACTACGTCTCGATCCAAACTACCTACCTTGTCCCATAAATACAAGGGGGATAGATGAGAGAGGAGAGGAGAAACTATGCATTAAGGGTTGTTACGCTGGAGGAATTCCAAAGTTAGTGTGAAGAGCGGGAGCCCAGGATCTGGTTGCACAAGAACTTTGAATGATCAGGTATAAATTGTACTGATTATTTGCTTTTGACAATAAAGGTTGAAATGGCCTTCCCGTCCCAATCAAATGTCTAATGGATTGCATGTTTGTTTGGATTAAATGATTGATTGCATTTAATGTTTAAATTGTATTCCAATTTCATCATTGTTATATCAATCAAGATACGATGAGGAAGGTATCTTTGTAATGCAGGTTCGTCGAACGGAAGATCAAGTGGAGGACCGATCGAAGGAGCAAGCGAAAGCTAGGATTGAACTTCGTTAATAAGGTATGCCTTCAAGAACCTTGATCTTGTTGATGTATATGTAACTTCGGAATGTATTTCATCTGTGTATTTTATATATATTTATTGTACCCTTATAAGAGATGTGTCATTCCTCTATAAGGAAGTGTCGTCATGTGGATTGACAAGTGTCGCAAGTGTGTGTACTTGCGATGGGTTATTAGACCACCATGTGGGGTCGGCCCTGAATTATATATAGCTAGACAAGTCGGCCCCATAAGGTCATTGGGCAAAAAGGTTAGTATAAATAGAGATCGGAGATCTCTATTTTATTTATTCGGAAAAGTGACTCACTCTCACTCAGAAAGTGGCGCACTAGTGAAGAGAAGGATCATCTGCTACTAGGAGACTATCTCAGTGTACTTTGGTTGTATTTTGGTTGAGCCATTGCTCTCTCTATCTCTGAGGAAGTTGTGGGGTTTTTCACCTTAGGGTTTTCCCCACGGAAACTCTGTGTCTCTTGTCTCTCATGCTTTTGATTCTTGTGATGCTTGTCATGCATTGATATACTTTATATGTTATTCTCTCAGTAAAGATCCTAAAGTATTGTGAATTAATGCTCAAAATTTAACATGGTATCAGAGCTAACCTAAGAAGAAGACATTTTGCAGTGACGGAAGCTTGAGTTCCTTGTTTATTGGGTTTCTCTCCACAATTTTTGGAAAATCAGTATAGTAGATTGACTCTACTCATCAAGGCGCATCTATCTGTCCAATCAGAATTCAATTCCGAGCATTTTTAGATCTGGCCCTAAAAATTAGGGTTTCCACAAAAATAGGAATTTCTGGAATCTGAAGACACAGCTGGAAGATCCTTGCAAAAATCGAAGTTTAGAGCTTTGTATAGAGATTTTTGGCTGGGTAGATCTCCGGGAAACTCAAACCCTAATTCAGGGCTCTCCCTAGTGAACCCGGGAGGACAAAAAGGCAATTCTGAAGGGCAAAACTTTGCTGATCTCAAATTTTGAATACGCCAGGATGATCAGCTCATCAAGGCGCATCTTTCTATCCTTTCAGAAATTTGAAATTCACATTTTGAATTTTTAGGGTTTTTCTGACAAACCCTAATCCGGGACCAGATCGAGTTTTCAGCATTTCAAGTGGTAAGACCTAAATCTTTTCTATTTCCATTTGAAGTAGTCTTTAAGATGTCTCTCCACACCAAGCTTGAGGATAAGCTTGAAGGGGATGATAACTTCCGAGCTTGGAAGTATAGGATTGGGTTAATCCTGGAAGAGAATGAGTTGGACTCATATGTGAAAGAAGACATCCCTATCCCAGAGGATGAAGAGGCCAAGGTATTGCATAAGAAGAACTTGCTCAAGGCAAAGGGAATCATTGCTGATTCCATTAAAGATCATCTCATACCCCATGTGTCCTCTCTAAAGACACCCAAGGAGATGTTGGACTCTTTGACCAAGCTATTTGAAGGTAAGAACATAAATCGGAAGATGACCCTGCGGAACCAATTGAAAGGAGTAAAGTTTCAAAATGGAGAAACCATTCAATATTATTTTTCAAGGGTCTCCCAGATCAAGGAACAACTAGAAGCAGTGGATGAAATGGTGGAGAATGGTGAAGTGGTAATGACCACTCTAAATGGCCTACCCAGGTCATGGGATTCCTTTATCCAAGGAATTTGTGCAAGGAAGAAGTTGATCTCCTTCAGTAGACTACGGGAAGAATGCTCACAAGAAGAAGCAAGGCTTGTGGCACGAGAAGAAAAGATGGAGAATGAAGATCAAGCTCTCACAGCTCACACCAAGAAAGGGAAGTCCAAGAGAGAGCCATTTCACTCCAAGAAATCTTCACATCACTTCAAAGAAAGAAGAATATGCTTCACCTGTAATGAGAAAGGACATATTGCCATAAATTGTCCCAAGAAGAAGAAGGACAACAACAAATCCAACAAGAAGAAGAAGGGCAGCAAAAGAAGGTTTCATGCTCATGCTGCCGAGGATGATGAACCACCCAAGAAGAAGGCTAGGGCAGAAAGTGATGATGACTCATCAAGTAAAGAAGAGTATGTTCTAATCTCTGCTCTCACAGGTACCATCTCCCATGGTTGTAATGATTGGTTGATTAATAGTGGGGCTTCCAAACACATGACTGGGTTTAAGGAATCTTTTGTGAATCTATCTGAACATGAATCACCCCATAAGGTGAAACTTGGGGATGATTATCAATACCCAATCAAAGGAAGTGGTGAAGCCTCCTACAACCTAGATTCTGGAAAATCCTTGAAGATGAAAGAAGTCCTTTATGTACCTGGGATCAAGAAGAACTTACTCTCTATCTTTGCATTGGATGAAAAAGGTACGAGGGTTGCATTTGTGGATGGCCAAGTTCTAATGTGGCCAAAGGGAAAGACCATAGATGATGCAGTAGTGATTGGAGAGCAAGAGGGAGGCTTGTATAAATTGAAGGGACAACCTGAACATGCCATGGTACATGAATCCATGGAGCCAAGTGAACTTTGGCATAGAAGACTTGCTCATATGCACTATAGGGCACTTCCAATTGCAAGCAAGGATGTAGAGGGTCTTCCTGAAATCAATACTAAACATGAAGGTGTTTGCAAAGGATGTGCAAAAGGTAAGAACATTAAGAAGGCTTTCCCAAGCAATGAAAGCAAGGCAAAGGATATCTTGGAGATCATCCACTCAGATGTATGTGGTCCTATGTCATCCAGTTCTCTAAGTGGGTATGTTTACTATGTCTCATTTATTGATGACTTCTCCAGGAAGACTTGGGTATACTTCTTGAAGAACAAAGATGAGGTGTTTGATAAGTTCAAGGAATTCAAAACCTTGATGGAGAATCAAACTGACAAGAAGATCAAAACATTCAGATCTGACAATGGTGGAGAATTCACCTCAGGTGACTTCAAAAAGCTTTGCAGTAATTCAGGGATTAAGAGGGAGTTGACTGCTCCTTATAATCCTCAACAGAATGGAGTTGCAGAAAGGAAGAACATAACTATCATGGAAGCTGCAAGGGAAATGCTGCATGACCAGGATCTACCTATGCATCTATGAGTAGAAGCAGCTAGAACAGCTGTATATGTGTAGAACAGAACACCCCACAAGATATTGGACAACAAGACACCAAAAGAAGTCTTTTCTGGTAAGAAACCTGAAGTCAGTCATCTCAGAATATTTGGTTGTCCAGTATACACTCATGTCCCAAAGGAAAAGAGGACTAAACTAGATCCTTCAGGAAAGAAGGGTATCTTTGTGGGTTACAGTGAAAGTTCGAAGGCTTAGAGAATATACTTTCCAGGGTTCAAGAAGATTGATGTCAGCAGGGATGTGACATTTGATGAGAACTCAACATTCATCAAATCAAGGAAGGCACCGATCGAGGTTTATGAAGAACCTAAGGAAACTAGATTTCAAGACACTACCATGACTGAAGCAGTTCGAGAAGTTGTTCGTGAGTTTGAAGATCCACAAGAACCTGTAGATCCACCCCGTGAGGATAACCCTCACAAGAGGAAACTTGCATGGGCTAGAGAGCTCATTCAAGATGCAGAAATATTTGGCATTCCAGAAGAAGAACACAGAGCAAAGAAGAGAACCAGATCACATACTAGCTATGTTGCTTTACTCTGTGACCTTATGAACAAAGAGCCTTCCAGTTATGAAGAAGCAGCGAAAAAGAAAGAATGGAAGGATGCCATGGTTGAGGAATACCAATCAATAATGAAGAATGATGTTTGGGATGTTGTCCCAAGACCTAAAGAGAAGTCTGTTGTGACTTCCAAATGGATCTCCAAAATCAAGCATACTGCATATGGCGGTGTAGAGAAATACAAGGCAAGATTCGTAGCTCGTGGCTTCTCTCAGAAAGAGGGAATAGATTATGAAGAAACTTTTGCACCTGTAGCCAGGTATACTTCCATCAGAACAGTACTTGCCCTGGCTGCAGCTATGAAATGGAAAATACACCAGATGGATGTCAAGACTGCTTTCTTGAATGGTGTAGTTGAAGAGGAAGTATATGTGGAGCAGCCACTCGGTTTTGAAATACATGACAGAGAGTCATATGTATGCAGATTGAAGAAATCCTTGTATGGCTTGAAACAAGCTCCCAGAACTTGGTATGGTAGGATAGACAGTTTCCTATCTAGTTTGGGCTTCACCAAGAGTAAAGCGGATTCCAACCTTTACTACAAGGTTGAGGAAGGGAATCCTGTGATTCTACTCCTGTATGTGGATGACTTATTTGTAACAGGAGATGACAGACTGATTGCAGATGCTAAGAGGAAGCTTGATGCTGAATTCAATATGAAAGATTTTGGAATGATGCACTATTTCCTAGGTATGGAGGTGTGGCAGAGTGCAGGTGGAATCTTCCTTGGTCAAGGGAAGTACACAGTAGATATCCTGAAGAGATTTGAGATGATGGATTGCAAGGCAATGGCCACACCTATGGCATCAAATCTGAATCTTCTATGTGATGCTTCATCTGAGCCGGTTGATGTAGCTATGTATCATCAGATGATTGGGTCCTTGATGTACCTGACGAACACGAGACCAGACATTTGCTTTGTTGTGAACACATTGAGTCAGTTCCTGACAGATCCAAGGAGTGTTCATCTGGTTGCTGTAAAGCATGTTCTGAGGTACCTGAAGGGTACAGTGGATTATGGGCTCAAGTATGAGGGGAATCAAAATTTTAACCTGCAGGGTTATGTTGATTCAGATTGGGCTGGCAGTGCTGCAGATAGGAAGAGCACATCTAGGTGTTGCTTCAGTATGGGATCAGGTGTGATCTCTTGGTTTAACAGGAAGCAGTCCTGCGTAGCACTGAGTACAATTGAGGCAGAGTATGTTGCAGCCTGTTCAGCTAGTTGTGAGGCAGTATGGCTACGGAAGCTACTGTCTGAGTTATTTGATCTCCCGTTGGATGCTACTGGTATCTTTTGGGATAACTAGAGTTGTGTGAAGTTGTCCGAGAACCCAGTGTTTCATGACAGGTCGAAACACATAGAGATCAAATATCACTATATCAGGGATATGGTGCAGAGAGGAGCCGTGAAGCTCCTGTATGTTGTGACGGACGAGCAGATTGCAGATGTGCTGACGAAGCCACTAGCCAAGGTGAAGTTCGAGTACTTCAGAGAGAGGCTTGGAGTTCTTCAGATCAAGGACACTTCGAGGAAGAAGTGATGGACACATTTGCTGAAGCCATTCCAAGCATGTTGGAAGGAGGATCCTTCACATGGCTGTGGATGTAAGTGTTGGATGACAAGCATCAGGATGATGTTCTGGTTTCTGCTTGGATATGATCAATTGGATCATTTGTATATGTATGTATGCATCATGTTGGATGCTGGATATGATCAGTTGGATCATTTTTGTATATGTATGTATGCATCATGTTGGATGTTGGATATGATCAGTTGGATCATTTTTATGTATGTATGTATGCATCATGTTGGATGCTGGATATGATCAGTTGGATCATGTGTATGTATTTTGTATATGCATCATGTTGGATGCTGGATATGATCAATTGGATCATGTGTATGTATTTTTTATATGCATCATGTTGGATGCTTGGACCATGTATCTGTATATGTATCAGGTAGATACATTGTATGATCAGGTAGATCATGAATATTGATATGTATCAGGTATGATCAGGTAGATCATGTATGTTGATGGATACATTGTGTGGATCATGTATCTATGTATCAGGTGGATACACTATGTATGATGATATGTATCAGGTAGATACTTGGTGTGCATTAGATAGATGCATTGTATGATCAAGGTGATCGTGGATGACGAGCTTCTCCAGATGACATGCAGCAGGATGTTGCAGTGATGATGATCAGGATGATCATGTGTACATCAGGATGATGTATGGTGAGTATCAGATGATACTTTGTGGTCGTGGATCAGGTTGTGCAGATAAGCATGTAATTTGTGCCCTGGGAGATTTGCAGATGGTCTTTCAAGGTTTTTCCTATGGCATGTAATTCGTACCCTGGGACATCTGGCAAATGCTCTTTCGAGGTTTTGCTTGGGAGGACATATAATTTGTGCCCTGGGAGATCTGCAGATAGTCTTTCGAGGTTTTGCCAAGGCATGTAATTCGTTGCCCTGGGATATCTGGCAGATGCTCTTTTGAGGTTTTGTCCTATGGCATGTAATTTGCTCCTGGGAGATCTGGACAGGATGAAAAAGGCCTCAGATGCTTCAGCCAGGTTTTGCCATGACCACATGTAATTTGCTCCTGGGAGATCTGGGCAGGATGAAAAAGGCCTCAGATGCTTCAGCCAGGTTTTGTGGTGAGATCACATGTAATGTGCTCCTGGAAGATCTGACAAGTAGAGCCGTGTGCTCGTAACAGCTTGGGATGCTTCAGCCAGGTTTTGTGATGGGTCACATGTAATGTGCTCCTGGGAGATCCTGCAGGTAGAGCTGTGTGCTCGTAATAGCCTGGGATGCTGCAGCCAGGTTTTGTGACGCATGTAATAAGTCTTGAGGATTCCACAGTATGGCCAGTGATGACGAAGACCTGCAGATGGTGGGCCTACATCCAGTATGAAAAAGGACTGGCTCTGTAGAACTTCCTATGACGAGTAGAGTCAGATATTGGTTGAGATAGCAGTAGCAGTGACGATGATGATGACGATGATCCCGAGAAGAAGACTTGTCTAGCAGAACTGTGTCGAGAAATACCTTCCTAGTTAAGAGGGAGTGTTGATGTATATGTAACTTCGGAATGTATTTCATCTGTGTATTTTATATATATTTATTGTACCCTTATAAGAGATGTGTCATTCCTCTATAAGGAAGTGTCGTCATGTGGATTGACAAGTGTCGCAAGTGTGTGTACTTGCGATGGGTTATTAGACCACCATGTGGGGTCGGCCCTGAATTATATATATTATAATGTGGATGTACCTAGATAGACAAGTCAGCCCCATAAGGTCACTGGGCAAAAAGGTTAGTATAAATAGAGATCGGAGATCTCTATTTTATTCATTCAGAAAAGTGACTCACTCTCACTCAGAAAGTGGCGCACTAGTGAGGAGAAGGATCATCTACTACTAGGAGACTATCTCAATGTACTTTGGTTGTATTTTGGTTGAGCCATTTCTCTCTCTATCTCTAAGGAAGTTGTGGGGTTTTTCACCTTAGGGTTTTCCACACGGAAACTCTGTGTCTCTTGTCTCTCATGCTTTTGATTCTTGTGATGCTTGTCATGCTTATTGTGATTGTCATGCATTGATATACTGTATATGTTATTCTCTCAGTAAAGATCCTAGAGTATTGTGAATTAATGCTCAAAATTTAACAGATCTCTTTCCTTTTGTAGAACCCTATGTGATATGATCTATGTATTTACCTATCACCCCAGAAGTTGGTAGTGTCCATCTCCTCGCTATAGGGTAGAATTCACGAACAACAGACTGGCGACTCCATTGGTGACCAGTTGTTTTCTATTCTAGGAGACTCATTTGACTTTCCTTCCAGTACATTTTGATCTTTTTGATCCTCTGAGAGGCTCTGTAGGTTATTGCATCATGTTTCCATTGCTTGACTTACCTCAGTTTGAAGTTTTGAAGACTGTTTTAAACCTTCTCTGGCAAAAATGCTGGTTTTCTATGCATACAGTAGCGTTTATCTCCTGAAAAACGCTGGTTTGCTTTTACACAATAGGGTACACCTCCTGAAAAATGTCGGTTTTCCTTTACACAGTAGAGTACACCTCCTGAAAAACGCAGGTTTCTCTACTGCACAGTAGAGTATTTTCCTGTAAGTTTTAGTTTTTTTTTGGGATTTGATTTTTGCCTGTTTGGCTTGATTTCCAGCCTTTGTTTTTGCTTTCCCAATTGATCCTTGAGGTCTTTATACCTTGGTTGAGTTTTGTTTGCCTCTCCTAAGTCCCTTAGGTCATCTTTTGCTTGCTTGAGTACTTTTGAGGTGCCTTGCTTGTTTGCGGCTCTTTTTGAAGACTGTGCTTTGTTCCTTGTTGGACATAGTTGCACTTCTGTACCCTAGATGCTTGTTGCAGGTATACAAACCTTTGTTTTGTAGCATTTGCTGTTTGTGGAAACTCTAAGCATACTTTGACAGTGTCTTGGCCTTTGATTTAGGGTTTGACCCCAAGTTGGAGTCTTTAGGGTGTTTTCAAAAGTTTTTGAGTCTAGACACTTCCTGATTGCTTTGTCAGTTTCAGTTTCAAGTAAGTTGAAGTCTTTTAGTTTGCTTCCATTTGGGTCTTTGTGATTGTAAGGTCATTTTTGGTTCACTTGCCTACCGTTAGCTTGGCTTAGTGTTTTTAGGGTTCTTGATGATTTGGAGCAACCTTTGAAGTTTGGCTTTCCATTTTAAAGTGTCTCTTATCCTTCTTTTCTTTCCACTTTGTCTTCCAAGCCCAAGGTTTTTTCCCTTTAAAAAATTTGTAGGACAAGTCTTTGTCAAGTAATCAAGTTGATTCTTGTGAAACTTAGAGTTGTTTTTCCTTACTTACATTGCTCTTTTAGGTCTTACTTGCTTCCATTTTTTAGTTCTTTTTCTTTTACGTATATCAAAAAAAGCAAAAAATGAGTTTGGTAGTTTAAAGTAGTAAGGCTTATGATCATTTCGAAGTAGCGTAGTTTACTTTGTTTTGAATTTGAAAAGAAAAGAAAAAAGAGATTTGTTTTTGGTTTGCTTAAGCTTTCATTTTGGAAAGAACATAAACGGAAAAAAGAAAAAGAGTCTTTTGTTGCTTTGAAAGTTATTTCTTTTGCACTTTACTTTCTCAAACCATTTCCACACAATGCACTACCCCGTTGAGTAAAAAGTTTCCTTAAAAAGAATTTTAATAAAATAAATTAGAAACATTTTCTTTTTAGGAATACATGACACCAACTAACTTAGGATAGAGTTTCGAGCTTAAAACACCTTAAATTGCTCGGAACTAGTTTCATTACGCAACAATCGTAGTACAACTTTCATTTATGTAAACCCATATATATCAAATAGCCCTGGGATGCTCTACTCAAACTAGAGTTAAGCACGAGGCCATGGAATATTGGAATTGTTGAGGATATCCCCTCACTTTCTTTTTGACCATAAACCAGAGTCGATTCACGTACGGGGGTCCTTTCGGACTTCGGGCTTTGCTACCCTACCCATGCGTTTTGACTAGGATGACGACTGCCCCCTAGGATATTTCATATGTATGGTAGCCTTAGTATTAGACCTTTAGGATCCTACACAGGTAGAGTGGGCGGTTATTCCCACTTCACCTCGGACAGGCGTGGAAGGTAACCCTCTAGCAGTACTCCCGGGAAAGCGGTTTGGTGATTCAAGCGCTTGCACCCAGTGGACCTCCGGTGGACGCCAAGAAATTGACCATCAGTACTCTGTTAGTATGTTCTGGGCCCTAATCATCCCAGACTTACTTCCAAGAGTATTTTCTATCCGTTTGATTGGTTTGATTACTTAGGATTTTTTAGTGGTATGTTGTTTTCCCCTTAGTCTTAGTGGCCACTAGGTTTTTACTTAGTGTTATTTGTACATAATTGTGGAAGACCAACAGCTTCGTAGGTCTCGGAGGTTGCAAAACCTTCCCCCACTCAGTGTGGATCCACTACCACCACCACCACGATGGAGGACTTTTTAATACTAATGAAATAGAGGTTCCTGGTGAACCACAACCTAGAACCCCAAATCGACAAGTTCTTAATACTGTCGAGGTTGAGGATATTACTTCTAGTGATTTTAACACTCCTTTTAACCCTCCTCTTACCGGACTTAACGATCCGCTTCTGGTACTTGTTGGTTTCTAGTAACCCGAGTATAGTGCATATTTTTTCACACCTGGGCATATTATGACTAGCCCAGGAGATGAACAGGGAGTTCCACAGACTCCCACAATGGGTATGAATACGAGTATTGTAAATCCTCCTTCCACTGCTACACCAAGTTCGACATAGACAACTTCTGTTTCAACTCTGTCCTATAGTTTTAATGCCGGTACGTTAGGCATTCCAAGCTCAACAGCTTTGACATCCACCTCTACCCCTGCTTTTGGACCCAATAATACAGTGAATGTCACCCCACCTCTTGTGACTCAACAGTCATACCATATACCTAGTACTTGGATTTCCACACCTAATGTAGGGTTGAATGCCTCTGCAACTATGCCTGTCATGAGTACCATGACTGCGCTGTCCACCTCGACTACCCTTGGTTTTAACACCTTTGCAGGTTACAATATGACTTCAAGTAATATACCTATAGGAAATATCCCCTTTTCTTTGTTTTCTGGAGGAGGGGGTAATATTTTAAACCAACAATATGGTGGGGCTAACACCCAGCCACAATGGACGAATACACAGGGTACCAACCCACTTTCATTTGGGTGGGGGAATTTCAACAACACTTTCACGCAACAACAGATGGTTGGGGGCAACCCCTACCAGCAGATGGTTGGGGGAAACCCCTACCAGCAGATAGCTGGGGGTAATCCCTTCCAGCAGATGGCTGGGGACAATCCCCACCAACAAATGGCTGGGGGAAACCCTAACCAACAGTTTATGGGTCAAACGATGGAAGGCTCCCCCTTCATGACTCCAGCTCATCAAATGCCATCTTATAGACCCCGTTTACCATTTTTGGCAACTTTGAATTTTCCAGATATTTTCAAGTTAACGAACGATCTGGTGTGCCATAACATTACGTGACCACCAGTTCCCACTAAGCTACCTTTGGACATTCCAAAATTCAAAGGTAAAATCGGTGAGGATCCTGGTGATCATGTTACCACTTTTCATCTCTGGTGTTCTTCGAACTCGTTGAATGAAGATTCCATTAGGTTGAGACTTTTTCAAAGAACCTTAACCAGTGCTACAGCCAAATGGTACATTGAGTTACCTGTAGCCACCTTTTTTAACTTTCGGGATCTCGTCGTAGTCTTTTTGAACCACTTCTAACTTCCTGTTTGGTACGATGCTGGAACAGATCTTTTGTCTACCTTTAGACAAAACAAAGCTACCCATTTATCTGATCATATTTAGGAGTGGCGAAGATGGAAGAGGCTCATTAAGGCCAATATCCCATCGGAATTCTTATTAGAGTGGTATCTGAAATCACTCCTTCCTTATGTTTCTAAGGAAGTAGCTACTTCTAGGGTGTCATCGGAAGAAGAAGCCATTCTAAAGACCCAGCAACTAGACTTGGTTTATGATCAGTCTGGGCTCCTTTATGAGATCATACCTGATGCACCACGATCAAACATTGATCTAGGTAGACCAAAACCTGGACCACATGCTGACGACATAGTAGGTTCAGTTGATTCTGTAGACTTCGAAGCATTGACTAAACAGGTTCATGCCTTATCAGTCAAATAATCAACTACAGAAGTGACTCTTGTCACAACCTCTCCTTCTACTACTGAATCTGTACAACAGGTTCAGACTAATCAAAAGGGTCCTCGGCATCCCAACAATAAAAAGAAGGGAAAGAAAGGAGAGGGGAACCAACAGAATCCAAAAAACAAAGAAAATGCCGAGGACGGTAACGGAGAAAAGAAGAAGGTCAAGTTCCCTTGCAAGCTTTGCAAGCAGGACCACCTCACTCACCAGTGCCCTCTAATTGAAGAATCCCAGAAGCTGCTTCAAGAAAAGAAACCTGTCGTCCTTAAAGATTCGTTTCCAAAAGGGCAGGGATCAGCTTCTAGCACCTCCAATGCTGGGGGCACCACCCATGCTTTAGTTGATCAAACTTTTATTAATATGGTTAACTCGAACGTTCTTTTACAAACGCGGGAAAGAAATTATACCCCAGATTCACAGAATAAGGATAAAGAGGTTCCTGAATCTTTCACTCCTATCCACATACCTGTGGACCCACTGCCCAAGATCCCGAAAGGTGTCTTGAAATGGGCTTCGCACAATCCCAATGCACGAGCTACTGCCAACTACGGTGTGGTTGAACATCTATCCCAAACCCCTTGTGCTATGTCCACCTTAGAATTCTTGCAAAGTTGTCCATTACAACTAAATGCACTTCTGGCAGAAATTGGAAGTATGGAATCATCCAACATGACTGCGCATTTTGATATGTCTGATATCAATTACTGGTTGCCATACCATGTTGCTCTTTATATAGAGGTAGTTCATGGTCCTATGACCATTGGACGAGATGTCGTAGATGAAGGTGCATCTACGTGCGTAATGTCGATTTCCTGCTGAAAATCCTTGGGCTCTCCCGAGTTAGCCCCCTCTAACACACTGCTTACTGCATTTGATGGCGGAACCTTCCATCCACACAGATTCTTGCCATCATTCGATGTCACACTGGTCGGTAAGACACTTGTTGTAGAGATTGAAGTTATGGATGCTTCGCTTGATTACAATATGTTGTTAGGCAGGAGCTGGACATATGCCATGTGAGCTATTGCATCGACAGTTTTTCGAGCTGTTATGTTCCCTCATGAAGGTAAGATCGTCACGGTTGATCAACTTTTGTTCTCTCGGCGAAACAACCAGACTTGATCAGAATCCATTGTTCCTTTAGTTGATCAATCTGCCCCAATAAGCAAGAGTTTAGGATCAAGGCTTTATGGGTCATTAATGGGCACTTTTGACCTACCCTCTCCTGTTCTTTTCATGTGTTCTGATGAAGGTACATCTACTAAAACTTTCACAGTCGGTTTAAGGACTGATCTGTGGATCCTTCCTACTGTATCAGAACCATCAGTGCCCTTATCTATTGTAGAAGTAGCATACACGGAAGCAAAACATGCTACAACAAAACATATCATGACTCCGCCAGTCTTTGCCGAGTTGGATATGGACCCTGCTCCTACACGGTCAATGGACTCTACCCTCTCTCCTAATAGTTTAGACACGGTTTTTCCTTCCAACGAAACATTTTTTGAAGCTATGATAGGCCTAAGACGCCCTTGGGAACATTTACACCCCAGGACCTATTTAATTCCTGTTCTAAGCCTGATAGAGAGAGGTGAGTTCCCTTCGAGACCCAATGAGAATGCTGATTGGTCCTCTGTTCTTTCCACTTCACAAGCTATTTTTGCCGAAGGGAATAGGACGAGTACATTGAGAACCATCCCCATCAACATTCCCACTGAACCTAGGGTCATAGAACATATCTTTATTGGAGCGTACTGTTATCTTGATGAGATCATTCCGTACACCAATCTATTTAATGATTTCCATGACATCTTTGCCCGATCTCATGAGGAGATTCTAGGCATCGACCCTACTTGAAGGAATTTCCTAGCAATCTTCCACCTTTTCTTCGAGCTCGTTAAAAAAAGTAAGGAGGCTACGAGCATTCTTCCATCTCTCCTTTGAGCTCGTTAAAAATAGTAAGGAGGTCATGAGTTTACTTTTTCAGGCTCATTAAAATTTTACGAAAAAGATTCTAATGGAGTTCTCTCTAAGCTCTTGTTAGACTCCTTAAATATGACAAGATTGCCGAGTATAGTTGTCATTTCAGAATCGTTAAAGGACTTGAAGCGTCATCTTCTTAAGTATAAGTTTAACCATTTTCCGTACTTTTGCGGATTACTTACGAAAAAAGGAATACTCTAGTCATCCGTGGCTAGAAGAGTTCTTCTTCCATTGTTTTACACTTTTTCGAGGGAGAAGACTAACTTTACGAAAAAGGACCTTTTGAATCCTTCTTTAGGGTTTTCAGGCTCTCGAAACATGAAAACACCAAGCGAGCATTCACCTACTCGAGCTCGATGTGAAATCCACGAGAGGATAAATAGATGATTGTTTAATTTTTTCAAACTCTATAAATAGGAAAACACCGGCGAGCATTAACCTACTTGGGCTCGATACTAAAATCCATGAGTAGGTGAATGGAGTTATTGTTTAAGTTTTTTAGACTCCTTAAAATTGAAAACACCGACGAGCAAGAATAGATCTCGGCTCGATATTAAAATCCAGAGATTAGTACAATAGAGTATTCTTCTATCTCATCTTTGAACTCTGTAAACAATGAAGAAGGTCCTAAGTCTTCCTCCCATGGGCTCGTTAAATACTTTACATGGTTGGATCTATTGAGTTTTCATTCTTTCTTGGATTCATTAAAACAACAAGAAAGGTATTCTTTTATCTAAAAAGAATAAGGGATAAGAAGGGTATAACACATCTTACAGTTTCAAAGGAAGTTCAGTCAGTCATATCCTTGAACATAGCACCTACTTGAGTCTTTCATGTCAGTTGGGTTTTAGTTTTTGACCTTAGGGTGAACCTGATCTCCGAGTTGTTTACTCCCCCGGTTGGTTATTCTTCCAACCATATGGAGGGTCTGCTAATGTCTCCTACATTGCAGGCTTATGTCACTTTCCCATCATGTTGAAAACTGCCTAAGTCACTTTGTGTCATTTTCACTGTTCAAGGATACAGCCTGTGTCGGCCATTCTGCAGTTTACCTTGACCTCATGTGTCAGCAATCCTAGTGTCAGTCTTGTTACTTGTCCTACTCCACATTAGCTCATACCATTTGAGAGTTCCTCGTGTTGGATGATGGAGGATGCCTTAAGGCCTCCCTTCCAACGGACTTCTTCCCATCGACATCAACTCATTTTTCTCTGGGAATGAAGTTTAGAGTTTCGGTTAGTACCTTGGGGATTGCAGTCACTAGTGGCGATTTCCCTCACTGTTGAATTATGAGAATACATCAATGTCTCTTATTCGATAGGTTCCTCAAGTGTTCGACGTCAAGTCCACTTATTCACACTTGTTGGATTGTACTAGTTACCTTGGGCCCCATTATCATTATCGGTGGAAGCCCTCGCATTTGTTAATGTTATACATAAATGACCGGTACTCAAATGATACCCCCCATGTTCGACTTTCAGCTCATTTATTCACATGGTTAGGGTTTGTACCTTGGGTTGTTTGAATGAAGACCTTGGGATTTTGATAGCATTACCTCATTCTGTTATCACCCAAGCTGCGCAAGACTGAGCCTCACTCATGGTTGGCTCTCCATGAGACATAGATCCAGTTTGTTGTTATGGCTATGATCTCTCATTCTGGCATGGATCCACGCTTGTATTTCAATGGCCATGCTATATATACATCTCCTAGTTATGTATTGGAGATCATGTTGTATCATGCTACACATCTGTATGATGTCAAGATTGTAATTGCTCACTGACCTTGATTGTTATTTCAGGTACTTTTGTAACTTGGTTCTGTGGTTTCTTGCTCCTCCACTGACTTGGAATTATAATGTATTTCGGCCATTGTTTCCCTCTGACCTCACACATTAGGGGGCATCTGTTATAGGTCAAATCTGCACTTCTCCATCCATGATCACATTTAGCTGTTGATCACACAAAAGGACAACTTGGATTGAAGAGCATGATGACCCTAGATGATGAATGGCCTAGACCTACCTTTGCAGCTAACAAAACCCTCTTTTTACCTACTTTTAAGGAAAAACGCTACACTACAAGCATGATAGTAGCGTTTTCCTCCATAAATACTCTACTCCACTTCATTAAAGTAGTGTTTTCCCTCATATATACTCTACTTTTCTTCAATAGAGTAGCGTACAACCTCATAAATCTTGTAAATGCTGGTTGTAAAGTAGGGAAGTTGCATGTTGAACGCTACTCCACTTAAGAAAAGTAGTGTACACCTTAAAAAGTAATAAAAAATATATTAATTTGACGAATTGGGATTAGTTGAAGTTGGTTTTGCAACTTCCCCAACTTCCCAATCAAACTACCTCTCGATCCAAACTTCCTACCTTGTCCCATAAATACAAGGGGGATAGATGAGAGAGGAGAGGAGAAACTATGCTTAAGGGTTGTTACGCTGGAGGAATTCCAAAGTTAGTGTGAAGAGCAGGATCCCAGGATCCGATTGCACAAGCACTCTGAATGATCAGGTATAAATTGTACTGATTATTTGCTTTTGACAATAAAGGTTGAAATGCCCTTCCCGTCCCAATCAAATGTCTAATGGATTGCATGTTTGTTTGGATTAAATGCTTGATTGTATTTGATGTTTAAATTGTATTCCAATTTCATCATTGTTATATCAGTCAAGATATGCTGAGGAAGGTATCTTTATATTGTAGGTTCACCAAACGGAAGATCAAGTGGAGGACTGATCGAAGGAGCAAGCGAAAGCTAGGATCGAACTTCGTTAATAAGATATGCCTTCAAGAACCTTGATCTCTTTCCTTTTGTAGAACCCTATGTGATATGATCTATGTATTTACCGGTCACCCCATAATTTGGTAGTGTCCATCTCCTCGCTATAGGGTAGAATTCCCAAACGACAGCAATATTCATGACAAAAATCTAGGAAGGTCAAATTGGAGTGGAATAGTAACTCCCAAGGAAGATGAAGAGGCATTGTGACACTTGTAGCTATATTCCATGGCACCTATGACAACAATGATGAAGGAATCTATGACAAATATGACAAATTCAGACCTGATTGCAGACCTATGACACATCTGACATATCAGGGATAAAAATATCCACCAAGAGGGCTCATAGAGGGAGTTATGGTCAACCAAGATTCCCAATTTCAATTGGGGGAAAGAGGAATGCAAAGCAGAAGTGGAAAAGTGTCTCATGAGAGAATATATCACTAATTCGATTTGAGTGAAGTATCTTGGAGGGAATTCAACCTCATGAGTCCACATGAGGTTAATAAAATAGGAGGGTGACAAAGGAGAGAAAATTTTGGGATAATTTTTGTTTTGCACTCTTGGAGAGCTTAGCTTGTCCTTGCACGGTGGATGTTCATCCTCCTTGCGATTGAACCAATTTCGAAGGTGAAAAATTCATGTCCAAGTTGGTTGGAGGAGAGGCCATTCATATCTCTTATCAGAGCTTAATAAAGGTGTTTTTATGCAGGTTCGGGTCCCCTTTCGATTTGATCTCATCTACCATTTATTTCTTCACTATCTCTTCTCAATCTTCTCTCAATGTCCATATTCTACTATTGATGGCGCATTCATAGTTGTGTAGTCTTTGTAGAGGATGATTTATTGACTCCATGGTCATGTTATATAATTTATATCTCTATAATAAGATTCACTTTGGATCCATAGCTCTAAATACCACACCTTTCATGCAATATTTCCAAACAAACTCTTGATTCGAGCTAGTTTCCCCTCTATCTTCACAAGGAGTTTTGGAGTGATTTTGTATCTGTTTTAGATCATATTTTTTCTGATTTTTTGCTTATGTTTATAGCTGCATGTGATGTAATATTTATGAAAAAAATGTGATGTGCATACCCATTAAGTTTTTATTTAAGATTGTGCAACAAATCTCATGTCCATTGTCAACAATTTTCTCACAATTTCAATGTCTTACAACATGTTGTTTTATGGGAGTTATATCAGACCCTAAAATATGATTTAATGTTGCATTTTGGTTTCCCTTGAGGTTCTATATCACATCCAAGTATCTTTTCATAAAATAGGGAATTTATTACAGTGTTTGGGAATCCCAAAAGTTCATAGACTAGTGGGTTTTTTAACCATCGAATTCACTAATATTTTCCCCCTTATTTCCTCCTTCAGAAATGTAAGCCCTAAATGTTTCTAATGAATTTCTAAGTGTATTAGATATGAATTAGGATGTATTAAGACCTCTCAATCCCCTCCATACATAATTCGAAATCATTTGGGATCATTTGGGACAATTTGTGTTTCACTAGTCCAAGGTTCTAAAATTGGCCAAAATCGAACAAATTTCCATAGAAGGGATATTACAGTGGTATCAAAGCATGGTCCTTGCACATGTGCATTGGGTCATACATTGAAAAAGAAGTTTTATCCATGTATTACTATTATGATGAATCCTATGAGAAAAGTGCTTATGAGTAGTATGAATATAATTGTGAGCAATATGAGGAAGAATGTGAATGGTATGAGGAAGAGGTGCCATCATGCAACACTTCTTAAAATTTCATAAGGAATGAAGGTTATTATTATGACCCTTTTTATGATGAATATGAATGTGTCAGACCACCAAAGTCTAATCATATGAATGAATTATAAATATTGAGAGCAACATGTAAAGCTCTACCTCAACAATATTAGGCATATCTTGCTTTGATGGGAAAGACAAAGAAGGCCATTTTTTTTAGGACTTTGTCGATTGGGTGTTTGGATATAGGCCTAAGAGTGCAGATGTGAAATCAGTAAGGATAAATCAACCATACAAAAACATTGAGGAGAACCATGAGCCACCTAGTTCTGTAGGTGGTGAAGCAGAAGAAGCATCACATGAAGAGGATCGAAAGTCACTCCCAAGTGACTCTGAAAAAGATGAAGAGACATCACATGAGCATGAAGAAGATTCCATTGAAACTACTGAATATCATTACGAAACACATTCTACTTTAGAAATAGATCAAATATCATCTATTGATGGATGATTGCACTATGAAGGAGTACCTACTGATGGGTTCTCACACCTCTATGTTGGTGACATAGAAAACACTTTTGAAGGTGTTGCTTCAAGACAAAGTTCCATTTACCATGGATATTAAGACCTTTTAGTAGTTGAAGAAGAACTAAGATCAACTTCACCATCACCACTTGAGCTTCATGAAGTTGGTCCAAGCAAAAAGGAAGAAGAAGAGGAGGTTCATTTGCAAGAACCTCATTTTCTTGCAGGGTCCTTGAAGATGGATGAAAAGAATATTCAAGAGGCCTTGAAGACTCTCCATGAAACACATGCATTGGTTTCAAAATTTTGTTGGTGTGTGGAGGATAAATATTCCCCTAAAGACATGGATAAAATCCAGAAGGTAATGTTGGACACCAAAGGTAATTTTTTAAATTTGCTTTCTGATAGAGATTATTTAATTGAGCTTGTTGGTTTGTATCATGGAATAACCTTAAAGGATGTAGAAGAGAATGACAAGCTCTCAAATGAGTTGGAGTCCAACCAAAATGCACTCCAAAAATCTATGGTGTAGATTGAGCAACTTCAAGAGAGGTTGCAAAGGTCCTTTACACCCTCCTACATATTAGATAGTCATTCAATGGTTGAAATCCTTTATGTTAAAAAGGAGGAACCTTATGTAATGGTGGAACATGAGGTACATGTTGATATGTAGGTGCTTGAATAGGCTACATTCAAACAAGAAGGAATCCAAGCACTTGTTCTTATTCAGAGGGATTGTGAGTTGCCTCATGGTGAGAGTTGCAGATCCTTGGAGGAGGCATATGATCTCACAATAGTTGGACCAGCCAATGATGGATAATATGCATTCAAAATTATGATGGGTAAGACTTGCAAAGAGGTTGGTTCAAAATTCTTCACCCCCTACTTCTTTTTCAGCTACATCAATTGGGGATGAAAATTGGGCGAAAGGTTTCTTTCTAATGGTGCCACATGAGGAGTGTGGAACTCCTATCTCTCCTTTTGATGATGAAATGATTAGAGCACCTTCTTATTTACATTTTCAGCAACATAATTTGTTACCTTATGATTATACACATTTACATGGATGCACCTATGATGTTCACTTTAGTCACTTGAAGATTCATGATTTTCCTTGCTCCTTGCTTAGTTCATTTGATGTTGGAGGAACTTCATCCAATACTTGGGTGAAGATATTTATGATTGGAGCACATTATTATTGGAATCCGCATCCTTTGTTATTTTTGTATGACTCTCACATTCATGGTTGTATGGATGAGACTTCCTTGAGCCACTTGAAGTCTCCTTGTTTTCTTTGTAACTTACTTGGTTCAAATTTTATTGGGGGTTCTTCATTCACTTGTTGGATGAAAGAACACATGGCTAATTATTTTGATGCATCTTACATCCTTTTGGAGAAGCATTATAGGGCATGGGATACTCACCTGTGTCATTGGAGAAGATTTGATTGGTCACTTGATGCTTGTATGCACTTGGAAAATGGTGGTCTACTTACTTGGAGGTATAAGCACTTTCATGATTCTTTGATGAGGCACCTCCTTGATGTACATTTGTATGATGTTGTTATGTACTTTGATGATCTATCTTTTGTACGTATGATGTTTGGAAGGATGCATACAAGGAAATGGGATCCATGCATTCTCTTTCCTGATGGTATGGGTTGGAGAGTAGTCATAATCACTCGAGTGCAATATAAGCAATGGGACCCTAGGATCATTTTTTGTCTCATTGGTTTCAATTTTAGGGGCAGCAAGCAGTATGGGAGATTGATTCACCACTTGAGAATGTGATTGTAATCAAAGTAGTGCAGCAGGAAGCAAGGTGGTTCCTCTCTCAAATTTTCTTGGAATCTTGAAGACTCAAAATTTGGAAACTCATTGGCAACTTCAAATAATTATATAGTGAGCAAAAGGGTTGAAAGTTCAGAAAGGGTTTCCAAAATATGAAAGAGGTAAAGATTAATTGTGCAAATTTTGTTTTTATGGATTTAATTAATATTTTGGTTTTTAGTAGTGATGTCATAGGATATATCAATATGAAAATGAAAATCCACATCTCTTTACTTTTGGAAACACACAATTGCAGTACATGAGTGCCAGTACTCAAAGTTTTGGAAGGAAATTTTTGGAAGCAAAGTTTTGGAAGGAAAGCAGGTTCTTCAACATCCATGTTTGAAATTGCTTGAGGAAAATAAATATTGGGGGGGGAGTATTCATCATGTCCCCAAATTTTGCATTGGATCACAATGGCCTAAGACACTTTGCCATGTTCATGTTAGTTTGTCAAATTGGTGCTAAGGGTCAAACAATTGCCAAGCATGATGTCCAAGTTAGTAATAATGTAAAATTAGAGCCAAATGGACAAGCTGGATCACATGAAGAGAAAATTACCAATTCAAAGTTTGTAATGTCCCCATATAAATAAACTATCATGGAGGAAAAGTTTCACTAACTTACTAGTTCCCTAGGTTGGGGGTGGAAGCATCAAAATTTGGAATAAGGGAGCTACAAGACCCAAAATGACCTTAGACTTAAAAATTAACATTAATTGGTTCAAATAAATAATAATAAAAGAAAAATAAGGTGGAATTTGGTCATGAGGGCGCATAAGAGGGTGTGGGGCCCACAGGTGGAAAGATTCCCACTACACTTGGCATCATTCTATCACCAATTCGAGTCCAAGGTGGAGGGTAACGTACTTGGGGGATATGAAGAGGAAATATTCATCTCAATAATATAGGAAGTTCGAATTGGAGTGGAATAATAACTCCCAAGGAAGAGGAAGAGGCATTGTGACACTTGTAGCTAAATTCGATGGCACCTATGACAACAATGATGAAGGAATCTATGAAAAATATGACAAAATCAGACATGATTGAAAAATTATGACACATATGACATATCAGGGCAAAAAATATCCACCAATAGGGTGCATAGATGGAGTTATGGTCAGCCAAGATTCCCAATTTGAATTGGGGGAAAGAGGAATGCAAGGAAGAAGTGGACAAGTGTCTCATGAGAGAATCTATCACTAATTCAAGTTGAGTGAAGTCTCTTGGAGGGAATTCGACCTCACGAGTCCACATGAGGTTAATAAAAGAGGAGGATTATAAAGGATAGTAGCTTTTGGGATCATTTCTTTTTTGCACTCTTGGAGAGCTTAGCTTGTACTTGCACCGTGGATGTTCATCCTCCCTGCCATTGAACCAATTTCGAAGGTGAAATATTCCTGTCCAATTTGGTTGGAGGAGAGGTCATTCAGAACTATTATCAGATATTAATGAAGTTGTTTTGATGCAGGTTCGATTCCCCTCTCATTTCGATCTCATCTACCATTTCTTTCTTCACTATCTCGTCTCAATCTTCTCTCAATGTCCATATTCTACTATTGATGGTGCACTCATAGTTGTGTAGTCTTTGTGGAGGATGATTTATTAAATACATGGTCATGTTATCTGATGTATATCTATGTAATAAAATTCAATTTGGATCCATATCTCTAAATACCATACCTTTCATGTAATTTTTCCAAACAAACTCTTGATTCGAGTTAGTTTCCCCTCTATCTTCACAAGGAGTTTTGGAGTAATTTTGTATATGTTTTAGATCATATTTTTTCTTAGTTTTTGCTGATGTTTTGAGATTCATATGATGTAATATTTATGACCAAAATGTGATGTGCATACCCATTAATTTTTTATTAAATATTGTGCAACAAATCTCATGTCCATTGTTAACAATTTTCTCACAATTTCAATGTCTTACAACATGTTGTTTTATGGGAGTTTTTCAAAGTTACCCTAAAATATGTGTTAATGCTGAATTTTGGTTTCTCTTGAGTTCCTATATCACAGCCAAGTATATTTTCATAAAATAGGGAAGTTTGTACAGTTTTGGGGGAGCCCAAAAGTTCATAGACTAGTGGGGTTTTTAACCATTGAATTCACTAGTATTTTTCCCCTTCTTTCCTCCTTGAGAAATGCAAGCCATGAATGTTTCTAATGAATGTATAGGTGTCTTAGAGATGCATTAGGGTGTTTGAAGGCCTTTGAAGCCCCTCCATATAGAATTCAAAATCATTTGGGAGCATTTGGGTTTCACTAGTCCAATGTTCGAAAATTGGCCAAAATTGAACAAATTTCCATAGAAAGGATATTACAAAGTATCAATGCAAATCGATCCCAAGCATAGTAATGATAGATACTCTTCACAAGTGAAATATTTCAAAGGTTGTACAAAGTCTCGCTTTCTTTGCAACCAACTAGTGATTCTTCTTTGGAAAGCCGGTCCATATCCTTTTTGAGTGGGTTATTGATACACTGTTTGAGTAGTTTGTTTGGATATTTCTCTATGAGTATGGATTGATTGATAAGAATTCCATAGGTTTTTGGAGAAAATCATTTTTTTGTCTTCTACTATACTAACAAAATTGGCTTCCGGATCCAAACTATCAACAAAATTCATGAAATCCCATGCTTGAGAGTAAGCTTGGATAAGCTTGGATCCTTGTTTTGTGTAATCTTATTAAATTGATCAATTTTTCAGAAATACCCTTACGTTGATCAAATCCTTGTTTCATGTATTTCTATGTTCCCTTGAATGCCCATTCATTGTTTATCCAAAAGCTACACGCCATATTCGTATAATATGAAAAGATTCTGGAAAATTTGGCTTGCAGTCACACTTGTCTATTTGTTTGTAATTAACAATAGTTTTTGGAATGTGTTATTTGTATCGATGTAGAAAAACTGAACCGGTTTATTATGCTGAAATTCATGTTTATGATCCCCAGCTACACATTTAATGTGTATTAATTACAACTTATTTGAGGATAAAACATATTTATTGCGGCCAAGAACCCAAAACCAACATAAAACCAGTGCCAAGCCTTTGCTTCGTAGACTGTCCATAGCCTCCGACTATGATGGGCTTTAATATTTTAAAGGATTTGGACATGCTTCCAAGAAGAAGAGATCGACATTGCAACTTAAACCATTGGAAATCTTTGATAATTTCCCACACTCGGTATCGGGCTTCATGGATTTTGTCGCTCACAATTTCTTAGCTCCCTCTATAGAATTTCCAAGCAAAATGGTGCACGATGGGAAGGGCCTCACTGGAATGTCCGTTTAGCAGCAGGTTGGTTTCCAAATTTCCATGGCCATAGTCTCTATAGTCTAGTTTATCACTGTTTTTGGATTAATTGTTTCTGAGCTATGATGATGATGATGATAGCAATGTTTTGCGAGGTTATCCATGGAGGAGGTGTAATTCAACAGTAACAAGATTCCCTCAGATGAAATTGATTGGGGAAGTGAGAAAGGACCGACTTTTCTAGGTCAATTTTTTAGCGTGGTTAATCCCTCCAGCACATGTCTTCTGCTTGTTAACCGTGGTGTTGAATCACCATTTTTGCGGAGATGAAAAAATATTTCCAAGTCCTTGGTTTAATGTTTTTATGTATATTTAGTCTCGTTTTCATTTTCTCGTATTGACTGTTGGAATTTTACATATTTTGTAAAAACGCAAGCTCTTAACTTCACCTTTTAGTAGTTTTTGCATGCAAATTACTGTTTTATCAAACTTCACTGAAATTATGATGACATTTCGTCATATTTGTTTTTGTTATCATTATTGTAGCACAAGCCATTTTGAATTTACCTTGATATACACAGGGTTTTTATATATCTTAGGAAATCCAACTTGTACAAAATGACAGAAATGCATTAACAAAAAATATCCAGTGGATCCGTTGAATTGATAGTCGCGTTGGATTCCTTAAACCTTTCTGCTTACTGCTCTTCCTGTGACCGAGAGAGGGCTTGGAAACCAATCCTAAGGCTTTCAATGTGGTAGAAGACTTACCAAAGTGGTGCCCTTCCAACTTGACAATCAGTAACTCTTTGCATTGACCTATGTTCTCACATATATCTTAAATGTAAAACCTTCTATACCACTTACAAATCCTTTTAAAATTTTCAAGTACAGGTTGAGAATAGTTAAGAATTCTCATTACTAACCATTTCATGTTAGCATTGATCTACGCAAATGTTTTCTTTAGCACGAATCGGGTGCTAGTAGAACTAGTAAACCCATTTTCTAATTCCACATTCACATTCCAAAAAGTAGGCCAATGTTACCAGAAATAATAAATGTGAAATGAGCATGGAAATTTGTAGGCTTCACAAAAGTAAATATTTCCGGGTATTTTTGTAATATATAGAAATAATTAAAAAATCCAAAATTCCCATTTAATAGTATTTTGAGGCATGTTGTGCTGTTGCATGTTGTGGCTTCAGTATTTTCATATCTCCATTCCCAAGTCGTTCAAGTTACCACTCCAGACGGTTTCAATTTCCACGAACCTGTTGAGGGTTCTGCGTCAGAAATAAACAATGAAACAATGTTAGAAGTTGGTGCATTGTTGATCTAGTCCACTATTGAACCTAAAAATCGTTATTCAGCTCCGGATCGGTCGTTGGCTAGCCCTGCCCTTTCCACTTTGTGAATAAATACCATGCCCCAGTTGCAGGGAGGTTATCAATAATTTTCAAATTTTGTTTTATCCAAGATCGGTCATGAATACCATAGATGGCATGTTGGTGCTCATTTTCTTCATTTCAATAGCAGTGCTGGTATTGAATGAAGTGTTACAGAATAATGGAGAAATGCCATGATATGTAGAATATTGTTATCAAGTAAATTTATTTAGAAAATAAATGGTTCTAGATCCGCTTCTATCGGAGTCTGTTGAAACCATTAATTCACTATAAATGTAATTTGATTTGCAAATAATAAATATATTGTTTTGTGTAATGGTTGCTCTCATATTTTTTGAATTGGTATCAGAACCCGACTGAATTTGCAAATAATAAATATATTGTTTTGTGTAATGGTTGCTCTCATATTTTTTGAGTTGGTATCAGAACCCGACTGAGCTTAATTCCCTCACGAGAATGCCCAGGAAAATGAGAGTTGTGGTAGTTGATTTGTTGTAAATAGGCGTGTGATTTTTCTGTGTGCGTGTTTTATTTATTCTGTGTTTTATTTATTATGTTCCTCTGTGTTTTGTTTGAATGATCGCTACACAGACCTGTGTGAGCCATCGGGTGAGCGTAGCGTACCGGCAAGAGCCATCTGCACAAAGAAGAAGAGCATCAGACTGAGTATCACGATATTTGCATTCCACAGGACGATCAACCAATTTCATATCTAGCAAATTTGGCATATCCGATGCAGATTTGAACAGATGCAGTACTGTGTGTGCCCTGAAGATGTTCAATTGGAAGCGCATCCTTGAGCATGAGGAAAATTGTGATCTGTTAGTCTTTGACCATCAGATCAGGGAGAGATACACACAATTGATTATGGATTTGACCCTGCTGTCATTTGTATTAGATGGGGATTCCTAGAGGCTGCAACAGAAGATATCTCTGCAATTTGGTGTTCGTCCTCTCTCCAATCCGTGAAGAGCTTGTGCTTCTTAAAGAATACAGCGAGCTATGTATGTAAGTAAGTAAGAACACTATGCTGCCTCTCGGAGAAGAAAGAGTATATGTGAGTTTGTAAGTTTCTAAAGGTCATTGGTATGATTAACTTCTGGATATGTTCAGTATTTAGAGTGCATTCCTAGATAACTGTTGGATTCAGCAAGCTATGTGTTCAACAGATGGAAGTATCTCCATAGAACAGTCCAGTTACTTGATTAGTTCTTTGCCAAACTCATTGAGCTATGTACTTTGGCATAGTTAAGTACTCAATATTGTTAGTCATTCAAATGAGTCAAATAGGAAGCTCGAAGATGAAGTGAAGAAAGAGGGCAAACTGTGAGACTTCAAAGTGGGTGTAAATGTTGATGAAGACCAGATAGACAAAGATCATAGTTCCATAATTTTGTATTATAAGAATCACATTTCTCCATTAAAGAAAAATGTTAGAAAATAATGGTAAAATGCCATGATATTTAGAATATTGTTATCACGTAGATTTATTTATAAAATAAATGGTTCCAGTTAAGTGCATGCAGGTAGATCCCTCATGAAGGTCTAGTCCATGCAGGTAGAGCCTTCAAGAATAGTATAACTGACTGGTGGTGGCATAGGAGGCTTAACCTTTAACATACCACAAAAATAGGAATATGCATCATCAACGAATTAACCTTTAACAAGCCACAACTTATGGCTATGTGCTCTGACTCCTGCCACACGTCAATGTATTCGATGGCTTGACTTTTAGCATGGTGCAAGATATGGATTTGTTTCTCAACCTTTGCCAATGTGTTTTAATGGTTCGAACAATATTTTATTAATGTGTTTTAATGGTTCGAACAATATTTTATTGGTAGGGAATTAGTTGCTTGCAACGTTTTGTCTGTTTCTATATAAATAAATAAGAAAAACCCATATGTAGTTTATAGAACATTTGTAGTTTATAATGATGAATTAACACAATCATTTTCACTTATGTAAGAGTATGAATTCAATAAATGATCATTATAGCTTTTGTGTTTTGCTTGTTTTTATTTTTCATGTATCATTGAAAACAAAAAAAATAGTTTGATGTAGGAAATTGATGTTGTCGTAGTTAACAATATGTTATAATTAAGCTATTATTTTGCGATAGTGTATATTTTTTCACCGAAACTCAGCACCCTGTTATTCTTTTGGGAATCAAGGGAACCTTCCGGACCCCTCGGAATGGACCTAGGTTAATGAGAAACCCCACCATCTTATTGTTGCGTTATTCCAAGCAGAGCTATTTTATGATAGTATTTATAAAAATATATATTAAAAAAACACACATATTTACGAAAATATTTACAAAATGTTTATAAAAAATATATGAAATACTATTACAATCAATGTATTTATGCATTACAACTTTTTTATGCCAAAATCAAATATTTAATGATGAAAACATTAGAACCCTGTTCCAAATTTCTTTTTCATAAAAACAGATTTTTACAATTATTATTTGAAAACCAAAAACATAAAACTTAAGAAAAAACATCATGCCAAATTTTCTTATAGAAAAACCATGTTGCCATGACTATACTAAATTATATCAGGAAACAATTATGTTAAGGATAATTGAATTTGATGAAAACACATAAAAATAACAAGTATATATATGTCATATGGCAATTATATAATTAGTTTATCAAATGCATTTACATTTTTTGGGCATATAATTTATATCTAGGTTCTAAATATTAAAAAGGCAAAAAGCTATATAAAAAATCCACACTACTTTGTTTTTGAATACTCTTTAGTTATTCGTTTAAGGTTAAAGCAGTTTGCATTAATCCTTAAATTAATTGAGCTAATCTTTGGGGTTGAAATGGCTAGCTTAATCTCAAGAACTCAAGGCTCGAACTCGTGACCTCCCCTGTACCCAGAAAGTGTCTGTGTTCGCACGTCTTATTAATTGAGCTAAACCCTTGGGGCTGAAATTTTTGTTATTTATTTGTAAGTTGCTTTATGATTTTAGAAATTTCTATAAATTTATTATTATTTTCTGCCAAGGCAAGGATATACTTTTCATTTAAAAGTCAAAATCTTTTAACTTTTTATTAATTTTTGTTCCTGCTTTTATAAAGAATAAGTATTAAACTAAAATTTTCAAAATTTAAAAATATATTTTCTATTTTTTGAAATTTTCTATTGATGAAATACACATTGAATTTCATATAAATGCCTGGAAGAGGTTTTTATTTTTTAATATAAAAATTAATTTTAAAAAGGAAAATTCAAGAATATGACATGTAATCAGCACATTACAGAAACATTAATTTTTATTATTAGTATTATTAATTTAAAGACATCAGTACTATTGGGTACATTGGACGTTAAGGCTCTGCAGGAAGCAAGAAAGCTGGGTGTTTTGAAACTTCGTTTTTTTCTGGTTTGAAAACCTTTCACGGAAAAAATGAATTCTATGTTAATCGTTCGAGGAGCCAACCACAATGTCCTGTTTTGGTGCCTGACACTAATTCATATAATTCTATCCTCTCAGTCCATTTTGAAAACGGGAAAATACAAGAATTGTGTATCATGTCTCATTGAATGCAGACAATACTCATTACCAGAAGACGAGGGAGGTCCTCCGCTTTCAATGTTTTCAACGTTAGTATTTCCAACCTCGCTATGTACAAGAGACTCATTTTTTATATCATAATACTATTTTATGCCTCTTTTTAAAAAAGAAACAAGCACGTATAATACTACTTTATGCCCTTTTTAAAAAGAAGAAACAAGCACGTAACATGTTTAAAAAGACTATGGGTAAAAGAATAATAATTTTTTTAATATTCTTTTATAAAAACTACTATTTTAATTAAAAGATCAAAAGATCCTTTATTTATACAATAATTACTATAAAAAATTCATAATGCACATAGGATGGATTAGAACCAAGGGTGATTTTTTCATCAAACAAAGACTTAGGAAATAAAATCTTGGTTTTGGGCAATTCGACGAAGATTTTAGAGGCTTTAGTAAACTTATAGCATTTTCAAATGCAAATAAGGAGAGAACCAAGGTCAAAGATATACATTACAAATGGACCAGGATGGAAACTTGAAGCGATGATAAAATGACCAGATTGACACAAAAACTCAGAGCTTGGAAAAAATATTACTGAATTTTGAACTTCCGATAGCGCCTCTTTTAAACTTTCCGGTCAACATGTTGTTGGAAACTAAAAAATTTGATGTATAAATTTTAGTGCTAACATCGATAAACAAATTAACTATAGAATTTTATTGAGGTAGTTTACCTTTAATCATAAAAAAAACTAATTAGCTCCTTAAGACCAAGACTCATGGTATGTACTCTACACATCTCTCCCTTTGACCCTTTCTGTAGAAAGAAGTAGAGCAGTAGCTCCGACAAGATGGCTTCATATGCTTCCAAGGTGAGAACCCATCTAAAGTTGGAGGAACATACTCGGGATGAAAGCTCATTGACAAAAGCATCCACATAGCAAGGTGGGTGCTCTCATCTCAGGATGAAAGCTCATTGTTAAAAAGCATCCACAAAGCAAGGTGGGTGATCTTCGCTCTATGTCCGGGAATTTATCCTCGAGAAAATTCTTAACCACAAAAAGGAAACAACTAATCCAGCTTTACCCGGCCTCCTCAAAACGCACCACTATCAACACCTACCTACAACAATATGGTGGTGCTCTCTCCAAACAACATATGTGATTCACAACAAGCGGCTCTACCAATTGGACAATGCATTTACTTTCCAATGGAAGTGACTATGTCCAGCTTTCTCCAGCTATTCAAATCTGAGCTTAGATAGATCTACTCTTTACATGAGCGATTCAAATATGATCTTGGATATATCTCCCCTCTTCCCTTCGCTTCACACCATCTCAAAGCTCTAAAACTATAGTACACTGACTCTTATTAATGATGCCTCTTCCGTCTTGCATATATTTTCCCTCTTCCCATCTCGGAGCTTTAAAACTATAGTGCATTGCCTTTTATAAATGATGCCTCCAATATCATGTTTTCCACCATACACACTCTAATTCGGAGGGAATTAGCTACCTACCACTTTCTCCCTCGTTAAATATCAATTTGAGATTGGAAAACTATTTTCTCATAAATATGCATAAAATATTTAATCTCTACGAAATTTGCTTTCAACGCTTATCATTCAACTAAGATACGAAAAAACTCATTATGGGTTTAGATTTAGAGTATTGGTCGAGTAGACTTTCGTGGATGTGTTACACCTAACTTCCAAATTTTACCATCGTAAAATATTTAGATTTCATTTATGTTTGGTTCCAAGAAATCTATGATAAACACGTTTTCTTAATAGATTGTGTTTGGGAACACAATTCTAAATATTTAGATTTCATTTATGTTTGGTTCCAAGACATCTATGATAAACACGTTTTCTTAATAGATTGTGTTTGGGAACACAATTCTAATGTGAACAAGTTAGTTATTTAACAACATGTGCTTGCATGTAAAATAGTTATAACACCATGGTTGGAAGTTGCAAGTCTTGAGCCATATCTATTGTAGGATATTTATTTACTTTCTAGTTCCTTGCCTTAAATCATTCATTTCCTCTTTTATCACAGGTCAAGGTCAAACAAATGGGAATCGATTCCCTTTATTTTTTTCACAATTATTAATGCAATTAAGGTCTAATGTATAAATATTTTAACATATGTTTTCCATATTTCATTTGTTTTTGGTGTTGACTAAAATTATGAGGTCTTGGAAGGTTATGATGTAAAATAATTTCCATATTTCATTTGTTTTTGATGTTGACTAAAATTATGAGGTCTTGGAAGGTTATGATGTAAAATATTTTCCATATTTCATTTGTTTTTGGTGTTGACTAAAATTTTGAGGTCCCGGAAGGTTATGATTTAACATCATGTTTTTGGTGTTGATTAAAATTATGAGGTCTTGGAAGGTTATGATTTAACATCATTTTGTGAAAGTATTATTCCGATATGTGTTTTTTTTATAGTAAGAGTGGTTATAATTTGTATTAAATGGGTTGCAATTTAATCATATAATATAACAAGAGTCGCATGCGGCAATGTCTTTGACAAAGCATGAAAGCTGAGTTTGCAAATATAGGAGATCGAAAGCGAAATTTTCTTTTTCATGCAAAAAAGTGTTAGGAACAAAGCAAAGCAAAAAACAATTGCAACGGGGAAGAAACAATTTTCTGCAGTTGAAAGGGAAGAAACAATTGTATACTGGTTCGATTCCAAGAGTAGGCATGTGTTGTTGTAAGAATTAAAGGATTTCATGTATATGCTAATCTACCTTTAATTTAGCCATATGGCTCTATTGTTGTTGGTATTTCTACTGTGTGGTAGGTGATGATAATGGCTTTGGTAATTATTAGTCGATTGGGTTTTGGTTCGGTATGGACATGTAGTTGCTTGGGAGTTTTAAATCAACGGTGAACAAATGCTGAAAACTCTTATATGGAAAGCTACTGAGGCCTCTAATTGATTATAATAAGTAAATTACGTTATAGATAATGATAAGAGAGGTGAGGTGGTTATACTTAGGAATTATGCAATGAGACTCTATAGTGTAGTGTTGTAACGTAGAATATAATCCAAATTTAACATAATTATACTTACACAGTTCACATAATTATAAATATGTAGGGTGATTATTAATTTCATAGAAGAAAAATAGTTTCTTGGAGTTATAGTTGGAAGTAACGACATTGAGTCATCAAGGTTGTTTCGAGTAGCAAATGCAGAGTTGTAAATTGTTGGATTGATTTTGATTTGGATCGATGGTGAATCATTGAAGCATATTCACGATTTGAGAGACTTGACATGGAGTTCCTTTGTGGTATTCAAGCAATATGGCTTCGACATTGTTGTTAGAATCGATAAGTAACATCTTGTCAGTTTAGAGACCTCCTTCCTAAATAAAATCAAATTCAAGAAATATTGTATTTGTGGGCACACCATGGATGCTAGTCCTGTAGTGTTTAATTCCTATTGTATTATTCTTGAGATCGAAGCCTATGTTGACTTAAAAGGGGAATTGGCTTCAAATATTGTGATTGCAAACTATAGGAGAGAACACAGATATACCTGTAGCCATAGTGTTCATATTGCGGTTTGGAACGAAGAGGAAATGTTGTATGCATTCTTTGTAGTGGGCACTCCAGTCACCTGAGAATTAAGTGCAATAGCCAAGACATTCGGTGTGTTAGCCAAATGGTGTGTCGTATGTTTCACATTCAGTGACACAAAAGAGAAGTACCCAGTTTCCTTTGCTACATGGATGATGGACCATGGCAATAGGAAGAAGGTGAGAAGGAAACAAATGATGAATTGGAAGAATAGGCAGAAGGTGCCCAGCAGAAAGTCCAAGTCGGCATTCGCAAGAAGCCAAATGGTTGGGTTGTTTTGAAAAGCTTATTGAATAACAATAAAAATAGTGAGTTCTCCACACCACTAACTTCTTTTGACTAGAGTGATGCTGAGCCAAATCAAATTGGAACTTGTAGCATTGATACTACTAGCACCATTTGGGACATTAAGAAGGAGGTGGTGGATACACAGCTGATTGCTCATGACAAGGAGGTGTATGATATTGCTTGGGGAGGACTAGGTTTTTTTATTCAATTTCAACATATGGGTCTATTAGAGTTTTTTATTTGAGGGACAAGGAGCATTCAACTATTATTTATAAAAGTTCCCAGCCAGAGACTCCATTGTTATGATTGTGGTGGAACAAACGGGAACCAAGATATATGGATGTTGTTCTCATGGATAGCTCTAAAGTAGTAGTGTTGGATATTAGATTTCCAACTGCACCCATTTCATAACTTCAAAGGCATCAAGAAAGTGTTAATGCCATTGCATGGGCTCCTCACAGTCCTTGTCAAATTTGCACTGTAGGGGACAACTCACGGGATCTGATATGGGAGTTCTCTTCTACTAACCATCCTGTTGAAGGCGGCCTTAACCCCATATTGTCTTACACACAGTTGCTGAAATCAACCAATTGCAGTGGTGTTCTACATAGCCAGATTGAGCTGCAATTGGATTTTCCAACAAGCTCCAGATACTGAGGGTTTGAAATGTTGGGGATGCTATTTTTGTTTACAATTGCATGCTTGGAAATTCTCTGTCTAAGAATTGTATTGTTCCATGGAAACCACATTGGTAAGTGATTTGACAGATACTTAAAGTACATGGACATGCTTCTGCCTAAAGCTTCTTATCTCACCCCTGTCTAGAGGTAGCAAAAAAGACAAGTTACTCACATTTGATATAATGGTCAGAGGCAGATTCAGAGCTGGACAATGGTAATAATTCCCAAAAGGAAAAGAGGGGGAGAAAAATATCTCACTTTACATATGATAACTAGTAATTCATGCATTGATAACAAATAGAATTAGTGACACTTAACTTTGGATCCTATTCATCTTATTTTCAGCATCATCAACATGGAGAATTTTAGGGTTTCCAAGCCATCTTCTGGGAAGAATAGTTGACTGGTTATTTTGGATCCTATTCATCTTATTTTTAGCATAATCAACATGGAAAATTTTAGGGTTTCCAAGCCATATTCTAGGAAGAATAGTTGACTGGTTATTTTGGATCCTATTCATCTTTTTTCAACATCATCAGCATGGAGAATTTTAGGGTTTCCAAGCCATCTTCTAGGAAGAATTTGAAGGCATCTGAATGTTCAGAGGACCTAAATCCAAAACAACAGGTTGGTGTGGGAGATATTGTTTGGCAAGATCTAAGAGTAGAAAGGACATCCCTCATTGGCCTGCTAAAGTTATCGACCCGGAGCAAGATGCCCCATAATCTGTAAAGGACGTTTGGGTTCGTGGGAGGCTTTGCGTTAGGTTTTTCGGGATGAAAAAGACTCAGCCCATGCATAGGCATGGGTGAGAAAAGAAACAGTGTCCTTCTTTTGGGAACAAACAGAGGCATTAGCATATTAGGGTCTGACATTGTTGGAAGGGCTTTCTAAGCCCTCTCAGGCTGAGTTTCATGAGGCAATAGAGGTAGCCATTGGGGAATATTTTTCTTCTAAATACCTGGATATGGAAGAACAAGATAGCCATCAAGCAGAAGAAATAGCATGCAGCAGCTGTAGCGAGAAGTTTCTAGCTTCAAAATTATTACCGTCCACAAATGTGAAACAACTGGCTAATTCATCTCAGAATAACGGGTTGATCTATGCACACTCCTGCAAGTTGTATCGCACAAATCAATATTGTGGCATTTGCAAGAAGGTCTGTAGGAGTTCCACATCAAAGGGAAGTTGGGTTCAATGTAAAAAAATCTGGGTTCATGCAGATTGCGATAATTTGAACACTGAGAAGTTACAAGACCTTGTTGAGTATTCATGTCCTGAATGTACAATGAAGCAACCGACCTTGGGAATCATTCTAAAGGGGAAAAACAAGAAACCTTTCAGTCGTCTGGGGCATACATATTTTTTGAATTTTTTTGGTTGTATACTTTTTATCTTGTTGATTTTTCATCGCATTCATTTGACGTTGTGGATATGGTTTTGTAAGTGTAAGTTTCAAAGGAAAATATTATATATATATATATATAGATATATATATATAGATATATATATATATATATGAACAAATCCAAACACATAAATTATATGCCAATGGATAGATGAATCATTGATAAATCCATTGGTATGAAGTATACCATCTAAGGTGCATTCCAGGATAGGGCTTATGTCTAGCAAAAAGAATAGTAATTTTTTTTAAACAAGCTAAAATCCTATTTTAAAGCCCTCGATCGAGCTATTAGCTTGATCAAGGTTTTTAAAAGCCTCTATCAAGCATTTGTAAGCATTTTGAAAATACCTCGATCGAGGATTAATGTGCAGTTAAGCAAAAGCTCGATCGAGCTAATATCTCGATCAAGATATTAGCTTGATCGAGCTTTTTAAAATCTTGATCGAGCTTTTTAAAATCTTGATCGAGCATTCAAAAAATGCTAGATCGAGCTTAATAGCTCTACCAAGCTACTGTTCTCCAACTTTTCCATTGATTTTGACTTTATTTTTTCCCTCTAACCATACTCACAAATCAAAGACCACACATAGGTGACATACCTATGTAATACAATTATACCACACACTCATGTACCCCACATAAGGTACACCAAAACCACTACCCCTTAATCCCCTCACCCGTATACCACTAAACCCTTGTAACCTCAAACACCTGTAGTTAACCCATTACTCCTGAACCTCCTAACACATAACCCTCTAACCCCAAATTCAACTTGTAATACACATATCTACTCAACACGCTTAAGAAACCAACCCAACCAATTGTTGGTCACCCACAAAAGCATGGTAAACTTTGCTATGATGGTGACTCTCACTTAATAAACATAAAGTATGTGCATAGGTGATGCACCCATTTTATGCACATAGGAAACGCGCCTAAGTGTTAATAGAAAACTAAACTAACCCCTTTATCCCTAACACTAGCCCCCATAACCTCAACCCCATTTATAGCTCACATATTACCCTTGAACTCCACCACACCCCTAACCCTTAATCCACACAAGCATTTAATGCACATAGACACCTAATGCACTTAGAGACACAAATAATCAACGAATCCAACTAAATTACACAGATAAGAAACTAATCAAACTAACCAACACACATAAACCCATACCCCACATAAGAACTGTATTAATGTATTAAGGCTCAAATATTGGAAACACATGTATGTGATATACAATGCACATATGGGGCTAACATAAGCGATGATAATATACTATACTAAACCCCTAACCCTTAAACAATTAATTCCCCTAACCTAAACCACTTTATATCTAATGCACTATCCTTGGATCCCTCGATACTTAAGCAACACACTTATGTCACCCACATAAGTGACACACATATGTTACCCATGTAAACAAGTGTAACCCAATACCCTCATAGAATTGATCCACCCAAAAATCACTAATCTTTGTAACCTTTACCCCTTTATATCTCACCAACTATCCTTGAACCCCTTTATAGCTAGGGTTGCTAAATTTTTTGTTTAGCTTATTTTGGAAATTGTTAAGTGTAGTTGGCATATCACGTGCCCAACAATTGATCTCAATTTGTAGCCTAAGGGTTCATTGAAGAACAATAATATTATCTGTCTAACATGGGATGAATCATTGGTCTCAATTTGTATTCTAAGAGTTCATTGAAGAACAATAGTATTAAGTGTCTAACGTGATATGAATCATTTCCTAAACAAGGGGAGTTGTAATTGTAATTGTTGATTGTAAATTGTAACTCTAATCGTGATTGTTAATTGTAACTAACATCATGAATTGTATCTCCCTATTGTAAAATTAGTAATTTGTAAATTTAATTATCATTTTTTTATATTCTAAATGTACAATCGTGAGTTGGTATTGTGAAATTGTATTTAAATATTACAATGTAACTTGTAACTGTAATTGTGAATTGTAAATGACAAATTTATATAAGATAAATAACATGTATACACTCATCGACATAAACATAAACATAAACATAAATAATGTACACTCATTTACATAAATATAAGATAAAGTTAACATACATGTGAATAAATATACTTAATAAAGATAAATAACATGTACACACATCCACATAAACATAAACATAAGATAAATAATTCATGCCGACATAAACATAAGACATCATATATCCATGAAGAAAAAATATGATACAAAATAATCCATCAAGTCCATAAAAAAATACAAGTATATATGTATACATAACAATAAAAATAGTGCACAACATGAACAAGTGTCATCCAATATGGGGACCATGCCCTTGATGGTTTGTGTGGTCATTTCCACCACTAGTACCTTCTGCACCATGCCACTGGTGTGGGGGTGACAAGTGATCGAAAAGGCTATCTAATGATTGGAACTACAAAAATTGAAATTTTGAACTCTGTAAGTTAGTTCTATATTTAAATAGTACTTAAAATTTAGAACAAGACATATTTTTAAAATTTTAAGTGGATGGATCAACCTTGGCTCGAGTCCATGGTGAGATTTTTCAAATCGTCATGTGTGGCATCTCCAGGTGAATGTTGATTCTATGGTACCTCACCAAGACGATGCTAAATCAAACTTTCCCATTCCTTTGTGAACACCATTGGAGCATCAATTCCCAAATCTACATGAGCCTGTGTATGGTGACATCATGCATATAATCAATAAAATCATAATAAATGAACATGATAATTAAATATCAACTTGAATTTTATATTGCATTGAAGCATAAGTTACAATACCTCATCGACTAGCGGTCAATGATTGGAATCCAAAGGAGAGTGCATCCCATGGTGTTCCTCTACAATCCCCTTTCCTCTACCCTATACAATTTGAGCAATGGACAAGACAAAAGTTACGATAAAATAATTGCAATTATCCGCATGCATTTAACTTACAAGGTTAGGATGAAGGAACTAGCATATGTACCATGGAGACATACTCAGGGGCAATGGTTGGATGGTAAACCAATGGAGAAGTGGAACAAAGTGAATCCATAAAGTGGGTCCTCTGCATGGAGCAATACAAAAAAAATCACTATTACCCAATTGAAATTTTATAAAGGTACATGTATTAAAGATGATTATTTAACGATGTATAGTAAAAAATTTAAGTCGATAAATATACATGTGTCAATGGAGGCTTGCATCTCTCATACAAAGGAAAGTACGAGCCTTGGGATCTACATAATATGCCATTAGAGTCTCATAGTCAAGGATTCGAATAAGTGAGTCATCCACATAGTGAAAATTGGGCTCTATAGGTCCAAGGGGTGGTCTAGACCACTCCTTGTGCATTGTAATGGTAGTGCTACCCAATGTCGTGCGCACGGAAAGTGTCATTAAAGAACGTGTCTCAAATCTAAGTTTTGATGGCTCGGATACGTCTCTGGATTGTAGAAGTGTTTGAATAGGGATGGGAATTAGTCTACAAGGGCGTGGTATAGTAGTAGGGTCTCTGCAAGCCCCTGGACACTGATAACTGCGTCATTTCCTGACACCATAGAAAGATGACAATGTACTTGTGTAATCGGGATGCATGTGTAAGATGAAATATGCTGCAAATATTCTTAGCAAAGTACAAGGAGACCTGGTCATGTTGGGGGGGAATTCCCCATGCTCCAATAAACCTATCATAAACATGAGGCGCGGTAGACTCAAACTTGAACTCCCATAGTCAAAGTGGTTGTCCAGCAGCATGATAAGAAGGGATGTCAAACAAAGTGCCATTGTAATCCTTTCCCCTTGTTGCGGTTTTCACCGCCTCCCATTTACTAGGACCCAATACTTGGTCCCTCCTCCTATAGAAATAAATCTACCAAATGTCACTCAGAGGCCCCACCCTCTAGTGGATGTCCAACAACCTATTGACATCATCTATCATCATGGAAATTGACCATACCGATTGGAATTCAAGTTGCATGAAACGTATATGGACATGAAACCAATCACGCTGCGATTTAATCTCCTCAATCATGATCATGGTTATCCCATTCTCCCAAGGAGCATGAGAATTAGGATTAGTTCCTGACAGAAAAATTAAAAAAATGTATTAGTCAAAGTACAAAACACCAATACAAAATTTAAAGATATTGATAGGTTCATAAAATAAATGAATACGAATTTAATGTACCCGTGTCATGATGAACATCCTCACTATTCCCTGATGGGGTCAATAGGTCGTGGCAATCATGTGAGGCAGTCACCACTATGCTACCATATGAACACTCACCATACAACCTAGTTGGTGGGGTCCCTATATAAAAGTAGAAACAAACAACAACTAATAATTAAACACAAGCACATGTATACAATAATTTAATTCTATATGTAACTCAATAAAAAAAATCCATATGTAAACAATTTACATATGAGTCCATTTGCGACATGGGGGGGTTCTACAATAGTAGATCATCCTAATGATCGCGACTGATGGAGGGAAGAACCTTGCTCTGGAGAACAATCTGCATGAAACAATAAAGACAAATTTATATATGTCACCCTTTGAATAAAACGACAAAAATGAAAATGATGATGATGATGTTCTAATTATGGTGACAATGATGACGAGGATGATGAGGATAATGAAGCGAACGATTAGGACGGTATCAGTACATGAAAATGTTGGCATGATGTCACGTCCCCTCCCATCCTACCAGCTAGATGGAGAGGATCGTGAGGTTAAATCGGGCATCTAGCCCCATACACAGTAAATAAACATTAAATTTAAAAGAAGATGAAGGACGTGGTGCTCAATCTGGGCAATTAGCCCCATATCCATTCATTAAACTTATTGACACAAGACATGTATATGTGCAGGCTGTAGAACACAATGGAATTTAAATAAATCTTGTTTATATCTAGCATACATTCAAGCTATTCTATAACAGCCATTAAATAGGGACCTTGGCAGAATTATAAAAGGTCATATGGAATTGCATAAACTCGTAAAAACACAGCGGAATTTATTTATGAATTACACAATCTTCACACATGGAAAATATTCATCAAAGGAACAATTGCAAAGTTACAAACAAGAGAATACTTATCTTATGCGAAAGTAGTCCCCGAGCAACCAGCTACACTTCTGCAACGTTCCACCCAACCGTAGGCCAGTGTGCTCCTCAATCTCTCAGCACCACTGCCACCCCCGAGCTGGGCATGATCTCCACAAGGAAAAGGGGAAAACAGGCTCTCACATAGCCAAAGGTATATCAAAATTAGCCAAACCAATCAGCAATTGGGTTTCTCAGGCTGTTAAGAGATGGGTGCATGCATCATCAAAAGCATAAGTGTTGGGCATGAGAAAAACGCCTACACAGTGAAGTTTCCAACAGTGGGTTTCTACCAGTTCCAGAAAAACGTGGGTAGACTCAAAACGAATTTGTAACTAGGAAAATCGACTAGGAGAGCAACCCATTTCAGAAAAACGCCCCAAGGGAAAAAACGACCTCTCCCTCAGTCCAGAATCGCATCCCTTCTTCCCCAGCTGCTCCAAAATACCAAAACGAGTTTTTGGGCATGAAAAAACGCAGGGTTATGGCCAAAAAACGTGAGGATAAACTTCAGGGAGCTCCGACTGCGTGAGAGGAAGAATGGCCATGGGTGAAGAATGGCTTTGGGCCAATTTCGTGGGGGTTTTCTTGCCCCACAAGCAAAAACACGATTTTCCCAGTTGATGGCTTGCCCATGCACGAAAGTTGACAGCCATACCTCTCCCATCCCAAGGCATTTATTGTCTCAACCAATCTTTGGAAGAAGTAAATGATTGGGTGCATGAGACAAAATGGGTAGTTGGTGGTTTATGGGTTTCCCCATTGACACATGGATTAATACCATTGGCTCAAGGGTTTGGATAATTTCCCTCCCTCTTCCTTGTAAAGATCATGCCCCCATCTCTTTTGTTGCATTGCGTAGCTGGTTGTGGGTTTTCTCATTAAAATTGCATATTTACATGATATCCGATTTTACATTGTGCACTACTAGCGCAAGGACCATATGCATCTATTCTAATTGCCGATACATAAGACGATAAGTCAGTGGCGGGGCCTTGGCCTTGAGCTCCTCACCATGACTAAATGACAATATTTACATCATTTACAATGTTAATGCAATAGGGTTAAGCTGGGGACGTTACATTCCCCTCCCCTTGGAATAACACCGTCCTCGGTGTTCCAACACTTCGAAAAATAGATACCCACTTTACATACGTCCAAAATTCACAAAATGTGGTAGGTTTGTCCTACATTTCACCCTTTACTTGGGTCTTTCAAGACTAAGTCCTTTGGTCTTTACAAACTGCTCTTGCTGGCTAGGACTTTCTAGCTCTGCATGAGGACATCGTTCCAAAACAATTCCTCCTTTTCCTTTTCCTTCCAACTGGTCCACGAACTTGGAGAATTTTCGGCTGTTTCCTTCTTGATATTCTCTTGTTGGGCAATCACGGAGGCAATGATTCCCTCCACATCCCCAACATTTCATCGGCGGCTTTACCTTTTCCCGGTCCATTTCCTTTGACTCTTCCCACCTGGGGCGTTTCTTAACCGGACGATTGGATGAATGCTTCTTCTTTGACCCACTTTCCTTCCCCTTGCTGATTGCTCCCAGAATGCTTTTTACCTCTTTTTGCAGACAAATAGAGTCCTGCAAAGCTTCATGGTTTCTCTCATTCTGTTGCCTCTGTAGCTTGAGCATCTCCCCAAGATTTTCTTGGGTCCTGGCAATTGTTTGAAGAAGACTTTCAGCCAACTCTAATAGCCCTCGGTCTGCTGTCATGGTCAGTGGGCACAACTGAACACACTTTGCTTACTAGCAACACCTTTCTGTGCCGGCTACAACCAATTGTTTCACTTTCTTACCTGTGAAATTCATCATGGGAATTCTTTGTTAGGACAAGCATAACATAAACATTAAGATTAGTCAAATATTTTCCCAATTGACATGGAATGTCCATGCTTTCTTCATGGGACTCCCATATTTTCATGCTTTCCCAACATACACATGAATTTATTCATGTTCATCCTTTCACAGGAAATTTACTATTTCAGCATTCACAATTCATCTCAAGCAATTAAACACAATCTATTTTCAGCCATGATATGCACTCAACAATCTTTTGTTTTATGAATGCATCAATCAAAAGGAAAGAGAAGAGTAGGGGTTTCTCCCTCTTAGTCTTGTTCTATTATGGAGCTACACCATCGCTGTGGTTTCATGCTCCTTAGTCTCTTTCACTTCAATGTGAATGTTTTGACTTCCTTTCTTGGCTATGACACTTAGTGTCTAAGGTCTGTATATGGATTTTCAGCTAGGGCACCCTTCCCATTATTGCCTACAGAACCTTGGGTTGCTAGGATCCACTTGTATCCACTAGCACCATCTTTCATTATTGCTCATACGGAGCTCCTTAGCACGGTCACATGTCCACATGCATCTCTAGGATACCTTCATAATCCTTGCTTCCAGCAATACCTACACTCAAACATTGAATTAATTCACATGTTTAGTTCATTTTCATAGGGTTTTTCTCTAAACAAGAATTTTAGGAATTCATAACTAAATCATATACACACGTATATAAGCAAGAAGCTGCAAGGTAACGAAATACTTATCTGTATTGGATGCCTTCACTTTATTCCACGGGATCCTTCTCTGCTTTACGAGCCTTGGATTTCCCGTGAATACAATAACGAATGTTGGGCCAGCCCGTCGGCTACTCCACAATCATTCAAATAGGCAATTCCAGGCCAGTACACCGACTGCGTTTATCAATCATTTCCTTTAGCAATATGCTAGGCCAGTGCTCTGACTGGTTTTATCAATCGTTTAAGGGGTGTCGGGCCAGCGTACACGCTGCTTTACCCTATCAAGTGGTTAATGCCTACTAGTCACTCTCTGGACTTATCAAGAACTTTATAGCGTTCAACCAGCTACTCCCTGGATTTCTTAATAATTTATATCGCCCACTCATTTACTCTCTGGATTTACCAGCAATTCATATCGCCCACTCATTTACTTTCTGGGTTAACCAGCAATTCATATCGCCCACTCATTTACTTTCTGGGTTTACCAGCAATTCATATCGCCCACTCATTTACTTTCTGGGTTTACCAGCAATTCATATCTTTTAGGGTCTTGCCTTCCTGCAATGACCAAGGTTTCCAACAAAGAAACAATAGCGTATCACCTTAGCTGTTAAAAGATTTACACATGTAATCTTCATTATTCCAAACAAGGCATAAATGAAAACGAATACTTATCTGTATTGTGCGTTTCCCCTCTGGTCCACAGGATCCTGCTTCGCTTCTGCAAGCCTTGGGATCGCCTATGGACTTGGATATAGTTAATGCTTAACCAGTACTCCTCCCCATCGGCTGGATTTACCAAGCATTTGGTGGCGCCCAACCAGTCCCATACCTGGTTTTCCCTCTCCAGTGTCGAGCCAGCGCATTCGCCTGGGTCATCGACCAATGGAATGAAACTGCGCCACCGGCCATCATAGGTCAAGGTTCTACTATGGATCCATAGGTATCTCGGGGTTTCCAGTCAGTCATCGGCGCCCGCCCTCCCACTGCTGTCCCAATAGAGATTTCAGGGTTTTCAGTCAGTCATCGGCGCCCGCCCTCCCACTGCTGACCCAATAGGCATCTCAGGGTTTTCAGTCAGTCATCGACGCCCGCCCTCCCACTGCTGACCCAATAGAGATTTCATGCCTTTACCAATTCCACCACACCTTCTTGCACCATAACCCTTCACACACATCGGCTCTTCATTTATACAAGGACGCCACTCCTTATTTTGTGCAATTCGGTGGTTCCTTTTAGGAACTTTATAGGTGACTTTCTTGACTGCAAGTTAACATGACCCCTACTCACACAAGGATGATTCCTTCTCTTATTACACAGCTCTTCGGGCCTGTCCATCCCTTCTGGTAATATTTCACGTGAGCATAGATAGGTTGCTAATTCCCATACAGTCTCTTTGCGTACCCTTCTTCATTTTGCCCTTTAATGTGCAGTATCAATCTGCATCTGTGTAGGCTTCTGGACATAGCTTTACCATCTCACTTTCATGGTTTACCGTCATGCGGTTTGGCTGAGACATTATCAATGGCGTTTCACCCGAAACCCATTTCCAAAGCATGTGATCCTTCCTATCTAGTTTGGCTTCTGCAGGTCATCACACATGGTCTTCCTGCAATGTGTCATCCTGGCACACTTCATCAAATAGCCAAACAGTCAGAAACATTTATCAATAAGCTTCAAATACGATTGTTCCATAACGAATCAATAACATTCATAAATAAATTCAATATGAATTTACAATTCTGTCTCCTACAGAAATTAGTTTTCTTATCCATGAGGCTATCCTCATATTGTTTGGCTCCTGTAAGGGACACCACTCTGCCCGTTATGGTCTTATGCCGGCTGCCATACATGAGCATCCAATTACAACATGTCCTCCTGACACATTTTCATATAAGCCAAACAGTCATTAGCAATTATTAGCAAAATTTCAAATCTGAAATATTTACCAATCTGAGATTTACAACTGTTCTTACTAACAGAACTTGGAGCTCTCAACCATGAGATTCCTTCTCATAAGCTCTAGATCCAATTTCACAGTCATATCATTCATACAACTCTGTCCTTCCACAGAGCATTATAGCAGCCCATCGATCATGATTGGGATCTTCATGCATTTGCTATTCTGCATTCATAACAGCCCATGAAATGGTCCTAGAATTATCATCAATTCATCATTTCATTCATTATTTATTTGCAATGTCATATGTATCATCCCTATGCATTCATACAATGCATCACAAGATTTATAAAATCTCTTAATGCACATCTACTCAATGCTACCTTGCATTGTTTCATGAGTACTATGCATTCAAGCATATTATGATCGAAACATGACTATCTCATATAATCTGTATTACCATAATTAGGACCACCAGTCCTCACTTGCTTGGGTTATTAAGCACATAACCAATCATACGCATGGCATGATATAAATTCACATGAATGCATTGAGATTTCTAAACAGTCATAGGGTGTAAGGGTCATCCTCTTCACTTACCCACACCTCACCAAGCTTGGTAGGTTAACAGCCCCAGTCGATATTCAATATTACATGCAAATTAGCTCAACATAGCTCAAACATAGTTGAAGAGATCGTACCAAATCCCCTTTCAACATTCATGCAATTTGGCACCAATAATCATTACCTGCATGGTTACCATTAACATCATCTGATGTCACCTGATCAGTTGGCCTCTTACCAAGGTTGCTCAGTCCTTTTTTTTTTTTCCAACTTTATGATCGCAGATTTGTTGCGCCATCCTTTCTGCATAAGGTTGTTGGCTTCATGCAACAATATCCTCCACACATTTAGCCATGTTCTTTGTTATCTTTGGTCCTACAACCAATACCAACATCAATGGTGATTATCAACCACAATATTCTCCATTAGTGGTTTATTGCATATGCCGACTTCATTATTCTACCAATGTGCAATATCCCATTTATGCACAAGCATTTCTATATGCACTATGCAATTTGTTAAGATGCCATCTAGTGCATATACATCTATGTAATCCTTTACATTTTTAACATTTTTATGCCATATGACAATTTCATAATTATAAGCATGATAACAAACAGAGGTTTAAGAAATTCTTCCCTTTTCGATCCCTCATCGTGACATGGAATTCCTCTTCCATATCCTGCAATTGTAGAGATTGCCCATATTGACAACAAAATTTGTTTGTCAAAATAGCCGCTGGCACTCTTCTGCACTAAATATCTATGATATATATAGACCTCCTTCAAAATCTGGTCATGCATCATTGTTCCCTGCTGGACAAGCTTTCCAATGCCTGTCTTCATGCTCCATTCCGACATCAGGTGCGGAAACTGCATCTCTAAAAAAATGACAACTTTCACTCCTATTCTGCATATTTTACACAGCTGCATTACATTCTTAGAATTCACAAAGTACTTCATGCACGTGGGAAAACATTACGTTGACAATCATAGAATTCTATTACAACCAACAACATACGAGGAGAAAAAAAAAAAGGGGGTCAAGGGGGCTTGCCCCCTTGCGCCACTGCAGGGCGGGTCGAGGGCAGCGCCCTCTTTTTTTTTTTTTTTTTTTTTTTACGAATCATGCTGCATCGGGCGGTTCGCGAAATCCTGCCGCAACGGGCAGTTCGCTGAATCCTTCCGCGATGGGCAGTTCACTATATGCTCCCGCAACTGCGGGGCGGCTGGCGGAATGCTCCCGCCATTCAGGTGTTTTTTCGGCTCACCTCCGTTGCGGGGCGGTTCGGCGACGGCTCCCGCAACTGCGGAGTAGTTCGCCGAACGCTTCCGCAATTGCGGAGCCATTCGGCGAAGGCTTCCGCAGTTGCGGAGCCATTCGGCGAATGCTCCCGCAATTGCGGAGCCATTCGGCGAAGGCTTCCGCAGTTGCGGAGCCATTCGGCGAATGCTCCCGCAATTGCGGAGCCATTCGGCGAAGGCTTCCGCAGTTGCGGAGCCATTCGGCGAATGCTCCCGCAATTGCGAAGCCATTCGACAAAGGCTTCCGCAGTTGCGGAGCCATTCGGCGAATGCTCCCGCAATTGCGGAGCCATTCGACAAAGGCTTCCGCAATTTCGGAGCCGTCCGTGGAATGCTTCCGGGTTTCGGGGCGGTTCTCGGAATGCCTTTTTCGGAACAACTGGCGGAATGCTTCCGCAATTTTCGGAACGATTCGCCGAAGTCTTCCGCAGTTGCGGAACGATTCGGCGAAGTCTTCCGCAGTTGCGGAACGATTCGCCGAAGTCTTCCGCAATTTCGGAACAACTCGCCGAACTCTTCCGCGTTGCGGAACGATTCGCAGAATCCTTCCGAAATTTCGGAAGAGAATTCCTTCCGCAATTTCGGAAGAGAATTCTTTCCAAAATTTTCGATACTTAGAAAATTTTCACTTAAAAACATTTTTCTCCGCTGTTTCGGAGCAGTTGGCTGAATTCTTCTGCAATTGCGGGAAGGTTCGCCGAACTCTTCCGTAATTGCGGGAATGTTCGCGGAACCCTTCCGCAGTTTCGGGAGGACTCCCCGAAACAGACTCAAAATCAAAATTTTCCAAAAACAGGCTTAAACCAAAAATTTTCAAAACTCTTAAGGAAAAATTTAAAATCTTCCCTTCTAATTGCTATCAGATTTCGCCCATAGAGGCCCAATGCTGCAACGCAGCTCTGATACCATTCTGTCACGTCCCCTCCCATCCTACCAGCTAGATGGAGAGGATCGTGAGGTTAAACCGAGCATCTAGCCCCATACACAGTAAATAAACATTAAATTTAAAAGAAGATGAAGGACGTGGTGCTCAATCTGGGCAATTAGCCCCATATCCATTCATTAAACTTATTGACACAAGACATGTATGTGTGCAGGCTGTAGAACACAATGGAATTTAAATAAATCTTGTTTATATCTAACATACATTCAAGCTATTCTGTAACAGCCATTAAATAGGGACCTTGGCAGAATTATAAAAGGTCATATGGAATTGCATAAACTCGTAAAAACACAGCGGAATTTATTTATGAATTACACAATCTTCACACATGGAAAATATTCATCAAAGGAACAATTGCAAAGTTACAAACAAGAGAATACTTATCTTATGCGAAAGTAGTCCCCGAGCAACCAGCTACACTTCTGCAACGTTCCACCCAACCGTAGGCCAGTGTGCTCCTCAATCTCTCAGCACCACTGCCACCCCCGAGCTGGGCATGATCTCCACAAGGAAAAGGGGAAAACAGGCTCTCACATAGCCAAAGGTATATCAAAATCAGCCAAGCCAATCAGCAATTGGGTTTCTCAGGCTGTTAAGAGATGGGTGCATGCATCATCAAAAGCATAAGTGTTGGGCATGAGAAAAACGCCTACACAGTGAAGTTTCCAACAGTGGGTTTCTACCAGTTCCAGAAAAACGTGGGTAGACTCAAAACGAATTTGTAACTAGGAAAATCGACTAGGAGAGCAACCCATTTCAGAAAAACGCCCCAAGGGCAAAAACGGCCTCTCCCTCAATCCAGAATCGCATCCCTCCTTCCCCAGCTGCTCCAAAATACCAAAACGAGTTTCTGGGCATGGAAAAACGCAGGGTTATGGCCAAAAAACGTGAGGATAAACTTCAGGGAGCTCCGACTGCGTGAGAGGAAGAATGGCCATGGGTGAAGAATGGCTTTGGGCCAATTTCGTGGGGGTTTTCTTGCCCCACAAGCAAAAACACGATTTTCCCAGTTGATGGCTTGCCCATGCACGAAAGTTGACAGCCATACCTCTCACATCCCAAGGCATTTATTGTCTCAACCAATCTTTGGAAGAAGTAAATGATTGGGTGCATGAGACAAAATGGGTAGTTGGTGGTTTATGGGTTTCCCCATTGACACATGGATTAATACCATTGGCTCAAGGGTTTGGATAATTTCCCTCCCTCTTCCTTGTAAAGATCATGCCCCCATCTCTTTTGTTGCATTGCGTAGCTGGTTGTGGGTTTTCTCATTAAAATTGCATATTTACATGATATCCGATTTTACATTGTGCACTGCTAGCGCAAGGACCATATGCATCTATTCTAATTGCCGATACATAAGATGATAAGTCAGTGGTGGGCCTTGGCCTTAAGCTCCTCACCATGACTAAATGACAATATTTACATCATTTACAATGTTAATGCAATAGGGTTAAGCTGGGGACGTTACACATGATGACGAAGATGAAGTTATTGTAGATGCTTTTGCTAAAAATGTTGGAAGATGCTGGCACAAGCAGCTATGGACATAGGTGATTTATGAGCTTCAGATTATAGTGGATTGGTCTCAGTTCTCTATTGGGTGTTCTTTTGGAGACTTACTAAAAAATGGATACATTAGTTCCCTTAGCATAAGGAATTTCCTTCTTTTGTCTGCTAGGAAATTTGGAAAGCAAGGAATTTAAGGATTTTTAATGTTTTTGCCAATAGGTACAGGTGACCAGTTTCAAAATCCTTGTTAAATTTTGTGGCATGGTACTTAAGGGAATTTGGTTATTAGTTTATTGTTATGTTTATGCACATAAGAAACTATGTCAAACCTATCCCATAATTACTACGTTTGAACCACTAATATGCACACCTAGCCTTCATAGACAAATGTTCTTTCCCAACAACATGGATTTGGGTATCAAACCATGGAATTCCTAATGTGCCAAACTTCAAATGGGCACCATATCACTCTCATAGGGGGAAGATGGGCTAGGGATTCATGTATGGCTTACAAAAAACTTCGAAGCACATGTTATGGCATAAAACATTGGATTTTCACCCTAAACCAAAACTTGGGTATTGAGAACCATCCTTGGTGTATTGAGAACATGGCATGTAATACCTATAGATATATTCCATGGAATTAGAACATAGGTTATTGCACTAAACTATGCCCTTATCCCAAGAAACATATCAAGTCTTTCAAACCTTGAAATGACCACAATATCAAACTTGTAGGAAAACTATTATGTACTATGGGCATGAGTGATGCCCCATGTGATGAAACATGGCATGTGAACCTCATACAAATATATTATAGCCTAGTACCTTTAATTTTATCCCTAGACCATGGCATGGGCACTAAGAACCATCCTTGATGTGTTCATTCTCAAAATGGTGAGTATATCTCACTCAAATGATAAATATTTCCTATGTCGAGAGTGTGTGGTTGTTTGGGGTGTTGTAGATGACCCATGGTACCTAGAGGAAACTATATGAACTTAATCTCTAGAAATTAGTCTCAAACCATGGCATAGCTGCCAAAAACCATCCATGGCATGGGCACTAAGAACCATCCTTGATGTCTTCATTCTCAAAATGGTGAGTATATCTCACTAAAATGATACATATTTCCTATGTCGAGAATGTGTGGTTGTTTGGGGTGTTGTAGATAACCCATGATACCTAGAAGAAACTATATGAACTTAATCTCTAGAAATTAGTCTCAAACCATGGCATAGCTGCCAAAAACCATCCATGGTGTTATACATGTCATGATGGCTACCATACCCTCATGATGACTACCATAAAAACCAAATTTTGCACTCAATGGCATAGTGAATGGACCACATTGACTTGAAAATGGAAGCCAATTGCCAAAGTAAATGCAATTACTAACAATGCATGAATAAAAATTCGATTAGAGTCAATCCCATCGCCACAAACCCCCACTACGGATCCCCACGGCTAGCGTCACCCTCCCACTAGCCCATCAACAATGAATAAGCCCATCTACAAACAACTATTAAAATAATATGTTTTGCCAATGTGTGAGTAAACATTAGGTTAAATGACTTATAAGGGATAACCATAACTTATAAAAAAAATAAGCTAACGACATAATCTACTCCCTATGCTACCTGCCTTGCCATGCATAAACCAAGGTAGATTGCATGTACCTTTATACTTTCCATTTTTATGACCAACTTTACTAATCAAAATGAAAATGTGATCCATTATTCTAATCCTATGTTCACCAAATTTCAAGTCCGTACCATAAGGATTCACTAGTTTATTAGAGTGTGATGCAAAGCCCACATGCACATACGGAATTTCAAGTCCGTACAACAAGGATTCACTATACATAACATTGTGTGATGCAAATTTAAGTATGACATAACAATCAATTTGACAGTCATTTTTCTTAATGTTTATATAATTGGCATAAAGATAAATTCAACATTGTTATTTTGCTTAATGTTAATCTAATTCTCATTATTAAGAGTTTAATAATTTTATTATTTTGCTTAATGTTAATCTAATTGTCATTATTAAGATTTTAATATTTTTATAAAATTATTAAGATTTTTATGTTAATTGTTATTAGTATTTAATATTTTATTTTATTTAAGATTGTTTTAATAAAATAAAATTTATTTTAAAATAAAATTTATTAAAATAATTGTATTAATATGAAATTGATTAAAATGATTGTATAAAATAAAATAATTGTGTTAAAACTAAATTGATTAAGATGATGGTATAAAAATTGATAGACACATCTCTTAATACTTAAAAAATAATGAAATAACATAAATTTATAATACACCATTATATTTAAAATGAAATGGTCATTCAAAAAGGACATGTATTGAATTTTTGTTATGAATTAAATTTTATTATACAAAATAAGTATTTTTATATAAATAGTAATTAATAATTGAATTTCAAGAAATATTCTTAATTTCAAGTCGAAGAGTATAATTTTATCCAATTTTTCTAACATAAAAAGTTATAAAAGTATTTGTATTTTAGTTAACAATAATAAACTAAGTACACATTTCAAAATAAATTTATTTTTAATAAAATATTAGCCTTCCAAAATTTTGAGTCATGCCTTCTTCATAAAAATTTCAAAGTGTTGAAAATGACAATGTAAAGCTTTAGATGCAATGTCAATTTGTCAAACAAATATGTGGAAACCTATATAAGAGAGTATTTGTTCTTTGGAAAAAGACATGGAAAAATAGTCTATGGGCTAAATTTAGTCCCTAAAATTTTCCTTGATGACAAGTGAGGAATCTCTAATCACACAAATATCTACAATGACTACATCACTTGCTTATTATTTAGGTTAATATGTCTATGGTTTGGAGCTTCCTAAGATCCATATAAACACAAAGCTAAATAAATTATTCATTAAGACCACGAAGTATATTATTCCTATTGAAAACATTAATTGTTCACTTTGACTCTCAAACCATGCAAAAATGCATGATAGAAGTGGATGCTAGAACATAATACCTAATGCATAGATATGATAACATGAATTATGTTACATTCTTCATATCTTTCTTAAGAATCCACCCAAGTATAAAAAATGTTACTCCATCCATTAAGGTTGTGAAATATACAACTCATTGATCTTGGGCTTGGGATGAGGAAAAGAGACCTAGAGTATTTTCAAATATTTAACACTCAAAGTATTGTCACATCAATGTCAATTTTAATAGAAACAATAAGAAGAAAATAAAATGTGATAGATAAAGATACATAGAATTGAGCAAAATAGAATGATAAAAGAGAAAAGGGTTGATAATGCATAAAATTAAATGTAACATAGTCACAATTATCATTGTTGTAATCTCAATTTTAAGTAAATTCTCATATTAACATTAACATAAGATCAAATTTATTACTGATGTTAATAAAAATAAAGAGCTCAATTACATTAAACATATAAAGTATAAACATATAAAGTTAATAATGAGGAGAGAGAATATTGGAGAGTGAATACAAGAGAACGGTAAGTGAGCCTCAACAAAGATGCACGGTGAGCATTGTCTGTTATATATTTATAGATAATGAATTTTCAATTCCATTACAGTTCATGCATAAACGATATAATCAAATATATATATTAAACATATGAAGATAATGTTGTGGAGAAAGAGAATAGGTCAGTCAGCTTCAACAGAGCTGAGCTGCACGGTGAGTATAGGTTATTATTGGTATATATATGGAGTGTTCGAAATTTATGTAATTATGAAAAAAATTGAAAATATTTCTAAAAATAATAATAATAAATAGACATTTTTATACCATTCATTTTAGGATTCCACAAATCCATGAAATAATTTGTATACCATTGTGAGTAGCCCACTTATCATGATTCATATAAGTTCATAAAAACCATGATAATTACCCTACAACAACACAGCCGACGGTAGGATACGCACTGCGCAGTCGGTTCGATAAGGTCAACCACGAATAGCCAGTCCAAACTGTCACAATCAAACATACACATTAAAAATAGGAAGTGATTTGGCCCAATGAGAGTAGTCCAAAACGTCGCGGAGTTAGACAACTCGTTAAAAATAAGCCAGTCCAAAATGTACGGATGTGGGCCCATAAGCGTCAGGGCTGGAAGCTTGGGCCCTGGATGAGTGGAACTTCAAAATAATTCTGCCGATCAAAACTAGCTTTCAAAGAGGAGATATGCCACGCTCTCTCACACACCCTCGTTCTCATGTTTCTCGAGGCTGCATCCGCAGGATCTCAGATTAAGAGCAGAGAGTCTTCCGAATTTTTGGGTCTGCAAGAGTTCACCGTTCTCACCATTCTGTTCAATTCCCGAGTATTCGAGTTCTCCGTTCTCACCATTCTACTGAATTCCGGAGTATCCCGGGCAATCTGTCCATTTATATACGTCAATGGAGATAGAAGAAATAGCAGCTGATGAAGGAGGGGAAGACAGAGTAGTGGCCATGGTACATCATATCGTCAGATCTCTGATCACCTCCGAGAACATGAGAAGAGAAATGCTCACAATGCTCTCCACCTTTGACAACCGCCCTTCTGCCATCAGTCAACAGAGTCCCGCTAACCTACCTGGGAGAGTGGCCGATTTGGAGACCAATTTGGCCTCCGCCGACTGGATAATCTCACGCTGGGAGTCCAACTCGTCCACGGTCATGCTTTTCCAGAGCAACCGAAAAGAAGCCAACCAGTATCTCGCCGCCGTGGACGGTCTCCGTCATCTCATGGAAAATCTGGTCGTCACGCACAGCAGCTCCGTCAAGCTGTTGCGGGCGCAGCGCTTAATGGAGATGTCAATGGCCCGCCTAGAGAAGGAGTTTCATCGAATTCTGTCAGCCAATGTCAAGCCGACCATGGCGCCGGACGACGGCAACTGGAGCCACGGCTCGTGGGACGACGGCTCGACGGACGAAGACGGCAGCAGTGAGCACCGTGGGAGTCGGAACTCCAACGCCGACGAGATTTGCGAAATCGACATGATGCCACTCGACGCAGTGCTGGACCTTCGTAGCATAGCGAAGCGCATGGTTGCTGGTGGTTACGGGAGTGAGTGCGTTCGAATCTACGGGCTGACCAGAAAGTCTGTAATCGAAGGCTGTCTCAACAGAATTGGTGTCGACCGGCTTAGTACGAGCGACGTGCAGAATATGGAGTGGGAAATTCTCGATTTCAAGATCAAGAACTGGATACGCTCAGTGAGGATTGCGGTGAGGATTCTGTTTGCGAGCGAGAAACGGCTCTGTGACGAGATTTTTGCAGGGCTTAATACCGTCCGGGATTCCTGTTTCGCCGAGGTCGTCAAGGGGCCTACGACGAAGGTTCTGGCATTCGCGGAATCCGTGGCCATGGGCAAAAAGTTAAGCGAAAGGCTCTTCAGGGTGCTCGACATGTACGAGACTCTGTGGAACCTAATGCCCGACATCGACACCGTCTATTGCCAGGAATTGTGTGCAAGCGTGAGGACGCAGTCGTCTACGATCTTCGTTCGGCTCGGGGACTCGGCGCTGGGGATTATGACAGTATTCAATAATGCAATCGAGGCAGAGAATTCAAAGACCCGGGTCCCCGGAGGCACGATTCATCCCCTTACAGGGTATGTTATGAATTATCTGAGTTTTCTATCTGATTACAAGGAGACTCTCATGAACATCACGGCCAATTCACCCAATGATGGACATGATGATAAATTGGACAGCCGGGCCTCTGCTGATCTGTCTGCGAGACTGGGATGGATTATCATAAATCTGCAGTGTAATTTAGATTCGAAATCTAACCTCTATAAGGACGTAGCCCTGTCAAACCTGTTTCTAATGAGCAATCTTCATTACATTGTCAATAAGGTCAAGGGTTCAAGGCTCTTAGGAATCCTAGGGTATGGCTGGTTGCGAAAGAATCAGAGTGAGGTGAGACAATACGCGGAAAATTACGAACGCGCGGCTTGGACGAAGGCTCTCAATTGTTTGAGGGATGAGAGAATTCATGTGCGTGGCAGCGTTTCCAGTGGGGTGTCACAGCAGGCCCTGGAGGATAGATTCAGTGGTTTCAATTGTGCAATTGAAGAGGTGCTCAGGAAACATTCAGGTTGGATGGTGTCAGATGTACAACTCCAGGAGGAGCTTACGATTTCAATAGCAGAGAAGATGATACCAGCTTATCGGTCCTTCTTGGGAAAGTATTCTGAAACTGGGAGACACTCTCAGATATATATGAAGTACACGCCTGAAGACCTGGAAGCTCGTCTCTTCGATCTGTTTCAAGGCAATCCATCATCCCTAAGTTCAGGGAGATCCTAAAAGGAGGGAGGGAGAATCTTGGTGTGGAACAAAATCCATTGGTAGAGATATATCATTATAGTAAGATGATTTTATCATAGTAAGATAGCCTGCAATTGCAATTGTAGACATCACACAAAGGCTTTTTAGACTAAGAAAACCTTGGTTTTCAGGATTAAGACCCTTGGACCACTGATATCTGCATATCTAAGTTTAACATTGTTTTGACGCCTGTGAAAGATTGTAAGTAGACTGTATACACAAAATTGCCAATATTGCACAATAGACTGTAGACTGTGCACAATATTGCCAAGCAATCTCAACGCGGGAGTTAAATTGAATGTTTTTCTTGCATCACTTGTGTTTCTCTGTTTCCTGTTCTGCACTCACTGTTTTGATAGGAAGTTATACACTCAACTGAAACTCCAATGCTTGAGGGTCTAATATGTTTCTGATGATCACTGTGTTTCACTTTGTGAAATTTATAACTCCATACTTGAACTATATAGAAGCTGACTGCACTACAGCGACAGAGTTTGTAGCTTTTCAGTGCATACAGGAATAAGATATTCAGACGCTATTGGTTATTCATGTCTAGTGCTTCACATACCAAATAATGGCTCCAGATACTTCAGTGTGTGTAGTTGACCAGTTTTATGTCTGTTGTAATATTTGTCACAAACATATATCATATCAATAATGATGATCAATGGCTTCAAACATGGTAAATGATTTTTGGGACTTCTGCGTATCTGGATTATTGAGAAGGAGAATGATGATATTGGTGCTCCAAGAAGTGCATGTTGGTAACGGCTGAGCTTAGGGTTCTTTTTTTCTCTGTCCTGGCCGAGCTGAGCATTGGGCCGACGGTTCGACTGTCAACGAGATGGTTAGGTCGCAGGGGAGGGGCCTCTCCCCTCCTCTGGTGAAGGTTATCGTGCAGCAGCCAGTGGGACCTTCAATACACCCGCAAGAAGCAGGAATCGGAGGAGAGGGTCGGAACCCTCAAACGGAAAAGTCTAAGGTGGGCAGAGGGGAAGAGGGACAGAAGCTCTGCGTACCCAAATCAAACAGCATCTCGGCCATTTCAGTCAATCCTACACGGGTTAAGGAAAAAATACAGCATATGATGGACCATGCACTGATAGGGAAATTTATGGGTATATGGCCTATGGAGAAAGCTCTGACCTGGTGGATTCACTCGACCTAGAAACTGAAAGGACATTTTGACCTACTATTGGGCTCAAAGGGTTTCTTTACTGTGGTTTTCCTGAATGTGGAAGACAAGGATAGGATATTCGAGGGAAGCCCTTATTTTTACTACTCTGCTAGTCTATTCCTTAGAATTTGGAAGGATCATTTCAACCATGACAAGGAGGATCTGTCAATCGCTCCAGTTTGGATTAGACTATATTCACTTCCAATGGAGTACTAGGATTCAGACATTTTAAGAGCTATTGGAGGAACGCTGGGACATTTTGTCAAGATCTCTGACCAGACCAAACAAGGAAGATATGTATCATATGCCCGCATCTGTGTTTATATGAATATTTCCAAAACCCTCCCTCAGGGGATTACTCTTAACTGGGAAGAGTCAGAATGGTTCCAAACTCTTGATTATGAACACATCCCTTTTCGTTGTTAGCGGTGTCATACCCATGGCCATCTAGCTAGAGATTGCCACCTAAATCTCCCCGCTAATATCCCTGGGAGTAGTAATCTAGAGCAGAATGATAAGGATGGGTTTGTCAAAGTCACTAATTGAAAGAGAACAGGGCGAAGGCACAATGGTCCAGTAGTGGGGAAGAAGGAGGTGAACTCAAATAGCTTTGTTGTTCTTAATCCTGATCTGGCAGAAAACCCTATTCCTTCGATTCTTGAAGATTCCACCCCACTTGAAGATGTATCCTCATCAGTTGTTCCTGAAACTGATCAAACTCACAACTCTGCAGACAAAAACCGTGTGGAGTCTAAGTGTATGGAGGAGGATTTGGAAGAAATGGAGCTCGGGGACCTGGACTTGGATAGCATTGAAGAGGCCTGTAAAAACATTGAGGTCCATACCACTCCGGATAATCAGCTGCAATTATTGAAGGAATCCATTCTAAAAACTAAACCTACTCCTAGTCTTGGGATAGGCCCCCTGAAGCTGAAAGAGAATAAAAGGAAATTTAAATAAGGTAGCTCTAAGAGGGGGAGACGGTCGAATGGGAGAGGATTGGGGAGATTGGGGAAAGATTGGTCGACTCTGGGCAATATCCTACCATCCAGGCAACCCTCCTCTCAATCCGATACAGTGCTTGATGAAAATTTTATCGTGGAATATCCGAGGTACCAATGGGCCTCACAAATGTAGAACCCTTAAGAATAAGATTATGAAGGAACAACCCACTATGGTTTTGTTACAAGAAACTAAATGCTCTAGATCACAATTAGAAGCTAAGGCTCCGTATATTTGGAAACATTGTAAAATTATGGCTCTTGATGCTATTGGCTACTCGGGTGGTTTGGTGGTTTTATGGGACCCCAGGAAAGTGTCTCTTTACAACTTTCTATCCACCCCTTTCATCCTTTATGCTGAATTTCTTATCAGTGGATCTAATGTGAGAGGTATGCTTACTAATGTTTATGGGCCTAGTAGCTACCCTGACAAACGTAATTTCATCAATAGTCTGACTAATCTGAGAAGGATGTTTGAGGGAATCCATTGGATAATGGGTGGGGATTTCAATATGATTAGATCTTTATCTAAGAAAAAAGGTGGTCGTAGAATCCTTACCACGGAAAATAATCTGTTTGACGAATTCATCGAGACTAGTAAACTAATTGATGTAGATCTTGGAAGCTCTGTGTTCACCTGGAACAATAGACGTGGAGGGGAGCACTTGGTAGTTGCTAAGCTTGATAGGTTTCTTCTGTCCGAAAGTGTCATGCTCCTGGGAGGTGCTTTGACTTCTCGCCCTCTTGCTTCATCAGGATCTGATCATTGGCCAATTTCCTTGATATGGAGTAATATAGGAATGAAAATGACCAAGCCTTTTAGGTTTGAGAAGTTCTTGCTAACTCATGAAGACTTTTAAGTTCATGTGGAAGAATGGTGGCACTCTATTATTCCACCCAGACGAACTGAGATGTATTGCTTCCAACAAAAACTGAAGGTTCTTAAATAGAAAATCAAGAGATGGAATATTGATGTATTTGGGAACATTCAGGCTGGGAAAGCTAAGTTGGAGTCTGAGATGGAGCACATCCAGGAGGGTATTATGCAGATTGGTGTGACCCTGGAACTAGCATTGAAGGAAAAGTCTATAGCTGAACAACTCTCCCATCGTAAAAAACAAGAGGAAATCTTGTGGCAGCAAAAATCCCTCAATCTCTGGTTGAAAGATGGTGACCAAAATACTAAGTTTTTTCATACAGCAACCATCTAGCATAGACAGAATAACTAGATCAACAATCTGCGCACTTGTGAAGGGGGGGTTGTGGAATGTCATATGGAAATTGAATATGAACTGGTTAATCACTTCAAGGAAGTGGTAACGGAGCCACCTGTGGACAGGTTTGAAGCTTGTAGGGAAATCAAAGCAATTATTCCTAGGCTTATCAATGAGGAACAAAATGAGATGCTTCTCCATCCTATAGAATTTATGGAAGTGGAGTTGGCCATCAATCAAATGGAAGATGGAAAATCCCTTGGACCAGATGGGTTCACTGCGAATTTCTTCCATGCCTTTTGGGATTTGATCAAAAATGAAGTGTGGATGGTGGTGGAAGAGTCTTGTAGAATGAGAGGAGTCCTCCTGACCCTAAACTCAACCGTTCTGACCTTAATCCCCAAAGCTCTGATGGTGGAGAAAGCCGAGTTATTCAGACCGATTTCTCTCTGCAATATTATCTATAAAATCATTACCAAAGTCCTTGCTAATCGGCTTAAACCCCTGCTCCCATCCCTGATCTCTGTCGAACAATCTGGGTTTGTGGAAGACCGTCAAATTATGGATGGTATTATCCTAAATAAAGAGGTTCTTCATTCCCTTAAAAGCACTAAAAAGGCTGGGATGCTGCTCAAATTGAATTTCTCCAAAGCCTATGACAACCTTAATTGGGTGTATATGTAAGAAATTATGAGCTCTTTTGGCTCCAGTGAAGGTTGGATTCAATGGATTACAAACCTAACGTCCTTATATTTTTTTTTCTGTTATGATCAATAGGCACCCCTTCTCTATCTTTAAACCCTCCCTGGATATTCGACAAGGTGATCCCCTCTCTCCTTTCCTCTTTGTGATCATGACTGAATGTTTTGGTAGACTCATTTCTCATTTAGTGGAATAGGATAACATCAAAGGTCTTCAGCTCTGTCCCTATGAGAAGGCCATTACCCACCAGCAATTTGTTGATGATACCCTACTTATGGGTCATTCTTCTTTCCAGGAAGCTAGACAGATCAAGAAAGCCTTGAACACCTTCTTACGAGCCTCAGGGCTTAACATTAATATGGCCAAGTCTCTGGACTTTTTCTTCAACACGCCTATTATAGGCCAAAGGAATATTATCAAAATTCTTGGTTTCCAAAAGAGCTACCTTCCAACCAAACATCTCAGGGCTCCTCTGTCGGAGGGAGTCCTTAAAAAAGTCTCTTGGGAGGATCTTTTAACTCGAATGTAGGAAAGGCTCTCTAATAGGACTCTCAGATCTTTGAACCTCCCTGGCAGAGTGGTTCTAGTGAAATCTGTGCTTCAGGCTATGCCCCTGTACCTGTTCTCTGTTTTGGCTGCTCCCAAGTCTGTTATGAAGGCGATCAAGCAGATGCAACAAACCTTTCTATGGGGGAGTACAAAGGATAATAGGAAGTGGCCTCTAGTTGGATGGGAGACACTATGTCAACCGAAACAGGAAGGGGGGCTTGGTCTTCGTGATCCAGAGAAACCTAGTACGGTTTGCAGCACTAAAATTTGGTGGAGATGGCTCACTGATTCTAATGAACAATGCGCCAGCTTTTGGGGCAAGAAGTATGCTTCTTCTATTGATCAACAGGATTGGGTTCGGGATGAAGGCCCGACAAATGGTTCTCATATCTGGAACATGGCGCAGGATGGTAGTGAACTAATCCGTAAACATAGCTTCTGGGAGATATGTGATGGCGCTTCCGCGAATTTCTGGGTGGATGCATGGCAACAAGAACCCTCCCTCTCCTCCCTAGTGACTGATGTCCATGTTGACTCACCCATTTTGAACCATAACTAGGGGGTGGTGAACCAGTATTGGCAAGAGGACTCCAATGCTAGGGGATTCCGTGTCTAGCATCCGCTTTCATGGTGGATAGATACCTATGGGGCTAAGATTGAAGGGCAAATCTATGATGTTTTGAAGACCTATATTATTAAATTGTAGAGGGGTAAGGATATCCTTCGTTGGGGCCATCATCCTAAAGGAATGTTTACTCTAAAGGAAGCCTACAGCCTGTTAACGACAACGTCGAACCCACAAGGGAATAATATTTGGAAACAACTGTGGGGAGCCAAACTCTGGCCCAAAATCACCCTGTTCCTTTGGCTGACCCTGAAAGGTAAAATATTAACTTGGGATAATATCGTGAAGCGAGGCTTTGAAGGACCTTCTCTCTGTGTCCTCTGTGGTAGTCATGATGAAACTATTGCGCACCTATTGGATGGGTGTAGTTTTGCTTCTGCTAAGTGGGATGAAGGAGCAATGAGATTCCACATGACTAATAGAATCGAGAATGCCCCGGATGAGATTGTGAAACAATGGAAGCAAGACTCCTTTCAAGGGAGACTTCTTAATTGAGTATGACAGCTCTTCCCCGGATTCCTCTTATGGGAAGTCTGGAAGGAATGCAATAAACATATTATTATGGGTAAGCCTAATACGTGGCAGATGGTGCACGGGCATATTAATCGTGGCATCACTGAAACTCTAAAATTAACACAGTGGAATGAACAGGATTTGAACATTCAAGATCATGAGTTAAAAATTCTCCAGACCTGGGATAATGTTGTGCTCCCCCATCATATTGGCCATATCCAGTCTAGTTGCAGACCTCCTGACAACCCGACTATATGGTCTCTGCCATTACATGGTTGGAGTAAACTCAATTTCGACGGCCCGTCGAAGGGTAACCGAGGGTCGACAGGATATGGAGGTGCTCTGCGTGATGATAATGGCAGGGTTTTGTTCTATTACTTTGGACACCTGGGTCGTGAAACAAATAACATCTCCAATTGCAAAGCCATGCTTCAAGGTTTACGCATGGCGTCATGATGTGGATTGAGCTACTTAATTGTCGAAGGAGATTCTAATATGCTAATTCAGATGGCCGTCAAACTTAACAATGGGACCTGGGATGCTAAGTTGGCGCAGTCGTGGAGACTAGCATGGCGCTTGACGTGTCTCAGACACCTAATTTCTTCCTTTAACGCTGTCATCTTCCAGCATGTTCGGCGAAGTGCCAACTGTCTAGTCGACGCTTTGGATAATCATGGTGCTTGTAACCATAATGACGGTTGGGAAGGGGATGCCCTGGGAATACCGTCGGTCAGCTGTCGTCAGCAGTGTTTATTGATTGCCGAAAGCGATAGGGTTGGTGTGGCGCCTTTAGGAGGTGGCAGGAGAATCGCTCATCCTAATGGAAATTAACAGATGGTACCATCCGCAAGGTGGTAAGGATAGGTGGTCGTATTACTTATGCCATGGATAGGCAGGCCATAGATCTCCCTTTGTTTGCAATTGTTATGGCTAGTGATATGGTGCATGTGAAGGTTAAGGCGCTTGACCTCTCACATTTGTTGATGGGTAGTTTGAAGTTGGAGTCTAGTTTGATGATGATAGTGCAGGACAGTTTGAGTTATTACACTGTGTGGCTGGGTATGATGGATTTAATGGAAAAAGGTGGAGGCTTGCCTTTAAATTTCGAATTTCAGAATGGCATTAGTATCTGTGGTGATATCCCTTATCATGTTGGTGTCTGGTGGTATTGCTTTGTTTCTAGTATTGGGGTGACGAGCGATAGTAAGGACATTAAGATCATGCCGCTGAGAGGTCGACGGGCTCCTGTGGAGTCGGATAATGGGGATAGGGGGAATGGGGCTTAGTATGGTCCTAGCCATGAGCAGTGGAATGCTGCTGCTACTGCTCTCTTTTTCCGTCGTTTCTTTCCTCAGGACGTGCAGAGGGTAGTGGAGAATCTTGAAGAAACTCTGTGGCGCCAGGTGGCTGCGCAGGATCTTCCCACAGAAGCGGTTGCTATGGCTGAGTGGATTCACGATCCCGGTAATACACGGGGTCAGATGGCTCTCCATAATCGGGTTGCTGTAATGCTTTGGGTGACCAAAACTCTTATTGCCCAGTTGATGGAAACCCAGGCAGATATACTGTTGGGTTCATTAAGGATGACTCAATTGGAAGACCTGTGTAAGGATCATGCTAAAGAATCTAAGTGGATACATATGAAGTTGGACGCTCTGGCAAAGGATTTGGGGATTCCGTTCCTGACTCGAACAAAGAAAGTTGAAAACTTGTGGGAGATCAACTTGTGTGGAAAAGGGGAGGTTGCAGATACGTCGCCAGTGGTGATCATTGAAGATGAGGGCGGTCTGTCGACTTAATTCCTCCCGTGACTGGTTCCCTACGTGGTTGATGCGGTTTTGGCATGGTGACTCTTGTTTGGCGTCGGCTTCGGATCCCTTATGTTGTTTCTTGCTTAAGTCTTTACGATATCTCCTGATTTTGGGTTTGATCTCTTTTTCTCTGCTTGATGTCTGTCCTCTTGACATCTGTTTTGTTAAGGGGTTTGGGTTTATTTCTCAGTTGTTTGTATACTGGCTGTTGTCCTTTGATGCACTGTAACTGTTTCGGGTCCGTTAGATTTGATATGGTCTGTAATACTGGTGATCTCTGGTTAGGAATGTGCAACTATGAGGATTGGGTTACTGAGGCGGATATCTGACTATAGTTATGGGATAGTGGTGAAAATTCCTGTTTTGACATCTGGGGTGGTATTTTTAGCCCCAGAATAATAGAACGCTGTCTTTTTTTGCTTTAAAAAAAATGACTTCAAACATAATTATTTTTCTCAAATTAGTAAAATTAAGAGCGGGGTTGCGTATAATTTCCTTCCTATTTTGAGGGAAGAAAAAGTTATTTTCAATTATAACAATTTGTTTTTCAAGGAGCTAATTTACTTTCTTTACTGCTAAAGTTATTCTCAATTATAACGTAACGAAAAATTTTGCTTCTTAAATTTGTTAATGTTAGGATACAAATCCTAAAATAGATATTAAATAAAAACTTAAATTCAAATTGCCAAGTCGTCATCGTATGTTTAACAAAACTTTGAACTAGTTCTAATAAATTGAAAACAATTTGGAAACCACATAGTTGAAATCGACGTTTCCGCGTAGCCCATCTTCATAAAGATAAAAATTTAATATAATTGTTTATTTCTAAAATTGTGATTAAAAATATATAATTATTTATTTATTTAAATAAATATATCTTAATTCGGTGAGCTAGTTTAAATGGTTTATTAATGTTATGAATTACGAAAATAAGTTAAAAGATCAAATAATTCCATGTCCCATTTACTTTAGATGATTATATTAATCATCATTGTTTAACTCTTCTACTTTATACATGTAATCTTTAATCTTCACTACAAAAACTAAGTTACCTAAAATCCTTTCAATTAACAATCAAGTTACAAAGTGCACATAAATGAGAATTTTGAAATTTTAAAACATATTTGACCAAATATATCAATTTTACAAAGTTTAAAAAAACATGTCCACGTGTAAAACAACAAAAATATAATATTTAAATCAATTAACTATAAAATCTTAACAGTAAAAATATAATATTTAAATTAATTAACAATAAAATCTTATTATATATTTATTTTAAAATCAATTAACTATAAAATCTTATTATATAACTTGTAACATTAAAACTTTAGTGCATGAATCATTATGCTTATGTTATATTTAAGGGTGGAAAAATAACCCAAGAAAGTTCAAATCAATTAACTATAAAATCTATGTACGAATCATCATGTTTATATAAAATATAATTTCATATTCTATATTTTAATCGTGGAAAAATAGAAAAGACATATAGTATTGAAATCAATTAACTACAAAGTAACTTATAAAACTTATAATAATAAAAATTTAAGTGCATGAATCATTATATTTATGAAATATTATTTCATATTCGATATCTAATCGTGGAAAAATAGAAAAGACATATAGTATTGAAATCAATTAACTACAAAGTAAACTTATAAAACTTATAATAATAAAAATTTAAGTGCATGAATCATTATATTTCTGAAATATTATTTCATATTCGATATCTAATGGTTGAAATAGCATGAGATTTTGTAAGATATTTATTTATTTAATAATTAAAATTATGAAAAAATAAAATATAATTAAAATAAATTATAATGTTTTTAACATAATTTTCCTTAAATTTTAAAATACAATTTTCTTAACATTCAACTTACAAATTGTTTTATAGATAAAAGAATTCTAAAACTAGTACGTTGAAGTTTTAAAACATGTTAATTTTAATATATAAATTAATAAGTTATAGAATTTTATGATAGAACTTAATATAATTTAAATATATGATTTTTTTATATAATAAAAGAATATAAGGTATATATATTTTTGGGAATACAGTAAAACTTAAAACTATGCGAAATTAATCATGATTTTCCACCAACTTGCCAATTCAATCTTTACATTCAAACAAAACATTCTCTTAACCACAATTATATATATATAATAAAAATATTTAAAAATATTTAACACAAACCTTAAAATAATATCAATAATAATAATATGTTTATATTAAACTATTTTTTTAATTCCAATAACAACATTCACACTGGCAATAATCACATTGTTAAACAATAAAATTTTCTTAAATTTAAAAAATAATAAATCTATATTATCAAAAACAATGAAAAGAAAAAAAAACTTTTTAGTAAATTTAATCTAAAATTTACCACATAAAAGAAAAAAAAACTTTTTAATCAATTTAATCTAAAATTTACCATAATTTATAAATATTGTTTTGAAGTAACTAAGTATTCACTATGAGGTAAAATAATCTATCACTTTAATGTCCTTAGGGCCTATTTTACCCCTCATAGAAGGGCACAATAATTTTTCCATGCAAAAATATTTTAATTTTGTATCGGGTCTTTCAATAATAAATCTTCAATAATAAAATTGACTATTATTTATGGACCCAAATATCATTATTCATAAGTGGATAAGATTGTGCAACAAACTTAAATAAGATTGTGAAACAAACTTAAGCCTCTAATAAAGTCAATAGTGAAAGCTCATTCAATTATTAACCAAACCAAGATATAGATGTTCATTCTCAGCGCTCTCAATATCAATGTTTTTATAATTATTTTTTATTCAAAAATAAGTTTTTTATAAAAATAAATAAATGAAAATAACTTTTTTAATGTTTATTAATTAGTTGATTTTTTCTATTATGATGTGACTTTGCATTGGGTTGTATTTATTTTATAAATTTTATTATAATTATAATTTTGTGGTTTGCATCTCCAAGTAACTACACAATTACACTAATATTAATTACGCATTATGTAGGTTATATAGATAATGGGATTTATATGAATACTTAAATTCGTATTTTCTAGCATGGATGCATTTGGGAAGAAGACTTAAATTCTCATTTCCTAGGATCATAGGACGGTTGCATTTTCATTACTAATTTTCCTTTCATAATAGCATCCCCTTTCTTGGATTTGCATGTGGGAATTTTCGTCACTGCTCTAGACCAGAGGCCATCAAAATATTGTGCAAGCCTTCAAAATTGTGCTCCATGATCTTGTCTTCTTTCAGGGTTCAAATCCTCCAAAACCATGTTTTGCAAGCCATGTCTGGTTTAATGTATACAACAATTATCATTTGTTGGATGGGACCTATGTTATAATGTAAGGTGGTTTGCACTACTAGCCATGGATTCATGATTTCATCAACTATGGCTAGTTCAAGAGTTTGGAGGCTTGGATCAGAATTGAATGAGATTGTACATCAAGATATTAATGAAGCAGAATGGTACTACAAGATTTCCAAACTCTGAGAGGGAAGTGCGTGATATGTGGAAGTTAGAGTTACACACTCATTTGGTATAGATCTATGTTGCAATTTTTGGTTAACTTGTCCAAAATGAAGGGATTTGAATGATAAAACTTCTCAAAATAAGGTGATTTGATATCTGTTTCTCCTAGGTTAAATTTGATGGAGAATTTTTAAATTTATATTGACAAATGTAATCCATAAATTCTAGGATTCTACACCTTTCCAGTCTTTTCCAGAAGGTTATAACTAGTAATCACATGTGACACATGATGCAAACCCTAGTGCCAAGCATTAATTAACAATCACCTCTAGTAAGCTGGTAGCCTAGTAGCAAATAAAGCATTAATTAATAATTTGTTGTGGTCAGATAGTAGATTGGTAGAAAATAAATGCATCAATGACGGTTGTGTTTTAGTAGGCTATAACAATTGAAATCGACTGACAACATGCTTCAAACGTTTAACATAGCTTGACAGTTATTCCTTCTCAAATCCAAACCAACCTAAGTGTAAGGTGAATAAGTAATGTATTAATAGAGAATGCAATTTCTCTATAATCAATAATTAAATTGTGCACTAGATGATGAGAAATTAGAATTAGAATCGATTCATCATTTTTTACACTAGTTTATAACTAATATAGTGAGTGATTGGAATTAGAGGATTTGGATTCAGAACTGTGGTTAATCAAATGGTTATTGGAATTTGGATATGTGATTATGAAAGCGAATTTGGAACTATGGTTAATCAAATGGTTATTGGATTTTGGAAATGTGATTAGGGTGTGTGCAAGCTAATGAGGGTCTCTTTTGACATGTTAGATGCAATAGAAAACTAAAAAAACAGATACCCATCAATTTACATGGATATTTAGAGACACATACACAATGAATCTTGCAATGCGTAAAAAAGATAAAACATAGGAAATTGAATGACGTTTCCGAATATATATATTTTTTCTATTGAAAATGTTCTTAACTATCTAAAGTTTGATCTTTTTTAACAGACGCTTTTATTTTATGGATAAATGATAAGGTATATGTTTTTGTGGGTGTATCCTTTGAGTGCTTAAATGATGGAATCAACTTACGAAAAAATAGTAGACATATAGAGAACAACTAGTACTAGTGCACCGCTATTTTTCCAAAAAAATATTAATAAATTTTTAATTTTTTTAATTATTTAAGTGATTGAACCTCAAAAATAGTACGCCAAGTGTGGGTGCAACCTTTGAAGGTCTTAATGCAATTATTTCAAAATAATGTTTTTATAGCATGTGGAGGTTGTTGTCATTTAGTGAACCATATATTTTTTTTCAAAATGGTTGAGGAACAAAAGAGTTATGGGAGAAACACCAGCAGTGTGTTTTTTGAGTTAAGGAGTCATGACACAAGAAAAATAAGAAAAAAAATAGAAAAATATATATTCTTTTTAAAAATTACATATTTGGAATCTGCAGAAAAAATGCTATCTGTGTCTAAAATTTCATAAAAAATGATGGTGTGTAGCATACTGTAACCAGCGAATAAACATGCATATTGAGAAAAATGATGGGATGTCTAATTCGTTATGGTTTACCATATTCCATACCATAGGTTTGGTTAACCCAAAGCTAATTCAAAGTAGACACATAGGAAGAGTGATCATGACACCCAGACAAGTAACAAGGCTTGGTCTTAGTGCTAAGAAATGCGAGTGCATTTGTTTTAAATTCAAATTTTCCTTTCCTACTTATTTGGGTTCCATGAAAACCAAAACATGTGCACGTTTGAGCTCTATAAAATGCATACATGTTTTGTAGAGATTAAAATGCGCACGTGTTCTGGTAAAAATCAAATTTATTCTAAGGGTAAGGGGGGGGATGGGGGGTATGGGTTTAGGGAGGATTGGACTAGAGAGAGAGAGAGATGGGGGGGTGGTAAGTGGTAGGGGGAGGGAGATTATGAGAGACATAGATTGAGAGGGGTAGGGGTAGGGGGAGTAGGAGAGATAGAGAGAGAGGGGTAGGGTTAGGGGAATTAGGAGAGAGAAATAGAGGGGCAGAGGGTGTGTTTATGGGTAGGGAGAGTAGGAGGGGGTTTAGGGAGAGAGAGGGCGGGTTAGGGGTAATGAGAGTGAGAGAGAGAGAGGTGAGGGTGTTGGTGGAGAGAGAGGCGGGTGGGGGTAATGTGTAGGTGAAGGAGTAAGTGATAGAAAGAGTGAGAGATGGGGTTAGTAAGGGTTATGGGGAAGAGGGGGGAGAGAAACAAATTTGAGGAGGGCAGTTAAAGGTAGGGGGAGGAGTAGGGGGCCGAGAGATTTAGAGAGGGGGTTAGTAAGGGTTATGGAGAGAGAGAGAGAGAGAGAGAGAGAGAGAGAGAGAGGATGAGGGGGGCTCAGTTGTATGAGAGAGAGAGAGAGGGTGTTAGGGTGTTGGGGGGTGAGAGATATGGGTGGGGCATATAAGTAGGTGGAGGAGTATATATATATATATATATATAGAGAGAGAGAGAGAGACAACCAAGGGGTGGAGGGTGTGGGTGATTAGTGGTAGGGGAGGAGGGGGGGGTTGGGGGAGAGAAAGAGATAGAGATTGTGGTGGGGGGAGGTGTATAGGGGAGGAGGGGGGTTGGGGTAGAGAAAGAGATAGATATTAGGGTGGGGGTAGGGGTATGGATTTAGGGAGGATTAGGGAAGTTGGAGAGAGAGAGAGAGAGAGGCAGGGTGTGGTAGGTGATATGGGGAGCATGATTAGGAGAGACAAAGAGAGGGGGGGTTTAGGGGTAGGGAGAGAGAGAGAGAGAGGAGGGGGGTGGTTATGGGTAGGGAGAGTAGGAGGGGGGTTAGGGGTTGTGAGAGTGTGAGAAAGATAGAGGTGGGGAGGTTTCTAGGGGGTTGGGGGGAGAAAGAGGTTGGGGTTAGGTGTAGGCGAGGAGTAGTGGAGAGAGAGAGAGCGAAAGAGGGGGGTTAGTGAGAGTTAGGGGGGAGAGAGAGAGAGAGAGAGAGAGAGAGAGAGAGAGAGAGAGGAAATTAGAGGTAAGAGTAGGGGGGAGAGAGAGTGAGAAAGGGGGTTAGTAAGGGTGTGTGAGAGAGAAGAGGGTTTTAGTGGTAGGGGGAGGAGTAGCGGTGTGTGTGTGTGTGTGTGTGAGAGAGAGAGAGAGAGAGAGAGAGAGAGAGAGAGAGAGAGAGGGGGGGGGGGGAAGGGGGGGAGCGAGGGAGAGAGGGAGTGTTAAGGGGCTAGGGGGGAGAGAGAGAGAGAGAGAGAGAGAGAGAGAGGGGGGGGGGAGGGGGGAGCAAGGGAGAGAGGGAGTGTTAAGGGGCTAGGGGGGGAGAGAGAGAGAGAGAGAGAGAGAGAGAGAGAGAGAGAGAGAGAGAGGGCTGGGGGTTAGGTGTAGGCGGAGGGGTAGGGTAGAGAGAGAAAGAGAATGGGTTGGGGGGAGAGAGAGAGAGAGAGAGAGAGGAGAGAGAGGAGGGGTGTTAGAGGTTGGGGGGGGGAGTAGGGGGGTGAGAGAGTGAGGGAGGAGGTTAGTAAGGGTTAGGGAGAGGAGGGGAGAGAGAGGGGGGGTTTAGTGGTAGGGGAGCAGTAAGGGTGTGTGTGTGTGTGAGAGAGAGAGAGAGATGGACGAGGTGTGTTAGGGGGTTGTGAGAGAAAGAGAGAGATATATAGAGAGAGAGATGGGTGGTGATAAGTGGTAGTGGGAGGGGAATTAGGGGAGAGAGAGAGAGAGAGAGAGAGAGAGAGAGAGAGAGAGATGGGAAGTGGTGAGTGGTAGGGGGATGTGGATTAGGGGGAGAGAGAGAGAGGGGGTGGTTATGGGTAGGGATAGTAGGAGGCAGGTTAGGGGGAGAGAGTGTGGGGTTAAGGGTAGTGAGAATGCTAGAGATAGAGGGCAGTTTTAGGGGCATGGGGAGAGAGAGAGGGTTGGGGGTTAAGTGTAGGTGGAGGGGTAGGGCGAGAGAGAGAGAGGGGTTGGGGTTAAGTGTAGGTGAAGGAGTAGGGGGGAGAGAGAGGGGGTTAGTAAGGGTTAGGGGGAAGAGGTGAGAGAGAGAGAGAGAGGAGGAGGACGAGTGAGAGAGGGGGTTAGAGAGAGAGAGAGAGGAGGAGGAGGAGGAGGAGGGCTGGATAGATGTAGGGAGAGGAGTAGGGGGTTGAGAGTGGGAGAGAGAAGGGGGGTGTTAGGGGATTGGGGGAGATATAGAGAGGGTTAGGAGTTATGGGTAGGTAGAGGAGTATGGGAGGGGAGAGTTAACGCGGAGGATAAGGGTGGGACTTGGCTTGGTGATGATAACAAATGAGAACATTAAAATTATTTGGATAGCTAGGTATATAGAATGAACATATTTCATGAAGAAAGCAAATATGACTTGGTGTGTTAAACTTGTTGGTGATGATTTGACATGAAAAATATTTGGATGGCTAGCCTATATAGAATGACACAAAATGTGAGTAAGAGTTAGGGGGGGAGGGGGGCGGAGAGAGAGATAGAGGGTTAGGGGTTTGGAGAGGACTAGGAAGATTAGAGAGAAAGGGGGGTATAGGTGAGGAGTGTGGATATTGGGGTTAGAGAGAGAGAGAGGGGGGGTTAGGGTATTCAGGGAGGAGTAGGGATATTAGAGAGAAATGGGGGTATAAGTGAGGAGTGTGGGTGTTTGTGTGTGTGTGTGTGTGTGTGTGTGTGTGAGAGAGAGAGAGAGAGAGAGAGAGAGAGAGAGAGAGAGAGAAGCAGTAAATCGAGTGACTTTGGGGGTTGGTAAGGGGTTATAGGTAGAGGGAGAGGGGGGTGTTAAGAAGTCATCGGTAGTGACAGAGGGGGGTGTTAGGATATTGGGGTTAAGTGGATAAGGGGATAAAGAGAGTGAGAGAAGGGGTTAGTAAGGGTTATAGAGAGAGGGGGGGGGGATTAGTAATAGTGGGAGGCATAGGGATGTGTGTTTGTGTGTGTGTGTGTGTGTGTGTGTGTGTGTGTGTGTGATAGAGAGATAGAGAGAGAGAGAGAGAGCCAATGGGGTGGTGGTGTATTAAGGGGTTGGGGGAGAGAGAGAGAGGTGGGGGTTAGGTGTAGGTGGAGGAGTAGGGGAGTGAGAGACAGTGAGAGAGGGAGTTAGTAAGAGCTTAGGAGAGAGAGAGAGAGAGAGAGAGAGAGAGAGAGAGAGGAGGGTTAGGGGTTTGGGGAGGAGTTGGGAAATTATAGAGAAAGGGGGGCATAGGTGAGGAGCGTGGGTGCTGGGATTAGAGAGAGAGAGAGAGAGAGAGAGAGAGAGAGAGAGAGAGAGAGAGATTATGGGATGGTAAGGGGTTAGAGGTAGAGAGAGGGGGGGTAGTTTAGGGGTTAGAGGTATAAACATAGGGAGGTGTTAGGATATTGGGGTAAGTGGATCAGGGGAGAAAGAGAGTGAGAGAAAGGGTTAGTAAAGGTTAGGGAGAGGAGGAAAGGTGTGTGTGTGTGTGAGAGAGAGAGAGAGAGAGAGAGAGAGGGGGGGGGGGGTGTTGGGGGCCTCGAGGAAGAGATAGGGGTAGATGGAGGGTGTGGGTGATTAGGGGTAAGGGGGTGTTCGCGAGTTAGAGATGGGGGTGTTAGGGGTTGGAGGGTGTGTTACGGGGTTTGGGGGTGTTAGTGAGTTGGAGAGCGGGTGTGGGTGATTAGGTGTAGGGGGTGTTAAGGAGCTTGAGATGGGGTGTTAGAGGGTTAGGGAGGGGGTGTTAGGAATTTGGGAGAGGGGGTGTTAGGGGGTTGGGGAAGGGTGTTAGGGGTTGGATTTATGGAATAAAATATTCTTTGAAAAATACTTATGTGGTTTGGTTCTCTAAAACATGTACACGTTTTGGTTCTCTAAAACATGTACACGTTTTGGTTCTCTAAAACGTGTATGCATTTTGTTCTCTTAGCCTTCGTGGCATCCCACTTGGATGCCTTTGAATTTCCCATTCCTATGTTTAATAAATGTGTACGCGTTGTTGAATTCTACAACAAGAAGATGTTTTGCAAAACATCCTTTGCATCTAAAAGGTCCCCCATCTTTGTGCGAGGACCCATTATGAAAGTTGAAAGTTTGGAACTTAAGTGGTTTTAAACTTAAAAATTTTGTTTATCATTATTCTAATTTCCAAACTCGCTGGCCCTACTTAGCTTATGCCTACTTCCATCATCACTATTGATTCTCGATCCTATTTTAGTTTCATGTTTCTACCTTGTTTCATGTTTCAGTACATTTCTAGAGTTATGGTAGGTAGATAGGGGGAGGGATCTCATGCCAAGGCATAGGTAGCTTAGGGATTCAATAGAGACTCGACAAAATTAGTTGGTTAGGTAGGCGAATGGACATAATTATCGAGGGTCATGTTGGAGCAAGTGCCTTGATCAGTTTCCAATCAATATTTACAAGTCGTCATTGAGAAGTGAGACATGGAGATTCATGCTAGTAAGCGAGATGGTGGTTCTCTTATTCTTTCGTTGTGTTTGTGAATGGTTGATATAGGGACTTGACCAGAAGAGTTCATCCATTTTTCTCGAATTGCTTCATTGTTATTTACACAGAAATGAATGTACTACTCAAAGGCCCCCAAAAATCATAATAGGAAAAATTGCCTTATGATTGGATATCACTTTCATTATTTACAAGAATCATGATCAACTAAGCTTTTCATTTGGCCAGTGAAATAGGATTCAAGGGTTAGAGGTACCTCAAACCATTCCTATTAAAATCACACGTTCAAATTGGAGTGAATCTTCACCCTTTCTTAGGATGCTTCCACTATCGAGTTCAACCCTTGTTCGAGTTGTTTCCACTGTCACCATCGACCCCTGCTTAGGATATTTCGAACCTTTCTTTCCCTATTCATTCATAAGGTATATCATACCCTCTTCAGACTTCAGGGAATTTGCTTGAGGAAAGGACACATTTTCCCCGGCACCACTTGTCCACCACCAACTTGCACAAGTACACATCTCCACTAGAGACAAAATTTCATCTGCACTAATGATTGTTTGGCTATAAGGGAGTATGTCTCTCCATTGGTTCACAGAGCTGAGCGACTAGAAACATAAATAAATGGATTCCTTCCCTCGATGGAGCTCAATATTGGTTGGGTTATTCACGTGGCTGAATGATTTCTCAGGTATGTGCATCACAAGAATAGTTTTTTTGCTATGTTATTTTATAAGTATTTATTTGCTTCTTCTTGTAAAGGAGTGAAGTTTGTTTTTGAAGTGATTCAAGATAATAATTTTGGTATGCATGAACATTTTTTTTAGATTCACTCCATATTGTGTATTTATTGATCTCTATGTTCATTGGACATTGTATATATTGTATTTCATTTTTATCCAACTTTGATTTTTTTGTTAGTTCAAAGTTTTATTACTTTTCAATTCAATCTCAATTGGTTACAAATGTTTAGTGCAACGATGGAAATTTTATCACTATATTGAGGAATTCGATTACATTGCTTTTAATATAGAATGAAATTTTGATGTATTACTATATTTTCAAATGAAAGAAATAATTTGTTTTAACATGTCATCATTGAAGGGTTGAATATATTATTTCCCTTCAAAGTGATATAGGACCCTACCTTTCAAATTTGATTCTTCTCTATAAATACAAGCAACTGGTTGCAAATTTGCAATCACACATTATAAAAAACATATACATACATACATATATATATATATATATATATATATATATAATTAATTAATTAATTTAAATTCAAAATATACTTACCAAATCTTAATATAGCTATCGTGTTTATAATTTATTAGATTTCCTAGTTTTGTAGTAAAATACAACTTTTCTAAACCAATTTAAATAAAAAAAAAAATTCACAGTAAACATATAAAACATCCCTCTCAATGTAAGAATTAATGGGAGGATCGGGGAAAAAAAAAGAATTAACGGGAGGCAATGACCTCCCCCCCAAGAAAATCCTTTAAAGAACTCTACTTGAATCAATACGATGCCTAAGATGCTTCCCTCGATGGAGATGGAAATACCCATTTTCATGATTGTTCCACAATCAATCTACACATCGAAACACACTTTACAACTAAATGGGGGCGTGTGATAAGGGGCACTCAAATCGCCCCAATATTTTGGTGAGCAGTTTTTCAGTGAGGCACAGTTCCACCCCCTTCTGGTTATTTTTTTGGAATTTCGACGATCTGGGTCGTCTTAAAATGGGCCAAAACCCTAGGGGCACAGTTCCATGGCATAATTCCGCTAGGTTTGTGGTGGAACTATGATTCTGTCGGTTTTTATAACCGAATCTAGGGAACAATTTGCCGGAAAAGCGAGGCGATTTGAGTGTCAGTTATCCCATGCCCTAAATGGGACATAGTAGCATATAAACGTTATATGGATTTTTTAAATGTGTTTCACTTTTATTTTACTGAAACGGTTGAGAGCTTTATATATTAAAAAAAAGTAGGAAATTACATAAGTCTGGGAGGCTATTCCCATAGGACCCAAAGTTGCTGAAGCAAGCATAACAATGTTCAGCCTTTGAATTTCAAAAAAAGGTAGACCAATACCAGATACAAAAAGAAGCGGGAAGGACTAAAACAAGAGCTAAAACTAAAGAAGTGCTATTACAGAGCTTCTGGAATACATAGGAAAACCAAAAGATGGGTAAATAGAGCCTGTAGGTGTAGGAGCCAAGTCAATTGGACTGATAGGGGTCGTGGATGCATTTTCCTCGTCCAGGTTCAGGATCACAGAGGGGCTGCTTCCCTTATTGACCATTGTGTTTCCATTGTTGGCCCTAATGCAGTCTACTTTAGCTTCCAGAATTCGAAGACAGCTGAAGAAAGTGTCATGCTTACCCATTATTTTTTTGTAGTAATCCTTCACTTTGCCAACACTATTCCTAACTTCCGAGTTGGAGATCTGTATGAAGGTGTCAAGATTGGAAATTGCCTTCTTGGTATCCAGCAGGTCACCACGAAGCCAGCGAACCTAGGCTTCCAGGTCTTGTATCTGGGTGTTAGCTTCAGGAGTGGGACTCGCATTCCGGTGAGGAGAGTCCATAGCAACCAGGTTCCCTTGATAGACCATATGCTTCTTCAAACTTTTACTACCATAACCATCCGGACTGTTACATACCAGAATATGAGGGCCACTATGCCCAGGTTCCGGGGATTTAAATTGCTTCCTGCTTCTACTACCATAGTCGAGCCCACTGCCGAGGCACTGCATTACATTCCTATTGTCAGCACTGGTTCCATTTTCCAGGGGAACCCAATTCTTCCTACTACCCTGCTCCTCGTGCTAACGTGAGTTATTACAGGCCTAGCCCCCTCGCTTGCCGGTGCTTTCATTGCTATACAGAAGCTCGTTCAGGTATCTCTTCTTGCCTCTGCTGGAGCTATTGCCCAAGTCACAATCCTTGCAGTGTGGAGAGTGGCAGATACCCGCCATGACAGAGAGCATGAAAATGGAGAAGGGAGCGCACAGGGAGATTGCAGGAGAAGAATTTGAGGGACGATGGGGAGAAATGCCGCCACCCTATGAGATATAAGGGAAAGGTGGCCTGGGGAAGAGCCTGAAGTAAATTTTGCAGCATGCGTGACAAATGGGGGTGGTCAGACGCAATCGTCGGTTGCGTTGGAGGAGATGGAGGAGGGACGCGAAGGAGATCCAAGGTGGATAGTGGGAATTAATGCCCCCATTGGGAAGAGTGAGGGAATAGGTAGTAGGACGTGCCATGGAGGGGGTTGATAAGGGTGGCTAGGGGACCCAAACATTGGGGATGAGGGTGCCATTGAATAAGGCATGACCATAGTCCAGAGTTGCTCCGGCATTTTCCATTCTGTCAGCAACATGGTTATTGTGTCTTAGAATGTGCAAGAAGGTGATAGAGTGAAATCCTGTGGCTGCAAATTTGAAGTGCTGGTGGATATGGTGTGTGGCCTTGCGTTGGTTCTTTATATACCTTCTGGCCTCCCTTATAACCAATAGTGAATCCCCAAAGACCACGAGATTACTGAAGACCTTTTATCAATGCAAGCCACTCTGCAGCATTGTTGGTCTTCTGTCCGATCCCCCATGCATAATATTAAACTTTGTTTCCATTGGAGTCCGAGAGAACTCCCCCCACACCTGCCAACCCTGTGTTTCACTTTTTATTGATTTAATATAAATGGTATATAATTTTTTGGAAAATAAAAAATATAAAAAACGAATAAAATAATCATTAATATTTTTATAATTAAAAAAACATTAATCAATATTCTATTAAAAAAATTAAAACTTGATTTTTTTCTTATTATAAAAATAGCTTTGAACCCTACTCATTAGTATATTTCTACCTCCCATGCAAGGAATATTAAGGACCACAATATATGTAACAAATGAACTTTTTTTTTTCCTCGAAAAAAAGGCGTAATTTCATTTCATCCATGGAGTACAAAATTACAATGATCAACTCACTCTTCTGGAGTGGAGTGTAGAACTACTGTGATAAGCACCCTGTAGTGTGTCCAAAAAATAATTCCGATGTTCTCACTGAGTGAGCATTAACATCATTTACATAACTCGAGTATATACTTCTATAGTATCTTTACAGAAACTAGTATAAACTAGTACAAAAATAAGATCTAAATCCAAAAACATGTCTGCATATGCAAAAACAGCTTGTAGTTTTTCTTTCTTCAGAGCAATATAAACCTGTACCAAAAAAACCCAATAAACCAATACTCCTGATCATTCTATGAACGGTCTGTGGAAGAAGGTACGCTCAGTTCCATTCAAAAATTCAAATATTTTCCAAGTGCCGACCCCCAAATTGAGTCCTTCCTTTGAGGCCTTGTCCGCCTCAGCGTTGTTCACACGATAAGTGTGCTTGCAAGTAAAAGTTTCCAAAGTGAGAGTGACGCTCTGAATATGTTCCAAAACATGAGAAATCCTCCGATTGCTGTAGATGTATGTGCCATTAACCCAATTAACCACATTCATAGAGTCTCCAAAAACATTTAGTTTCTGGATAGATAGTTCCACAACATAAGAAATTAGCATTTTGAGACTTAGGATCTCTGCCCAATTGTTTGTACCCCTCCCAAAACCAAAAGCCATCACATAGTAGTGTACAGGAGAAATAAAAAGAACAGCCCCTCCCCCACAAAATTCATTCTGAAAGGCCCCGTCAAAGAATCCCCATGGCTGGGATCGATCAATTTCCACAGGTTGTATAATACGGGGAGAAGGTGCCGGATGAGCCCTCTTGAGGGCAAGGAATATCCCACAACTGTTAATTTCCACTTGAGCCGGAGTTCCCAGTTTGTCATTGAACAATCCACTGTTACGCATGAGCCATATGCCCCAGATCACCACCGGTGGAAGGGATTTATAACTTTTCAGTGCCACATTGTCTGTCCACCGTCTCCATGCATCTTCAACCGAGTTTCCATCCCATGGCAGAGGAGTTTTTAATATACGAGATGAGATGCTCCAAACCTCCTTTGTGAAGCGGCACTGCAATAACAGATGTGGAATAGTTTCCCCAAACAGTTTGCACAGGTAACATCTGCTCGGCCCATGAAAGTTGCGCTTCTGCAAATTTTTCCCATGTCGGAATCCGATTAGCCAGAGTACACCACAGGAATAGTCTGGTTTTGGGTGGGCTGTGAAGTTTCCAAACCGTTTTCCACCACCATACCAGATCTCTATGTTCAAAGTTCTCACTAATCCACTGGTATCCGCTTCTAGGTGTGTAATTTTCGGTTGGATCCTCGTCCCAGATAAGAGCATCTTCATCATCGGTCAGAAATATCTGGTCCCTGCAAAGTGCTCTTAATATTTTCTAAGTTCCTCCATCAGTTCATCTCTTAAGCCGAAAGAATCAGCCCTTCTCCAGAGAGGTCTTCCCATCCAAACATTATCCGCATCCACTAACTGACTAAGAAATTGTATTCCTTGTTGTCTCAACGCCTCCATCAGACCCTCAGACAATATGTGTTGTGCTTCACATCCTACCCAAGGGTCACAACCAATGCGCAACCTGTGTCCATTGCCAACATCCCATGCAAGGTTGTGTTTGATGACATCAAAAGAGGTCACCAAGGCTTTCCAGATCACCGAACCACCACGGTATCGCTTGATAGGAGATCTTATCCAATCTTCCACAGTGTCTGGCTCAACATATTTCTGCAACATCACCCTAGCCCAGAATCCATCGGAATTAATTAAGCGCCATCCACACTTAGTGGCCAGAGCCTTAGAGAAATGAAAAATATTCTTAAGTCCCCACCCCCCCAAGGCTTTTGGGGCTACAATTCTGTCCCATCTTACCCATGGGGTAACCTGAACATCATCCTTTCCATTCCACAAAAAATTGAAGAAAATATTTCTTGCAGCTTCCAAAGTCCCTTTAGGTATCCAAGCCAGTGACATCCAAAATACCGGAATGGCTTCCAACACCGTCTTAACAAGAACAAGCCTCCCAGCATGCGAAAGCCACCGAAAACACCAGCACTTCATCCTCTTTTCCAGATTTTCCAGCAACCAGGACTAGTCCTTCTTAAGGTAATCATTCAGCTTCAGATTGAATCCCAGGTATTTTATCCCATCCGATAAATTGAGAATCCTGAAAGGGAAAGTAGTAGTATATAAAAGATATTCCTCCTCCCTCAAATGAGAAACAGTAAGGGTGGATTTCCCCTCATTAATCTCCATTCCTGTTGCAATTGAGAAGAGTTGCAGGATCTCAGTGAGCCGAGCAGCATCCATTCTAGAGCCTGAGCAGAAGATCAAAATATCATCCACAAAAAGCAGGTGAGTAAGAGAAAGTCCCGGTGCTACCAAAATCCCTTCGAATTCACCATCCCGCTTAGCTACCTTGATGGCTCTACTCAGACTCTCTGCCACCAATAAGAATAAAAAAGGAGAGAGGGGACACCCCTGTTGTAAACCACAGCCAGAATGAAAGAACTGTGTCGCAGCTCCATTCATTAAGACAGAGAAAGAAACAGTAGTAATGCAACTCATTATCCAGCGAATAAATCCAATCTCAAAACCTAGATGGGTAAGCATGAGGCGGATATACAGCCAGCTCACCTTATCAAAAGCTTTGGACAGATCGATTTTGAGAATATATCCTTTCAGTTTTTTAGTCTTGACGCTATGCAACCCTTCCTGAGCAATGCCAATCGCCTCATGAATCTGATGCCCTTCCAAAAACCCGAACTGCTCTTCAGAGATGTGAGTGGATAGAATAGGTTTGAGCCTTCTAGCAATTACTTTAGTGACAATCTTGTACACACAGTTACACAGAGAGATTGACCTGAATTCGTTGAGGGAAGAAGGAGTATCCACCTTAGGGATAAGTGCAATGAAAGTAGAATTTATGCTGGCTAGCACCCTGCCATTTCTCCTCGAATCCTCTACCAGTTCAAGCCGATCGTTCCCGATGATATCAAAGAGAGCAATAAAAAATTCAATAGTCCACCCATCAGGCCCAGGGCTCTTATCCTTCTGAAAACTTCCCAAAAACTCTTTTAATTCCTCTCTTGTAATGGGAGCCATCAAATGCCTGTTATCCTCCGCTTCAACGAATCTAGGGAATAGCTGTGCAACCCTAATCACCTCCTCAATATTCACTCTCTCACTGGCTTTGAAAAGATCCCTGAAATGAGTAACCCCGACAGAGGCCAGCCCTTCGAATGTAGACATAGAATTGCCATCTTTATCCTCAAGACTCCAGATGGTATTGGCAGACCTCCTTCCTTTTGCATAAGCATGAAAGAATTTAGAATTTTCATCCCCGCTTTCTAACCAGATGACCCGGCTTTTCAATCTCCAGGTCTCCTCGTTCTGCAAAAGTATTCTGTTCCTCTGATTTTCCAGGAGAGCTAAGTGGTCTTTAGACGCTTGAGAACTGTAACCTCCACCCACTTCTTCAGAGATAGAGGCAATTTCTACTTCAATATTCTTAAGAGCCCTATCATCCCTTCTTCTCTTCTCAGCCGCCCATGATTTTATGGGTTCCTTAAGTGTCCTAAGATTCTCAGCAAAATGGAATGCAGTAGAGTGGATCGATTTAGCATGAAAAGGTATCCAGTGTTGTTGGAACAGCTCTAAGAAGGTCGAATCTTCCAGCCAGACTTTGTTGAATTTTAAAGGGGCAGGAGGTTTGAGAGGACCGTCTTTCATCTCCAAAAAAATTGGAACATGGTCTGAGTTACCCCCAGATCCAATCCATTGTCTAACCAAGAAGGTTGCCTCCGCTAGATGCTCAGAAAGAAGAAAACGATCCAACCTCTTAGCCACACTGTCCAAGCCAATTCTCTTATTCCTCCAGGTTGGCTTCAACAGAACCGGTTCCACATCTATCCAGTTGCCTTCAAATAACTTCCGAACAAAGAAGTTTGTGAGTGGATCAACATTTGAGTGCGGCCCCCAAACCTCAGCTTGTCCCAAAGAGAAATTAAAGTCACCCCCCAATATCACAGAATCCCCACTGAGCAAGTTTCTACCCAGAAGTGGGGTCCAAAAATTTTCCCTATCGTAGTAAGGTCCATAAATATTGACAATAGTAAATAAACGGTCAAAATCCAAGAATATGCAAGAAATTCCCAAAACCGACTGCATCCCCCACCGGGAGGATACACAAACCTTAGCCTCATTCCATCCAATCGCCAAGCCTCCGGATCGACCCCTTGCATCCAAGGCTTCAAAACACCATCCAAGAAACCAAACCTTAAGCCTGTCAATAGCTTCATCACCTCCACACATAGTTTCTTGTAAAAGTAGAACATCAGGATGCTCAAGAAGCAGCATCCGTCTCAATGCTGGTCTTTTGGAGGGACCAGCAAGATCTCGAAAGTTAAAAGACATAATCTTCATCACAACCCATCCAAGTGGGCATCCAATGCTCTAAGTGCCCTTTCAATTGAAAGTTGTGTACCATTCCGAAGATCCGAGCGCGCTCTGGTCTTGGCATGTGAGATGAAAGACTTCCTTCCTCTGGTTTTAGGTTGTTTAGGTTTTTCCTTCCCTAAACCTCCTCCCGTAACTTTATTCATGGAACGCAAGAAATATCCAGACTCCGAGGAGCCGGTGGCTGAAGTCTCAGGTATCACTTGAACAAGTACAGGGGAATCTTCAAAAGGAACAGAGGGAGGACAATCAATCTGACTGGTTTCCAACTTCGGGGAAGAGCCATCATCCCCCTGAAGAGATGGTAGAAGGGCCATCGACTTTGCTGAAATATGAAGATTCCTAAAACCATCCACCCAATCTAAACCAGGAAGAGAAAAGTTTTTAATAAAAAGACTGAAGGAAGGGTGCATAAAGGGAGCAGAAGAAGTACCAGCCATAGTATCTGAATCCCGAGTCAGAGAAAGTAAGGAGACCTCCGAAGTCTTGACCAATGGCAAAAAACGATCGCCCTCTGCGGTGCCTGGAATTTCAATCTGCTCAGGGACAATGCCAACCTCCTCTAGACTGTTCACGACTTCCACCACCTCAGTGTGAACCTCCTCAGAAGGGCGGTCCATATCCTGCTCTCCCTGCTCTTCATCTCTCCTTATTTCCCCTGCTTCCTCCTCCTCAGACCTCCTCTTTAGATTCCTTCCAATCTTCATTTGAACCGGTAGAGAGCATTCCACAGCCGGGTGCCCGTATTCATGGCATCGTCTGCATCGAAACGACACATTTTCATAGTCCAACGTTTGAGTGAAGCAGTAAGGTCCCCACTTCAAATCCATGCTCTCAAATAAACCCTCCCTTACATTAATACTGACCAGAATCCTAGCCACCTTCTGGACAGCAGTTGTAAGGAAAGAGAAGTCGGCTTCTAAATAACTTCCCAAAAGATTACCAATGCTCCTGAAGTGATTTTAGGCCCAATACTGTAAGGGTAGCCCTGGAAGCCTAACCCAGAGGGGTATAGTATCCAGTATCTCCCGGCTCGCATCAAACAACGGGTTCCACGGCTTGAGAAGTAGTGGGGCCCTGAAGATTGACCAGTTCAAGCTGAGCGCCCAAAAAGCATGTGCATCAGAGTTGAAGTGAAAAGCAAACCATCCTCCCGAGAGTCCCACAACCCTTGGTACATACCCACAGTGACCCAGCCACGCACCGGTAGCCCACTGAATCATCGATTTAAGGCTCACCGCCCTGCCGTAAACCTTGTCGACCAGCACAGATTTAACCATTTCAACTATCTGCTGAAAGCCGATATCCTCGCCCAGGGCGTAGTTTGGTGCTTTTCCCGTGTTCTTGATCCACCTCCTACGAGTTTTCACCCGGGGGCTCTTGGAACCCTCAGTACCTGCTCCACATCCCACAACCTTCCTTGCCGAGTCATCAACCAGACTAGGGAAGCCCCGGTGTTCCACCCAGTCCAAATCCGTAGCATAGATACCAGCCTGTGAGAGCCCGCTACCAAAAACACCAGGAATGTCCTTCCGCGCAATCGAAACCCCGCTTAACTCCTGCACCGGAGAATCGTGTGATCCATCTGAGGAAAGCAAAAAATCCGGTAGGTCTCCAATCCCCGCGCTTATAGGTTTCGGAGAAGGTGGGCACGGAACCTGAACACCCCAAATTGAAGCAACCCTGCTCACCGATGCAAAGCCTTCACCATTTTCATCCCAGAGTGGGGAAGCCAAAGGGGAAGGCGCCGAAGAAAGTGCCTGAGAAGCCCGCACATCAGGAAGAAACGAACCCTCCTTCTGATGGAAAACCGCAACACTGCCTTCACCAAAACCATCGTCTTCACTCAAAAACCAAGAATCGCCAGGTGGCGAGCTCCAAATGTCACCATGGCGCAGCGTGTCGCTACTATAATCCACTTCATCTAACAGCTCCATACCGTGAAGTTCGAGAAACTACCACAGGGAAAGTGTGGTTGAGAAAAAAAAGTAAAAAATACTTACCACCAGCTAAACTTAACCATGAGACCCAAGCATTTATGCCTAGGGAAAAGAGCCAACGTCTGACGCCACTGACAGCCTGCTGCCGTCTGCAGTGGCCATGGCTGACGCCACTGTCACTGCTGAAATCCTCGCCGCCATCCCATCAAACCCAAGCTCAGGCTCCCGTGTCGAAATGGTCGGCTTCGTTCCTAGCAAGATATGAGAGTTCATGTAACAAATGAACTATAACACACAGAGATAACATTTATTTAACTAAAGCCATGTGTTTTCACAAACAATTGACCTCTAATTTTATAACAAAGTGTTATTGTAATGGTTATGTCTTTACTAATAATAGATTTGAAAATGTCATTTTAAATTGAAATAATTTTATTTGTAAATTGATAGGTGAAATGTTAAGGTATTTCTTGTGACATTGTTGATGCAGATCTTTATTAGCATTGTGTGTTGAACATGTGGTAATGTGGGCATTTTAGGAGGTTAAGGTGGTAGTTGTTGGAATCGACCCCGTGTCACATGAACATAAGCCCATCTTCCCTAAATATGAAAAAGGAAAAAAATTAAATATTTTTTTTCGATAAAAAAAATAGTCCATAAAATGTAAAATGTTTAGGATAATCATTCAATTGATTTATAATTAACATTAATTAACATAAATGTTGTTATCCATCATGAAGAAAGCTCTATATAATCAAAGTAGTAACCATAATGGTATTGAATTCCAATGAATAATTGTTTAAAAATATTAACAATGATATAAGAAAAATGGAGTTAGCTAAGTTATGGATTTTTCTGGTCATTTTTGTTAGAATACAATAAAATCTTTGATGAAATTGTGATTTTTCATTGTTCAAATTGCATTTTATATTGCAAAAATTGGTTCAATATCCTTGAATACTGTTGAACACCTAGATTATGTGATTCCAACTATGTATATTTGCAATTCAAACAATTTCAATAAAAAATCGCTTAGAAAAAACACCAGAGATGGAAAAATGCCCTCAAATACTCTTAAACACCTAAAACATAAAATTCCAACAACATATTTTACAATTCCAACAATTTCAATTAAAAATCACCTTGAAACATTTATATAAAAGGAAATCCAAAACACAAAGATTTAACCTACTCTAAGAAAATTAACTACCACAACCTTATTTTTATTTACATCGTTAAAATTCCTAAATAACTTCATAAATTATCGATGAAACTTTACTATATCACTCCGTGGTTTTAAACTTATTTTCTCCAACTACAACATCGTTATTTGATCTTTGATGATGTTATAAGGTTAGCGTTTCAAAAATACATTGGTAAAATATTTCTTTAAATATAATAATATCTTACGTTGAAGATACACCAAATTCGTGAAATTTGTCTTTCAACAAAATGTTATTTGGCATAGAAAACATGTCATATATATATATATATATATATATAATCAAACTGTTAAAGAATAAATGCCACATTATAGTTAAAGTATTGGGAATGAACAATAGCACATAAAGGTTGCGATAATCAAGCATAGTTTAGGCCTTTCAACATGACCATGAGTCCATCTAGGTGAATCTAGATGCTAGAATTGAACTCCAAAAAGATTATTAGCCAAATTGTTAGGTTTCCCACTTGGGAAAATAGGCAAATTGGCTAAAACAAAGTCAAATATAAGAAGATGCACACACAAAGGCAAGCTGAATAGGAGTGAAAACACACTATATTTTCTCATTAGCCAAACATACATATATAGATAATGAGAAAGGACCCTTGGGTTCCAAATTCCTAAGAGGTCTCTTGGACTCCTCCATGATTTTTCATATTCACCTGACTCTTACTCTTCATTTCACGTGAATATACCTAACCCTAAGGTTAGGTTCCCAACAATTCCCCCCCTTAATCTGAAGGGTTGTATATGAGTCCAAGAATAGAGAGATGAATAAAAGGCTCAACAATCCAACTATGCCAAGCAAGTTAACAAAATATGACTTCTCCTACTAAGTACAAGTACTCTCTGAAGTGGTGGTTTCGGTTGAGAAAAAACTAAAGGGGGATAGCAGAAGCTGAAGTCTTCTACTACATGGGTGGTTTAAAGTTGAACACAAAATCTCAATCTCAGCACTTGGAAAATATTGAATCATGAAAGTGGTTTAAGGATGACCACAAACTCCGCACTTGGCTTAAAATATTAGAGGTTCCTAGAACATTCTGAAAGGCTAGCATAAGCTTTCTGTCCTCTACCAAATGAGTGATTTTAAAATGACCACAAACTCTGGAACTTGGAGACAATTCTCGCTCAGAGGTTCTTTGAAACAGTCAGAAAGGTTAGTAGAATCTGGTGCAATAGCTATGAATGGCTCTAAATCTGGCTATAGCTCTGAATGTAGTAGGATCAAGGCTCTAGATCTGATGCAAGCTCGCTTGTTCCCGCTCACTTGTTCTCGCTCACTTGTTTTTGACTGTTCATCATTCCCCCCTGTCAAGAACAATGTGAGGAGAAGAATATCTCTCAACTGCAAGATGTGTCAATACTCGTGAATTAATTCTCTAGTATGACTTATAAATCTTCTTGGTTGTTGACGACCATTGCCAAGAAGCAATCTACTCATAGTGAATTTTCTCTCTTGCAGGATTCTTCAAACTGAAGCATTTGTTTGATGAGTGTGTATGCTTTCCATAATGCTTACAAGGGTGAAGATCAAAACCATAATATTTCATGTGGCCAACTCAATCACATTGTTGGCATGTCGACTTTTGAACTAATGTGGATGAAGAAGAACTCTCATTGAGGAATCCAACACTCTAAAATTGGATAGACTTGGAGAAATCAGGAATGTGAACTGTCACTTCCTTGTCATATCCAAGGTCGGTTCTGTGCTTGTTGTGGTTGATCTCTTCTGACGGTCTAATGACGGGCTTGGAAGGAACAAGTGGAACCTCTGTATGTAGGTCTTCATCTTCATTTTATTTTTCTTTTGTTGGGGTGCCAATGATTTTCTCATGTGATTCCGAAGTGGCGTCAATCTGTGCAAGCTACGGAACATAATCTTAAAGAGGATTATTATGAACATGAACAAGTTCAAAATTCTTTTCTTTTGGTATGAGCTGCGACTCAAGCTATAAAAAATCAAGTGTGTCTTGTGACTCTTGCACACAATTCCCAATGTGAGCGAGTGTGGTCTTGTCGATCATGACAATGTTGTCGACAGAGGAAAACAACAGAGTGTTCAATAACTCTACCAAGCGATTTCATATCGCCATTAAAGACATGTGATTTAAGGACTCACTCAAATGGATAAGTGCTTGTTGCAATTCCTACCTTTTACAATCAAATTCAACACTTGAATAAAAAAAAGAATGGATGTCGGGCTCAACCGAAAGTGCTCCCGATTACAATTCAACTCAATTTAACTACTTTCAATTTGATACTTACAAGAGAAAAATAATAGCTTGCAAGTTTCAAAGCGAAATCTGAATCAGTGCTTTACCTCATAGATAGGCCTTGTAGCTTCGATAATCACACCGCTATTGTGATGCCAATTGTAGATCATAAATGTCAATAGCTCAGGCACTTGCAGCTATAAGATTTGAGCATACATAGATTTAGATGCAAAAGCTAGCAATATATGATGATTAAATCAAGCAAGAATAGTTGTGCAATAAGTAGCATGAGCCATTACATAGTAACCTTGAAAAGAAGAGACAATGATTGTATTATTAGAGTGCTAAATTAATGAAAAGAGGTTACAATATATAAAAGAGCAATTTGAATTAGGTTAAGGATCAATTCGAATTGTTCATGCTATGAATAGAGGTTTCATGTTATGCAGAGAGTGCTAGTAAGGCTTAACGTAGAGCAGATAACTCTATTTAGCCATGCATGCACTCTTAAACTGAGCTTAACTGATTAAGGAACTCAATGATCACTCAATTTAACTGAATAAGGCATGTAGTTTCCTAAAATCACTCAAAAGAGGGCGCTACTAAACCAACTGGGGTGCTAATGAGTGTTTGGGGTAGTTGGGTGTCAGCTAGGACTTAGTTTAGTGGATTAACTTAAGTCTTAACTGAGACACACTCCTAAAATCAGGGGAAAACCCCCTAAATCAAGGAATGCACCCCCAAAACTAGGGTTTTATCTCATGGGTGATGTAGGAGGTGTTTTTAGGTGTGGTTAGACTCTTTAGACTCATCAACACATGCTCTAGGGGGGTTATTTACTCTAACACCCCACTATAATCCCAACTAGGAAAAAAACTAAGAAAAATAAATGAGTCCCAACAATTTTCAGCCATATTAGGTACTCGAGCACAAAAAATAGAAAGATTCTCTGTAAATTGGGAAAGAGGGAAAAAACCCAATGGGGAACCCCCCCCCCATAAAAGAGAATGTAGAAAGAATGTGAGAAGAATGTTTTAAGGACCCTCCTCCAGAACTTCTTTGACTCCCAAGGAAGCTCTTAGCTAGATGAATAACTTGCCAGAAAATGACTTGGTAAAAATATCTAGAATCTGCTCAGAGGAAGGGTAGAGCTGTAAATCTATGATCCCATCATGGATCAATCCTCTAATATAGTAGATATGGATCTCTATATGCTTGGTCTGTTGGCATTAAACATGCTCTCTTGAAATATGAATGGCTCCCTAGTTGTCACAAAATATGATGGTAGATCTATGAAACTCTATTCCAAACTCAATGAGAATGTGTTGTAACCAAATGGCTTGTGTTGTAGCATTTACTTCTCCTCGGTACTCTGCTTCTACTATTGATAGAGAAATAGTGGCTTTCTTTTTACTTGACCAACAAATAGGTTTTGATCCCAAGCTGAAGAAGTAACCAGAGGTTGACTTGTGGTCTGTTCCATCGTCAGCCCAATCGGAATCCATGTATCCAACTAAGTTAAATTTGCAAGTAGCAACATAATGGATTCCATAATTATATGTTCCCTTTACATAACATAGTATTCTTTTCGCATCCTTCCAATGTAGCTCATGTGGTTCCTGCATGTATCTAGAGATTGCCCCAACTGCAAAAGAGGTATTTGGTCGACTATGTGTAAGATAAATAAGGCTCCCAACTATCTGTCTATACAGGGTACAATCAACCAATGGTGTAGTCCCTCCATCTTCTAGTTGGACTCCAGAAGGAAAGGGGAATGGAGATGGTTTGCAAGCATCTATTTTGAATCAAGTGATCATATATTTGGCATACTTTGACTATGTTAAGGTGACTCCCAAATCTGATTGGGTGATTTGGAGTCCAATAAATAATTGTAACAGTCCTAAGTCAATCATGGAAATATGTCATGTAAGGCATATTTGAACCATGCAATGAAGGTAGTGGAGCTTTCAGTAATGAGGAAATAATCCACATAGAGTACAATAAGTAAGAGGGAGTTTTTTTCTTGAAGCATATACACATTTGGATCTGAATTACATCTCGATAAATTTTTGGACAAAAGAAGAGAATCCATTTTTGCATACCAAGCTCGAGGAGCTTGTTTCAGTCCATATAAATATTTCTTTAATTTGCATACCAGAGATGAGTTTTGAATGTATCCTGGTGGTTTTTCTATGTAGATATATTCTTCAAGGTATCCATGAAGAAAGGCAATCTTCACATCCATGTGATGGATCTCCCATTTTTGTGCAGCTGCTATGGCAAGAACAAGTCGAACTGAATCCATCTTTGCCACTGGAGCAAAGGTTTATTTGTAGTCAATGCCATGTATTTGAGAGAATCCTTTGGCCACTAGTATTTCTTTGTAATTTTTGATGATTACATTTGCTTCCATCTTGGTCTTATAAATCCATTTACACCGAATTAATTTCCTTCCTTTATGAAGAGTTACCAAATCCCAAGTTTTTTTGTCCTTGAGGGATTGATATTCTTCATCCATGGCAGCTTCCCAATGAGGAGTGTCGGAGGCTTCCCCATGGGTTTGAGGATCATATGAGGATACCATGTAGCAATAAGTGGGCATAAATGGATATATGGCTGCAAGAGAGTGATTGGTAGCATGAAACTGAGAATGGGTTCTTCGAGTATCGGTAGGATCACCCACTAGTTCATCGACTTCTTTTAGCGTTTTTTTTCCCAACGAGGAGGAATTATTGGGTCTGCAACATTCTAATTTGAATAAATCTCATCATCATCTGAATGAGAATTTGAGGATGTATCTAAATCTGAAATATTAGTTGAAGCATTAGAAGAAGAATCAGACAATTCATTGTGAGTAACTAGTTGTGCATCAGTAGAAAAACTAGTTTTAAGCATAGGGATTTCATCATATCCCACAAAGAAATATTCTTGTGGGATTGGAAAATTCTTTCAATAAAGAGTTTTTTAGTTTAATTATTCAGGAACCTCTAACCTTTTACCCCTTCATGATATCCCACAAAGAAATATTCCTCACTTTGAGGTTCTAAGGCCCTGCTTTCCTTGGAAGGGATACCATCCCATGCATGGGATCCAAACACCCTGAAGTGTTTCACCGTTGGATTCTCACTAGTCCATGCTTCAAAAGGAGTAACTCCTTTCAAACGTTTGTGTGGTACTCTATTTTGAATGTAATTTGAGCAATTTATGGCCTCAACCCATAATTTTGGAGGAAGATTCTTGTACTACAACATGCAATTTGCCATTTCTTTCAATGTGCAGTTTTTCCACTCTGCAACCCCATTCTGCTATGGTGTATAAGGAATGGTGTGTTGTTTCTCTATACCAGATGCAGAGCATAGATTATGCACATATTTATTGACATACTCTCCACCATTATTTGTGTGGAGGGTTTTGATCCCTTTAACATACTGTATCTCTACAAGAGCTTTAAAATCTTGAAGATAAGTAAATACATCATCTTTATTTTTAAAAAAATAGACCCATGTGTATCTAGAGAAGTCATCAGTGAAGGTTAGTAAATATCTTGCTTTATTCATGGAGAGATGAGGAAAAGGCCCAGTAATGTCACTATGCACTATCTCAAGAAGAGATTTGGCTCTTTTAGCTTTACCTTTCTCAAATTTCTTTTCAGGGTGCTTACCAAGAGCACATCCTAGACAAACTCCATCTGAGAAGGAGATATAGGTGGTAGCCCCATTACCATGTCTTCCTTACTTAATTTCTACAACTAATGGTAGTTGAGATGCCCAAATCTCTCATGCCATAACTTACTAATATCACTAGATTGCATGATCAAAACTGAAGTAGGATATTTAGGAAGAAACTTTGAAAAAATATACAATTTGTTTTTATGATTTACTCTTCCAAGTGCAATTTTTGAACCATCAACTGAATTTGAAATAATGACTGAGTCTTTGGTGAAAATAAATTTCTTACCATGGCTCGAGTGTGTGATTTGGTAGATGGAAAGTAGATTTTCGGATAAAGAAGGAACAAGAAAAACATCTTGAAATTGCCCATCTTCTTGTAAAATATCACCTTTTCCACATACCTTGATTGGAGTATTATCTCCCATGCATACTTCTTGAACAAAGGATGGCTGCAAGGAGGTGAACATGTCTTTGGATGAATCTATATGATTTTAAGCTTCAGAATCTAGGATCCAAGAGGCTAATTTTGAAGTTGAAGTTGTCATGAGCGCATGTCCCATTTTAGGAGGAGGTTTTGGCTTGCGTACTTTGTCTTCATTTTCTTCAAAAAAAATCTTATATATGCAAATTTTATTCTTTGTGGGATCCCTTTTTGCAGTAGGGACATAATGGCAGCTCCTTCCCTTCTTTGTCATAAAAGATATTCGATTTTTGTTCCTTTGCTTTGTATGAGGGCTTATGCTTAGTGGCTTTTTGCTTGTCCTTATTTGCTGCAAATTCATAAGCATTTGAGGACCTTTGTAGGCCCATCTAGGAAATCTTATCCTGCTCTTGAATAATAGAGGCTCCAAACACATCTAGAGAAGGCATGGTGAAGGCTACCCCAAGTGCTAATCTAGTCACAGTAAAATGAAGAGACAAAAGTGTTGAATTCAGGACCCAATTTAGAAAGGATAGAAAGTACCATTTGAGTGTCTTCTTTGGGGATGTTGCACATCTTGAGATGAAAGAGAATAGATCTGAAATTTGAAAACAAATCTTTTACATAATCGAATTTTCCTTAGATTCACTAAATCTACCTCTAAAACACGACCCTTCATCTCATCTTGTGTACAGAATAATTTGGACAAAGAGGTCCATATTTCATTAGGGGTCTTCTTGTCTTGAATATGGTAGAGTAGGTCAAGAGATATAGAATAACATAGAAACCCATGTGCTTCATCCATACAATTAATATACTTGGATTTCTCAACAAGAGACGATGGTTCCACCTCATTTCCCATGGTCATTCGGTACAAACCCTTTTTTCTTAAGAGGATCTCCACTCTTGGATTCCATTCGAAATAATTGAAGGGTGTTAGTAGTTGATCAAAAGGTAGATCCATGACTGCAAAAAACCTTTTTTGATGGCTGTAAACTTTCTTTAGTGGTTGCAACAAACTTGCTTCCTTGGTAGAGCCAAAGGAGCCTTCTTCAAACTGAAAAAGTAGTGGTTTAAAAACCTCTTTTTAAAGGTAGCAAAGGGCCTTTTTTGGTGGATGCAAAAGCCTTGTTTGGTAGCCGCAAAAGCTTTTTTTGTGGCTTCAAAATCCTCCTTAGTGGCTGCAAAATCCTAGCTGCGAAAGCCCTTCTCAACCTGCAAAAAATCTTGATAAACAATACTAGCACACTAGCTAGTTTAGCACCCCTTGGCTCTGATACCATATAATATTTGAGCATATATAGATCTAGGTGCAAAAGCTAGAAAGATATGATGATTAAATCAAGCAAGAATAGTTGCACAATAATTAACATGAGCCATTACACAATAACCTTGAAGAGAAGAAGAGACAATGATGGTATTATGGTATTATCAGAGTACTAAATTAATGAAAAGAGGTTACAATATATAGGAGAGCAATTTGAATTAGGTTAAGGATCAATTCGAATTTTTCATGCTATGAATAGAGGGTTCATACTATGCAGAGAGTTCTAGTTATGCTTAAATGAGAATATATAATTCTATTTAGCCATGCATGCACTCTTAAATTGAGCTTAACTAATTAAGGAGCTCATTGATCAATGAGTTCAACTGAATAATGCATCTAGTTTCCTAAAATCACTCAAAAGAGGGCGCTGCTAGACCAATTGGGGCACTAATGAGTGTTTGGGGTAGTTGGGTGTCAATTAGGACTTAGTTTAGTGGAGTAACTTAAGTCTTAACTAAGACATACTTCTAAAATCAGGGAAAAAACCCCACGTCAAGGAATGCGCCAAACTAGGGTTTTGTCTCATGGATAATTGAGAAGGTGTTTTTAGGTGTGGTTGGACTCTTTAGACTCATCGTTGGACCCTTTAGACTCATCAACACATGCTCTAGGAGGGTCATTTACTCTAACAACAGAAACCTCCATGTCTTTAAATAGGGGCGCCGTTATTGACTTCAAATGCGGTTAATATGTACACTTGGCATCGGATACATTGGCCAGAAGCATCATATTTAAAGCCGTACCCCACATATAACATTTAAGAGATGGTGTTATCTTCGGGACATAAAAATGGTTTAAACATTTAAGTCAGATGAGATCCATAACCTTCATCGATATAAACCATATCTATCAAGAACTCAAATTAGGCTATGCAGCAGGATCGATCCCATAAAAGCTTCAATAATCCAAAATTTTATAAAAACACAACCAAACAACAGCTGGGAATCCAATATCTTTAAAACAAAAGTTTCGACACGTTCTATTCAGAATTGCAACAGACCAGCAATTGAAATACCCTTGATCTCTTGAAGGGTCTAGCCACGAGTCAACTCAAAATACCGAAACATTGTAATCAATGAAACACAACCAAATTCATTCTCCATAATATTCAAGTTGCGTAGTTACATACCAATCGCGCAGCAATGGACTCTTGCATGCATCCACTCGAGAGGTTGGCCGTTCGTTCTCTCTATCTGACATGCACCATTTTAATGCTGCAATATGTACGAGTATGCCACCAGTCTTTACGCAACTCTCTTGAAAGAATTTAGTCCAGCTCCTCATGCAACATCCTCTCCACAGAAACAGATGGTAGGTAGATTTTTCTTCGACTGATATCAAGTTTTGGTAGCAACTGCCTTCCTACAGCTCGATGTTTGTCTTGGCTCAAAGCAATGATGATAGCTTCAAAGGGTTCAATAGCTCCAATGTTTCAAAGGTTGTCTTCAAGGCATGAATAACAATCCTCAACCGTTTAGCTTCGTCTCCCTCATGATGATGATGGCGGGGACTGAAACCAATTCCACGTGCAGGTCTTTACTTAGCTCTCTATGTAGCAGTTCGCACAGTTCGTAGTGGAGGATCACACACATGAAGGTGCTAGAGAAGTCTCGGATGTCAATATCATTACAACTAGAGAAACTGGAAACTCACGTGGATTTTGTGACCATATATTTTGTTGGAAGAACCAACTTGAGATGGCCTTCGACTTTGGTTCCTTGAGGATAAGCCTTATTGATTGTCAAGAGTTTTCCCTCTATATATATATATATTGAAAATCTCAACATCTTTCTCTGCCTCTTAAACAATGCCCAACCAACATCAATGAGAATGCTCTTGAATACACTTTCAGAACAGAGATACAAATCATGCAAAGAGTAAGTCTAGAAAAGGTGGTAGACACTCAATCATCCACAGCGAAGCAAAAATTTATAGCAGGAAGGAAATCACGCTGAGAAAAATGCCCAGAAAATATGGAATGTATCCGTACGAGACCATAAAAATTCATGGAAGTGAAGTAATACAACAATCAACTAATAATTCTTAAGAATTCACCTGATGGAAAATAATCTTCATCTTTTGACTCCCAATTTCTTCACAATCCAGAATTTCTCAATATCTGAACCCACCACGCATAAACAGAGGTTCAGATGGATTTATGCTTCCATGAAAGCACCTATAGAGAGAGCTCACGCCCTATTTGGAGAGAGGAAAGCCCACGTAGTATTCTCCATACAATCTTCAACGCAACAGTCTCCAGGCTCATCACTCTTCAACACAGTCACTTCAATGCTTAGGCATAACACGCAAGAATATCTCCATGCATATGTTAGAGATATTATCCACTGGTAGAAGAGTAGGACGTGCTAATATACAAATTGTGCAAGTTACAAGAATACCCACGGCCACGATCTTGTGTATGGCGTTTCACCGAGAGGCTTGGTGTTTGGCAGTCATTAGAAACCCTAAATACCACGTAGAGAAGAAGAAGATAAGTAATGAACAGGTCATGAGCTGGCATTACACAATGTCGACACACATAGATGGTGGGCACCAACTCCTCTTAATGGGCATACCAATGGATTATCCAATGAAGAGACACCAACATATCATTAATGGTACCAGTTAGGATTAGGGTTTCAATGAAAAGACCCCATACATTTTTTTTTTCTGGAACCTCGTCGTATACAAAGTGCACGATTTTTTTTCTTAAAGCTCACAGAAACAAAAGCTTGCATAAGTAACATGAATAGACTGCAACCCAACTCCAAGCCTAAAGGTTGATAAAGAGGGTTTGAAGTAGAAATAGTAACAATTGATGACGGAAGCCTATCAGGAGAGATTCCATACACTACCTATTTGCTATGAATTACCCATCAATAAACTGTTCAATAGAGATTTGAGTTGTATTGCATTATCTCTATAATAAGTTGTGTATGCATATCATTTGGAGATTGAAAGGATTTCAAAGGGGAATAAATTAGGTTCTGTGCACATGACAAAAGATGGGATCATGTGGCAGGTGATCAATGGGGGATGTGCAGATGTGAATAACAACGCAAATGAAAGCCATAGGTTAAAATTCAGGTCATCTCCATGATAACAGATAGAGATAAAAACTGGAACATGCAAATTAGCACAATAGGTATCACAATATAGTCTCAGGTCGCGAGAGATGTAAATTAGGTTTAGGAGGATAAAAATATTTTATTTGGCTATGAAGAATAGTTCCAGAATTTGGAGAGCTGCGCCAAGAAGCAAATTATAAGGATGGAGTTCTGACAGAAGCTAGTGCTATGAATATTTCAGGCAAGAGACAAATAGGCAGGCTGCACACAGAATGAACAAAGAATGTGCAGATATGACATAACAAAGAATAATGCATATAAGTAATAGCTCATTGTGCACATCCACGAGAGGGAAGGCACAAGTAGGAATGCAGGTTAGCAGGCAGGAAAAAAGGTAGGCAGAGCAAAATTATCCTAAGTATAACTCTACAGGCCCTAAAATCTCTAAAGCTCTCATATCACTGTTAGGTTGCCCACTTGGGAAAATAGGTAAATTGGTTGAAACAAATCTAAATACAAGAAGATGTACACACAAAAGAAAGTTGAATAGGCGTGAAAGTACACTATATTTTCTCATTATCTAAATATACATATATATACAATGAGAAAAGATCCTTAAATTCCAAATTCCCAAGAAGTCTCTTAGACTCCTTCATGACTTTTCATATTCACCTAATTCTTACCCTTCATTTCACATAAATATACCTAACCCTAAGAATTAGGTCCCAACACAAATAATAAGCTAGGGAATATACATGTAGATTAAAAAAATATGAAAATCGGAACTTGGGTTAGGTTTCGTAATGTTCGATTGACCAACAACAAACAAACCATTATGTCATGTAAGCAACAAATTTTCCTCATTGCAGTGGTTTTTGTTATAAAGTATTTTGAAACAATTATGATGGATTAACTGCATTGGCTATGAGATCAGCAACCGGGGATGCTTACACTACCACAAGTGTAGAGTCGATGCCATAAGTTGCTTTAACTTGCCTTTGAAATATCATGTGTTGGATCTTAATAGAATAATTTGTTAGATTTTGATAGAATAATGTGTTGGAGATTACTTCAACTAGTTGTTTAGTAGGTACCTAATTCCTTAATATAAGTGAAATGTATTCGACATTTTTTAGTCACTTAAAGAATTGGTTTCCCATATGTTAAGTAGTTACTTAGGGAATTGATTTGCCATCTATTGGACACTTCTTCCCACATTCTAATGACGATATATTTAATTTTGACACATTGACAAACTTGTATTCCTATGTATATTTATCATTAATGAAACATGGTTGCTGACGCCACTTCTCCACAACAATATACATTGTTACATAGGTGTATACAACACAAAGTGCTCATCTATTATATGAAATATTCCTTCAATACCTATAAAATGTTCAATATCACTCTTTTATTATACTTGTTGTTGATCCTTTATTCGATTCATCATGTACTGAAAAACCCTTCTAATTTTAAATACATTTTTTTTCATTGGAAGTGGCACCTAGCTGATGTCATGGTAATACAATACATGTCATGGAAGTATATTTGAACTTGAGTGGGGAGGATGACAACCTAATATCCCAACCACCCAAGCTACACTCAGTTGACATTAAACACATTATACATCAACCCAAATAGGATACACTGAACCTATAAGAGTTGGGAAAAAATTCTAGGTGAGGACATACTCAACCAACCAATCTAAAAATAAACGTTACATGAGACCTTTCACCAAGAAAAATAATTGTGGGAATAAAAAAAAAATTGAATACTGCTATTAGGTGATCATTTTTCTATTTAATGGGATTTCTCATATAAGTTCCTATAAATTGTTTTGTAATTTTTGTATATTCTAGCTTAACACAAATATTTGAATAATGCTATTGAGTGATCATTTTTCTATTTGATGGGATTTCTCGTATAAGTTACTAGAAATTGTTTTGTAGTTCTTTTTTTATATATTCTACCTCTAACATGTAACTAAGGTCACACCCACACTCTCACTGCATCTATACAAAGGTTTAAAACTTGTTGATTTTTCCTCGCCACATAACTAACACCATGCCAATGCTCTTGCTACATATGTACAAAGTGTTTTTGATGCCAATGCTCTTGCTACATATGTACAAAGTGTTTTTGATGCCAATGCTCTTGCTACATATGTAAAAAGTGTTTTTGATGCCAATGCTCTTGCTACATATGTACAAAATGTTTTTGATGTGCCGTGTCATGTGCCATGTTTAGATAGGAATCAACTTTTGGTGGATTTGCTAGTGCAAATTAAAGTGTATGGTTGCATGAGGAAGACTTGGGAAAAACAAGTTGCAGATCAAGGAAGAGCCACTTTCCCAAATGTCCTAGTGCATTTTTCATCATCTATGTGTTATGTGTTGAACCCAAATGTTGGTTATTCCCAAATTCCCATTGCATTGGTTAAATATCAATGCCGAGATCTCAAAAAAATTAAACATATTCAACATAATTTAAAAGAGTTTGCTTGAGATAAAGTTTCTACTCATTATCTTCAATTAGTTGAATTTCATGATTTAGTGATATGTAAAGGTATGAATTTCATTTTTTTGTGATTCGTAAAAGAATAGGTTTTTGCATCTTTATCTTTATAATCTTGTAATATCCTAATTTTAACCTCTGCGATGATCTAAATTTGAGCTTGTATATATGTTAGATGTTTTGCTTAGATATTATTGTTTTATTGTTCTTTAATACATCGAGAAGTAGATATATATGGTGATTCTGAATATTTATAAGCTTGGATATTATGTAGTTAATAAAAGAATCAAGATTGATTGAGCATGAGCATATACAGGAGTTATGATACCACATTATGGGAAAGGTAAGGGGGTTTACATGAATGTTAATATGCTTTATCCACCTTGCCATTTAAATCCAAAATATTCATTACTGTATGATGTTGAGCCTAGCCTACAGTCTAAATTTAAATGAAGAAATTGGATCTAACCAACACCTCAATCTAGGAAACCAACTCCCACATCCTATGAAATTCATCCCCCATGGATGGTGCAAGCTAATTTCAGTCTCTCATGACATGTTAGTGGCAATGAAAACCTATAAAAACAATAATTTATTAACTTGGAGGGATGATTCAAGATACTTCCACAATGAATTTGAATATGGTATAAAAAGATGAAGTGTAGGAAAGTGAATTAGCTTTCCAAATATATAATTTTTTATTTATAGAAATTGTGTATAACTACGTGAAATTTGTGTATAACTAGGTGAAATAATAAGCTAGGGCATATACATGAGAGATTACAAAAATATGAAACTAGAACTTGGGTTAGGTTTTGCAATGTTGCAGTGACCAACAACAAATAAACCATTGTGCCATGTAAGCAATCACTTTTCCTTATTGTAGTGGCTTTTTTATAAATTATTTTGAAATGATTATGGTGGATTAACTGCATTGACTATGAGATCAGCAACAGGGGGATGCTTACACTACAACAAGTGTAGAGTCGATGCCATAAGTTGCTTTAACTTTCATATCAAATATCATGTGTTCGATCATAATAGAACAATTTGTTAGATTCTTATCAAATAATGTGTTGGAGATTACTTCAACTAGTTATTTAGTAGGTGTCTAATTCATTAATATAAATTAAATTTATTTGATATTTTATAGTCACATAAAAATTGCTTTTCCATAATATGTTAAGTAGTCACTTAGAGAATTGATTTGCCATGTGTTGACTACTTTTTCCCACATTCTAATGATGATCTTTACTTTTGACACATTTTGTTTTAGCAAACTTGTATACCTATGTACACCAGACATCATCATCAAACCCAAAAATAATTTTTCCACTTCTCCGCAACACTATGCATTGCATAAGATTACATAGGTACATACAACACAAGTGTTCATCTATTATAAGACATATTCCTTCAATACCTATATGTTCAATATCCCTCTTTTATTATTGTGGTTGTTGATCCTTACTTCGATCCATCATGTACTAAAAACCCTTCTAAATTTAAACATGTTATACATCAAACCAAATAGGATACACTCAACCTATAGGAGTTGGGAACAATTTCTAGGCGAGGGCATACTCAACCAGCCAAACTCAAAATAAATGTGACATGAGACCTTTCCACCAAGAAGAATCATTGCGGGAACAATACATATATTTGACAATCGTCCACATATATTGAGTGATCATGAATAACTAAAACGTCCCTCTTTTTCGGTGATTTTTTTAACAAAGACCGGTGAAAATTGTTCATGGAAATTGCTATTTCAGTAATTTTGCAATTTTAGCAATCGTGTTTGTCCATCCTGTCAGAGATATGGATCTAGATAAATTAGCTTACCTATCTATGCAAAACAATAATATATCAACAATAAGTACAAAAAAAAGAACAAGAGAAAAGAGTACACTAGATATACGTGGTTCACCCAATTGGGCTATATCCACGGGAAGGTTGTCTTCTATTATCTCCATAATATATCCCTCAAGCTTACAAGATAGCAATGCCAATAACCCTAATACAATATAGCAATACTTGTGTGAATAATTAAAGATAATGTGTAAGTGATGTGACTCCCTTGACTCTATTATATACTAAGAGATGAGGAGGAATTACTCTCACATATTACAAGTGGGATAGTATAATTCTCCATAATAACATCTCTTTATATAACAATGAATATAAAGAGTATATTTTACCATAATGAATATCGGATATAATGTATTACTCTTTTACATAATATTGTGGATTCGACATAATACAAAGACATTTTTACCTTCCAAGGAATATAAAATATTACAACACTCCCCCTTAATAATGGCTGGGAGAAAATCCCACTAACAAAGGAAGGAAGGAGTCATTACTGCTCCCCCTTGATGGCAAATTCCCTCATCCCAAGTAAGGAACGAAGATGCACATACTTCGCTGTTGTTAAGGATTTGGTGAAGATATCGGCTGCCTGCTGCTCTGTAGGACAATACTCAAGAAAAAGAACACCATCTGCAACGAGACCTCGAATGTAATGAGCATCAAGATAGAGATGCTTTTTATTGGAGTGATATACTGGATTATAAGTAAGTTGAATTGCACCCTTATTGTCACACTTCAATAGAGTGGACGATTTCGGAACTAGACCAAGCTCAGTGAGAACATGCCGTAACCAAACTACTTCTTTTCCTGCTTCTTTGGCTGCTCTATACTCTGCTTCACACGAAGATAAAGAAAGATGCTTCACCTTTTTTCTGGACCAAGAAATCAGACCCAAACCAATTTGAAATATATAACCAGCAGTTGACCGTCGATCAGAACTGTCACCTACTTATCCAGAATCTGTATAACTAGAAAGTGAAACTGTAGTAATGCTTGAATAAAAAACACCATAGTACAATGTCCCCTATAAATATCTCATAATTTTCTTGGTTTCCTGCCAATGACTTTCATGAGGTTTTTGCATGAACCGTGAAACCATACTGACAGTGAAAGAGAGGTCTGGTCTGTTGTGAGTTAAATATATCAAACTTCCGACTAGCTAACTGTAAAGAGTAGCATCAACAAGAGGAGTAGTACACTCAATAGTTAAATTTACACCGGACTGAAAAGACTTAGGAGTAGGTTTACAATCACTCATATAGAAATGAGCCAATGAATCTGTAGCATACTTCGGCTAAGAGAGAAAAATACAATCTTCCAGATGCCAAATTTGAAGACCCAAGAAATAGTGCAATATACCGAGATCAGTCATTTCAAACTGCTTTCGAAGGTCACTTTTCATACTTTGAATGAGAACAGGTTGGATGCCAGTGATAATAAGATCATCCACATATAAAACAATAACAATGATATTATCATCAACATGCTTAACATACAAGTTAGAATCAAATAAACAACGCTTCAAACCATTAATCAAGAAATATGCATCAATTTTATCATACCAAGCCCTAGGTGCTTGTTTAAGACCATATAAAGACTTGTTTAATTCACATACTAAACTTGATGATTCAACATTAATAAAACCAGGAGGCTGTTGCATATAAATGTCTTCATTAAGATCACCATTTAAAAAAGCACTTTTAACATTCACTTGGTGTATTTCCCATTTATAAGATGCAGCAATAGATAAAATGGTTCTTATTGTATTCATTTTAGCAACTAGAGAAAAAGTTTCATTATAGTCTATACCTTCAAGTTTCAAGTTGATTAAAACCTTTTGCAACTAATATAATGGGTGATTCCATGAAGATGGGTAACTCTTTTTGGCCAAATATGACAGTGAAAACCAAAAATTTTACCCATGTATTAAATTGAAGCCCTCGAAACTCATACTTGCCACATGAATTTTGACATGCGGTTGAAAACAAAATGTAGAGAATTATGTTGGCTTTCCAATGATATTTTTTTCGAAATATACCAATGTCATTTATCGTGTCGAATTTTCATTTAATGAAACGTGTGTACTTAAAATTTTGAAGAGCAATTAACAAGTAGTTTGTGTGTGTGCACAATAATTTAATGTTAAAGTAATAATTTTACAAAATGAAATATGTGAACATGATCTAGACAGAATGCACTAGGTCTTACATATTTTTCTTTTAATTTTTTTCGTAAAATTATATTTATTATTATTTTTCGAAAAATTATATTTATTATTATTTTTCGAAACTGACCAATGAGTATTTAAGTCGCATTTTGAACACATGTGTGTGTGTGCACGAAATCTTTTGATTTTTTACATAATTTGCAAAACTAAAAATACTATTTTAAAGAGGACGCGTTTATCTAGGGCTTGCGTATTTTTTCAAATTTTTTGGATTTGTATTTTGAATGTTGTGGATTTATCTTTGAGCTCAATTGAAGTTGTCGGCAGGGTTTTTTATGGCACATTTTAGTAGAAATTTAAAAACAAAAGACATATGAAGATAAAAATACGTAAATTTTATGTATCTGGATAGAGGATTCATTGATGAATCCAATGGTATCAAGTCCGCTCATTGATGATCAATTAATGACATGGTTTAACTCTGTGGAAGGCAGACAAAACTTTCATTTTGCAATGAAAAGGGATCTCGGCTTGTTTTCTAAGCCCTCGATTGAGGTATTTAAAATACTTTGATCGAGGGTTTAACAACACCTTGATCGAGGATTTAACAGGACCTCGATCGAGGTATGTTCAAGCCCTCGATCGAGGTATTGGCTCGATCGAGGGTTGGTATGTGTAAAAAAAATATATAAACCAACCCAACCCAACCCACGAAAGGAGTTGGCAACAATTAATGTTTCCAACTACCCTTCCCTCGTAAAAACATCAACCAACATGTATATAAGCAACAAACAATTAATTAAAAACAATAATTTAACTCATTGCTAGTTTTTTTTTCCATTAGAGCTTTGTCATTTTGATCTTGTTGAATTAGAGCTTTGTCATTTTCATGTTGTTGAATTAGAGCTCATTAGACATGTAAGATTTCTTTGTAGGCATATTTCAAGTTTTCATACTAACATATTGTTGTTTGTTATAACAATTTGAAAAAAAAATTGTTTGTTTTCATTGTAGATTGATGGGGAATAAAAAAAAAGACAAAGAAAGCATGCTAGACAACAAAATGACAATGAAGAGCGTGAGAAGAATAGAGAACGAATGAGACAACAAAGAGCAAGGTTGAGAGAAGAAGAAGATGCACATTTGGTGCAACAAATTCCAATGGAGGACAACCAAGGTAAATTATTGAATTACATGTTATCATAATTTAAATATTATGCTACATAAATTAAATATTATGCTACATAATTTACAAAATTAGTAACAATTTTCCAATAAATTTAACTAAATTTCATAATTTAATTTGTTTCACATTTATTTGTAATGCTATTCTTATTTATTTCATTCATTTGTTGATTAAATTTCAAAGTTTGCAACAATTTTTATGTTAAATGGACAATTTTCAAGTGGCTAACAAATGTTAAATTGGAACAATTTTTAAATAAAACATGTAAATTTAGATTATATTTTCATGTTAATACATGTACATATTTTTAAGTATTTTCAAATTATTTCAAAGTTGCTAACAATTTTCAAATTATGTTTCAAAGTTGCTTTAACAATTTTCAAATTATTTCAAAGTTGCTAACAATTTTCAATTTTATTGTCCAACAATTTTCAAATGAAATGTACACTTAGATTCTATTTTCAAGTTAAAATGTATCTACATATTAACTATTTTTAAATTTCTAAACTTTACTAACAATTTTTAATGTTATTAGAATAATTTTCAAATTAAATGTACACTTGGACACTATTTTCAAGTTAAATTGTACATATTTAACTAATTGCAATTTTTTAAGTTACTAACAATTTCAAGTTAAATATAATTTCAATTCTTGTTTTGTTATAAAATTCAATTTCAAAACAAATGAATGAATATTTTGAAATGAACATGTTGTGATAGTTATGTAAATTAGTTAGAATTTATTCAATTTGAAAACAAATGAATGAATATTTTCATAGTTATGGTGGTTGACAATATTTTTAAGGTTATGGTGGTTGGCAATATTTTCATAGTAATGAATATTTGAATACAAATGAATGTTTAAAGAGCTATTTAATTATAATGTTTACTTTAAAAAATTTCATCTATCACATGTACTTTTATTTACATAACATGACACACATGTACTTTTACTTTTATTTACATAACATGACATATCACCACATTGATAAGATTAATGATTAGACTCATATATTTTGTTAGGACAAATTGAAAATAATTATTTGCAATGTTTGCAGCCTTGCATTGATATGTGAAGCATTATTGATAACAAAATCCTTAAATTGCAATTTATGATAAAAATTACAATTTTCGTAATTGTCTATTGTTGAAATTGCAAAATCATCAACTAATGGGACACTTTTATTTTGCATTAAAAATTATGAATTTCTCCTCAATCATATCACTACAATGTTTTAATTAAATATCGTATTCATCTCTAAATCAATGTTTTTTTCCTCACATTTAGAGTATATTAGGTATGTTATCATGGGTAAAAAACCAATCTTAAATTTTTATTTCACGTATATACAACATAGGATGCATGATGTTGTCCTTGAAATTCTAGGGTAGAAGTGTTGTAATCATTTATTCTTTGTGGTGATTTGCAACTTGTATTTTAAATATTTATTTATTTATTTTATACCATAAAGTTAAAATAACATTTTTCTTGTAATGTAAAAGTGAAATGGACATAAATTGCATAAAGAAAATTTTTCCACAATTATATAATGTGATGATTATAAATGATATTAATTTTTATGCCCATAATAATTTTTATCAAGTTATTAATAGTTATCTTGATTTAAATCTATATAGTTGATTTTCAAGTTACTAGCAATTTTAAAGTTAAATGTACAAGTTACTACCAATTTCAAGTTACAAGCAATTTCAAATTTTGCTAGGAATTTCAAACTTTACTTCTAAAACAATTCTCAAGTTTAATTAAGTTAGCAATTTCAAGTTACTTGAGCAATTTCAAATTTCAAGTTACTAGCAATTTCAAGTTACTTGAGCAATTTCAAATTTCAAGTTACTAGCAATTTCAATTTTTACTTAGAACAATTCTCAAGCTAAATGTATTAGTTGGAAAATTCAATTCACATGCAATTTTCAATTTTTCAATTTTTCAATTTCCACATCAAATTTCAAGTTACTAGCAATTTTAAAGTTTAATGCACAACTATCAAGTAACCAATTTTCAATTTGTTAATTTACATGTTATGTAGGGAGAGATTATGGTCAGACATCACATCATGGTAATCAAGAATCACATGTCCCTGTGCCCCTTCATGATCCTGATCAGCCATCACATTACACCTTTCCCTCTCACATTGAAAGTATAATTGGGAGTTGCAATGGGGTTGGAAGGGGTGGAATTTTTCTAGAGGATTGTGTAGTTGTTTCTGCATAAGAAGAGATTGGGAACTCGATCCCTGGTCGGAGAGTTAGAGAGCATGTCAATAGCATAATCAAGTCATAGTTTGAACAACATTCAGCGATGGCACAAGCTCAAATCCTACATGGGTTGATAAAACACAAAAAATTGAAACATGCCACAAAGTTGTTGGGTTTTGAAGATGTTAAAACAAAAAAGACACGCGAGAATGCAATAGAAAATGTAAGAACTACATTATCTCCGTTTGGAAAATCAAGAAACAATGATACCCAAGATGCTCGTAGGGAAATTACAACGTTTGTTGTGGCACAAAGCACCTCAAGAAATCGAATGGTATCAACAAGGGCATCAATGCTCAATTTTTCAGGGTCCGGATAGATGAAAATATACTAAATTCAGGGTCCAGATAGATGAAAATGATAAAGCTGCTTGTTGGACTCTTATTTGTAGTGAACCCTATCGAGGTAGGATGGCAACAGGCATTAGAGAGAAGGTGATAGAGTTTTGGGATAGCCATTCTCGTGCTATTCCAGATCGAAAGCATGTTTTGTGACAATGTTTATCCAGAGACATTTATCAGGAGCATTGTAAGCATGTGATGGAGATGACGGGAGTTGCACTTTACGAGGAATTCCAAGAAACCAATCCTGGTGTTCAAATATCATTTAGCATGTTCAACAAATTGAAACCGTGGTATATTAGGCCGAATACGATTCGCGACACCTGTTGCTGCCGATACCACGTTGAATTTCAACGATACTATGACACATTTCTGGATTTTTGCAAAAGGCACTGGAATGGTGTATTAGCTCCTCACACAGTGCGAGATTTTATTTGTATGATACTATGCAACAAGAATCCTGAACACATGTTTTTCAATAAGAGGTGTGTAGGTGGGAGAAAATTCCATGAATGTGGGATTTGACATTGTTCCATAGGAACTTTCCTATCGATCCAACACACCATGGATTGTCAGATATCACTGTTAGGTGGAATAGGTACGCGTACGTCACCATGAATCCAACATATTCTTCATCTGTGTCATCCAAGAGGATCGACTTGCTCAATGATGAGATTCTCATTTCAAATTTCATGGAGAAGTTTCAAAGTCAGATTTATAAATACATAAAACACTCCCATAGGTCCAGGTGGCAAGCTTCAGAATTCAAGCATTCTCGTGATGTATTTGAGCCGGGCACAATCTTATATGTGGTAGATTTTGCGGAGAACTACACCTTTTCTCCTCAGAGAGAGAGACAGAGTGAGTACTATCACTCTGACCAAGTGTCTATCTTCCTACATGTATTGTATAGACATGCTCAGGAAAGCATTGATGGAAGGGATAACACTCCTGAGTCACGTGAAGTGATCAAGGAGTAACATTTTTATGTTAGTGATGATATTGAGCATGACACATTGTTCGTTCAACACTGCTTTGGGTTGATTTATGATTCATTCAGGCAGAGAGGCATATCATTTACTGAACACTGGATTTGGTCAGATGGGTGTGTAGGGCAATTCAAATCGACATGCTCATTTTATTGGTTGAGTCGCCTTCACAAACAGACAGGAATCCGACACACCTAGAGCTTTTTTGAGATAGGGCATGGAAAGGGTGAACATGATGGCATAGGTGCATGTGTGAAACGAGCACTTCAGAGGTACCAGATGAGTCATGGTGCAACCCGACTCAAATGCTCCATTGGAGTAGTTGATTGGTGCACATGTGATTTGTGACATCAAGGTCGCGAACAAGCAAGGTCAGTGTGCAGGTAATAAACTCCAAACTCAATTAATAAGCTAAAAACATTCAATATCATCATTTCCAAAAGAACACATACTCGATAGGAATTTACATATGACAAACTGAATTCCATCTAGGTTCTTTTGGGATGTTTCCCTTGGAGATGTTAATAGATTCATTCCGTGGTATTGTGAGACCATCCCTGGTACAAGGGAATTGCATTCTGTTCGAAGTAAAGACATGGGTGACATATTTTCCATTGAAACGAGGAAGTATGCATGTTTTTGTGATTTTTTCATTGATGCAAATGGATGCGGGCTTGATCATTGTGAAAATGATGTATATGTCAAACCATGGAAATATGTCTCTCTTAATCCAAAGGGCCCACATCCAATTCCAACATGGCAAGAGATGCACATCGAAGAGGCAATGGTCTCATTAGATCATGATCGAGTTTCTGGAATGGTTAGGGAAGGTACAAGAGTCTTCATTAAGTTAATTAGTTCATTATATATTACACATATACAAATGTTGTAGAATTTTGCACGTAGGACATTTGAATAATATTTGTAATGTATCTTGCAGGTGATCTATTCGTTGTCATTGCACCCCCCCACAACCACGAAAATGTGGCATACTATTGGATGTGGTGCACGCAAATAAAGAGTAGGTTGGTGCGACCCTACCAAGATGGGGACTTCACATACCAGACTGGAGACATGGTTCTAATGGGACACTTTTTTGAAAAAGTGAAAAAACAGGGTGCTCATATTATTTACAGAAATTTTATACCTGAATATATATCATGTCAATACAATCATTTGGTGGTGGCAGCTCGGATACCTCTAGCAGAAATCAAGGTGAAGAGAGGTGAGCCAAGGAGATGGAAGATGACAGAAGCTTACCATGATCATATTATGGAGACTTGCATTCCTATAACCCATTGGCCAGATGAATGAGTTACATGTATGCCACTTGCATCATTGGCATAGTTTTCATGTTGTCTTGTGTAATAAGTTTTTGGAGATTTTTGTGGAGGTTGTTTTATAAATGTATTTTTGTAGATGCTTTAATGTCAAGAATACAAATACTAGATAGGAGTCTTATGTGAAATTTGGGTCATGGTGCTCCAATGTGAATACACTTGAATGTACATCCTAATTTTAAATTTTGATTTCAAATACAATTGTAATGTAATTGAGAATTTAAAATACATCTATACAATGTGGAATTGTAAAATTTAAATTTTGAATTGTACAATGTATTCTAATTTTAAATTTTGATTTCAAATTTACAAAATTTTATACATTATAATCCATTCATTGTATTTCCTCATCAATTACATTGTATTTCATTATCAATTATATAAAAATATTATCAAATACCAATGTATTGAAAAAATGTTTCATTCAACAATAATCAATTAGTTTTGTTATCAAGAAGATATCAAAGTTAGGACCAATTTTTTTTGCCTCTCTTCATTCCATTTAATAAAAATATTGGCACTTGGTGCTACATGGAATATAACATAGGATATAGAGGGTACAATTCAACTAAAGGGCACTTACACATAATCTTTGAATATATTTTCATGCAAACAATACCCATTGTTGGCACAACTCACAAACATTCACTATAATTTCTAACCATCAAACCTTCTCAATTTTTGGATTACATGCATCAAAAACCATCTTTATCATGTAGTTTTGCATGCATAGGCATGTAACCTCTTTGACAGAAATTAGTTAGTATTATATGGCCTTGCTTGCGTTAAAAAACCTCAATTATCAAACCAAAACACAACTTGTACACGCCTTTGTTTTTGATAGACATGGATTACATAATAATGAAAGTCGAAACATAAACGTAATAATAACATGGAAAATATTTACATATCCGTAATGAAAAATATCTCATGCTTATCTTATTTGTGGAGTATTTGTCTTGAACATTGCATGTTCCAATAGTTTTATCGTGGGTTTTGTGGCTAGTGATCTAACATGGAGATTGCATTATTGGATTTATTTGTAAATTGACTCTACTACAATGACCGTGGCCTCAAAAGCTTCCATTATTGGCTTCACTTCAACAATCGAATTTAGTTCTTGTGGTTTCCCACCAAGTTGTGCCGCAAGCTCTTTAATGAGATTGCCCTTTCCCTAAAATATTATGAAATATTTTTTTGGACCTCTCAAAGCTCCCTTCATTACCAAACTCCTATACTAGTACATTGTATGTCGCATCATCAATTTTTTGGCCTCCATCCACCATGCCTTGGAAGAGATTCTAAGCTTCGTCTGATTTTCCTTCATTCAATAAAATCCTAAACCATTTATTGTAAACACCAACATTTGACTTAAATGCTATTGCCATTTAATTCTACAAAATATCTTCAAGGCTTTTTTTAGTTTACCTAGTTTTGTGAACTCATCAAATAGCATTGCATATTAGGATCGTGCTTCTCTGTTTCCATCTTACCAAGTTTGTAGACATGGGAGGAAACATGGATCACCAACACAATCATTAAAAGAGTTGTGACCTAGTATGGATCGCCAACACAATCATTAAAAGAGTTGTGACCTAGTCAATAAATCTAATTACTGATTGATTTCAACAATATAAAACTTTGTGTGGTTTTATAGTTATGGATAAACATTCATTGGAAAAATGTAAACATGGAAGCAACATAGATTAATCAACAAATTTATTAAATAATTTGATTTGAAGACAAATCTTTGTATGTTTTGAGGTTATTGTGCATATCATGAATATAGTATATGTACGGGTAATAGTTATGAACAAACATTCAAGGAAGACAATTATCATATTTTTTAACATAAAAATACTAGGAGTGAAAATTGTATGGATCCATTTTTGTTTAAGTGTAGAAATCAGACTAATTGTTAAATTTCCAAGAATAAAATATTTGGCAATATTTTTGTTAGCACTCGATCCAATAAACTAATTTTGAGTGGCAAAAAAAATTAAACTTGTAGAAATATAAACTACATCTTTTATTACATATTTCAACCACACATTAAAATATATGATTTTACGTTTAATTTAAATCATATTAAAACAATATAAAGATGTGAAGTATACATTTATTTTGAGATTTTAATTTTAAATTGTAATTGAATTGGAATGTGTAAATTGTAATTGAATTGTAATGTGTAGACAACATAATGTAATTACAATTTCAATTTTGAATTTCAAATGTATTCTAATTTTACATTTTGATTTCATTTTTGCAATTGTAGTGTAGTTAAAAACGAGCTTTTAAATTGTAATTGAATTGGAATTTAAATTACACATTAAATTTGAAATTTTACATTGTAATTGAATTGGATTTGTAATTTCAATCTTAAAATGTAATGTATGTATTCAATTCTAAATTTTGGAAGATGTTCTGTAATGTAGTCGAAATTTGCATTTTAAATTGAACTAAATTGTAACTACACATTAAATTTGCATTTGAAACGACAAAACATAAATTTGTAACTGTAATAACTATATCCAGATCTAATATAAAAACAATCGATTTCAAATCAGATACAAAATACACATGAAGACATCAATATGATAAAATATACAAAATATCCAAAAGTCCATATATGATAAAAGTCCATGTATAAATGATAGAAATCCATATCCAAAACATGAAAACGTATACATAGATCATCCAAAACATGAAAATATATAAAATATGAAAATATCCAAAACATGGAAATTTATAGATCATCAACTCATTGGCCACTACCCCCATGAGGCCCTTGATTGTCCCTCTGACTGCCCTCATGTGTAGTAGCCCGATGCTATCTCTAAGACGCTAAACCCTGAAGGAATTCCTCCATATTCACTGTGTCAAAGGTGATATCCGAGATTTGGGTAGGAATACGGGTAGATGGCCCTTCATCAGGACCATGTAGTCGAGCTGCATCCCAACCATATGTGAAATCCATTGCAGCATTGACACCCGCCCGTAGCGATGCCTGTGTAATATGCCATTACATGTAATAAGTTAGATTTATTAAAAATTAAAACTATTTAACATAATTTAAAAGTTATCCGTCAAAAATTGAAACATAAAGTACAAAAATCAATTACTAAATGTGACTAAATAACATGAATTGGAACATAAATTAAAACTCACATCTGTGTCTGAACTCGGCTTGTGAGGACCTTCGCGGTTCTCATGTCCATAATCAGGATCTACCCCCTTTCCTTTTCCGTGTACAATTTGAAATTCATTTGAAGTTAAGATATAAAACATAAAATCTCAAAAATTAAGAAATAAAACACAAATTATTTAAAAACTGAGAAATAATATTCAAACACAAATTAAATTGGAACATAAATTATAACTTACCTCGACTACTATCGTCTGCGGGTGGGGACGAGTGGATGGACCAATCGATGGCTCGCTACCAAAGAGTTGATCCATGAATGGGGTCCCTTGCATGGATCAATAGAATACAGCTCCCTTAAGTATTATTGACTATTCAAATTGCGACATTAATATGATGTAACATGAAGAACATATATACATAATTGTACAAAAGTATACCTGTCCTGTAGCGACGCATCTACGATACAACTGAAAGTATGCATCTCGGGATGACTCAGCATACCGCAGTAGGGCCTCACCATCAAAACTCCTGAGCATGTCACTAGGGATATACTCTATCTCTGGCTTTGTAGGTGGAGGGGGTGGTCTAGATGCCTCTCCCTGCACAACAACAATAGCACTGCCCATGGCAGTGAACAACGACTCTGCAAGGTCCTGTCTAGACTCTGCAGCAAGCTGGGATGATTGTGCCACATCCCCTGACCTGATAACTGTCCTGTCTGGAAACAGTACCAACCTCGGAGCAGGTGCCACGAAGGCAGGGTCTCTCCGAGCTCCAGGACGTTGGTAGGAGCGTCCCCTACCAAACCCATAGAATTGGGACCCTGTGCTAGTGTAATCCGGGTGCATGTCCAAAACAAACTCTGCATAAACATGTTTTTCAAAGTACAATGGGACCTGGTCATGGTGGGGGAACATGCCCCACGCTCCCACGAATCTATCATATAGATGTGGTGCAGTGACCTCTAACTTAAACTCCTTGAGTCTAAGCGTTTGACCGGCAACGCGGTCAGGAGGAATGTCGAACAAAGCACTCTTGATGTCATGCCCTCTTATGGCTACTTTGACATACTCCCATTTTTGGATCCCAATGACATCCTGTCTCCTCCTCTGGCATGAATGATGCCAAATGTCACTAAGAGGTCCTACCCTCTTGTAGAGGGCCAAAATCTCATCAACTGCTGATATCATCATGGACAAAGATTGCTGTGTGGGAGAATCCTCCCTCAAAGTGCACACACATGAGCTCACCCACTCTTGCTGGGAAGTTATATCAGCGAGAGTGATCTGTGCGACCTCATCGTCGTACGATCCCCCTGATGGGGCACCTACGATCCAAACCAAAACACAAATGTTACTTAATATATATTATAACTTGCAACTGAAATTCAATGCATTATATACTAAAAATTTACTGAAAATGTGCTAACAAAAAATATGCACATGATGCACTGGTGTCTTGTTGCACATCCTCCGCTTGGGGATCCACATGTATGTCGTCGGGATGAAACGACACACTACCTTTCCTCGGTGAACGGGAGCGCTACCGATGGCCACCTTGTTGGGCGACGTCAGATACTTTCATGCTCCGCGAAGCACGAAGCAATGAATCTCTCTCTTCAGGATTATCTGCATCACATTTCAATTTCTAATTCTAATTTTCTTTCAAATTTCACATTTAAAATTCAAATTCAATTTTCAAATTCTATTCCAAATTTCACATTTCAATTTCAAATTCAATTTTCGATTTCTATTCCAAATTTCACATTTCAATTTTCAAATTCTATTCCAAATTTCACATTTCAAATTCAATTCAAATTTCAAATTCAATTCAAATTCAAATTTCGATTTCAAATTCAAATTCTATTCCAAATTCAATTTCAATTTCAATTTCAATTTCAATTCCAAATCAAATTCAAGGCCACCACTGGACTAGAGTTTGCTCCTATTGATCCTCAACCATCGAGTGAGAGGAAGGTTCCTACAATCACTGTTTTAGATGATGACAATGTTTCTTAGTTTAGCATTATTTCTCAGGGATCATAGGCATATATAGGTCACAAAATATCATCTTTTTTGTTTTTACTATGCTAGTTTGTTACTTAGGATTGTAAATGACAATCTAATGTTTTATATATGGTCGGGTTTCCCTAGTGGCACTCCATAATCCACCATCACCACATTGAATTTCTTCACTATGGTACCATTATGTAACCTCAACATTCTTATAATAAACTAATTACAAAATACATGTACGTTAATGGAGATTATGCAAAGTTAATTTAACAATGCATTCCATTTATGAACCCATAAATATAAATACAAACTTATGCATGCATTATGAACTAAACAAACTAGAAAATAAATCCATCCATGATAGGAACAATAATAATTCTTCATAATTAAAAACAATTAAGAACACTTAAATATTTAGAAAATATTCATCGACTAGGTACAAAAGAAGGATGTTCTACTCAACCATAGGCTTTGTGTTACATATTTTCTCTTTATAATAGAGACCACCCTCGAGCTTAGGCTATGAATTCACTAAGGATAATCCCTATGGTTAGGCCCTAACTCCTCTCACATAGCCCAATTACGAAAAATTATCAAATTTAGTTTAAACTACATCAATCTCAATTGCCATCCATCTTTCCCCTTGGTCTACACAACCCAAGAAATGAGATCCCCCTCAATCTACACCAAAAATGATCAGTTGTAAGTAATTTCTCTTAATAACAACAATTATTGTTGCATACAATCATAATTTTCTCATAATGATTGTACTTGTTTGAATAATTTCTATGTTTGTAAAAACTATGGCGGCATAGGCTATGATCCCAAATCTAGTAAGAATGAATTTCAAATAATCATGTGCATGCCCAAAATTCAGGAATTTTATTTTCTTGCAAAGGATAAACCACATGCTTTCATGAGAAATCCATGTATCCCTCTTTGACCACTAGTCCCAATATTTTTTAATAACAATCATAAAGCTATGGTCAGGGGACTTAAAGGATAGAAATAAAATAATATTATTTCATTGTATTTTCCTTATAAATAATAAGGTTGACAAAGTAATGTTAGGGAACATAAGATAGGTTGAGGAATCCATTTTTTCTTTCACCTCCCATGGACTCGTAACCTCCATTTGTTTTCCTTGTTATTTTGTATCCTATGGTGCTTTTATATTATCATTAAATGTACAAATTATATTCACATATCTCCATATTGGGGCTTGCATTTCCCATTTTCATTGCAATGAGAACATGTGCCCGTTGCTAATTCAAAAATGCATATGTGCTTCTAATAACATGCACACATTCCTTTTCACATAGCTTCATCCGCCCAAACCTACATGCAACCATATGTCACATTCAATATAAATTCCACATCATATTTTATAATTAAAAGAGCATGCATGCATTCTTGAAAGTGCTACATGATTCTAAGCATACAAATAGTAGGAGCATGTGCATTTTACTTTGTGTATATACAAACAAACAAAATAGGGTTGATTACTATTTTTTATTTGACCCTCCCATACCAACAACAAATTTTGTATAAGGAGGTAATATGAGCTTGTTCTAGGAGGACCTATAGTCATCCATTGCCAATTTCCAAGGAGCATTCCGTAAGTTTTATTTGTCTATCCATTTTTATAAATTTTACATTTTAGAATTTATGTCCATATTTTTAAAAAGGTGTTTTTATTGTTGAATTATAGTTTGTATTCCACAGAGATGGTGGAAAAATCTAATCCAAACACATGTAGTCTAGTCCAACAAAATACATTTGTAGTGGCTTATCATTCAAAGACATCATCTAATGATGTTAGGCAACTGATGTTGGGAATTTTTCCAAGCTATCCATTATGGTTCCAGGCCAAGTTATCTTCATTGATGTTCACATTGTGGACATACTTTTCATGGCCCAAGAGAGGATACTATTTAGGACAATTTCTTGGATGAGGTTAGTATGCCATAATTTTTATACTTTCTTTGCTTATATATTTATTGTTGCATTGGATATTTAGTATACATGAATTTAAAGTATTTGTAATTGTATTTGTATTTGGTGCGTGTAATTGCTATGAGATAACACCCTTACATCTAGGCAACATGATTCCCCATCTCCTGGACTTTATGTAGCAACCAATGGATCTTGTTCCCTTGGGGATCCTGACTCTCAAGTATTATATACACAATAAAATAACTACTATACTTTTAAACCTTTTAACTATTTTACAATTTTATTTTTTAATAAAAATAATCAATTACTAATAATCATCATACAATTTGATGATTATTGAAAAATGTTAAATATGCCATGAAATCAATGTAATAAGATACAACTTCCATTTTTGCCTCACATTGATTAGGAATGGCACTTTGATAAAGAGTTGTCTAAAAACTCGACGATTTGGCTTGGACAGGGGATTTTCACTGGAATCCGACATTTTTTATTTTGCAAAGTCTGAAGTGGTTACAATATTAGGTGGTTGGATGATGCTACATGAATTGGTTATGGTGGCACGTTGTTAGGTTATGGTTATGATTAATAATATATGACTATATATTATTAATATTCATTTTTTAATTTTTTATATTATATTATTAATATTAAATATTATTATTTTTAAATAAATTAAGTAAAAATTAATAAATAATATATGATTATATATATTATTAATATTCATTTTTTAATTTTTTATATTATATTATTAATATTTTTTTTTTGTGATGTTATATTGGTAGGTTTAGAGTTATAGGTTAAGTAATGTAATATATGATTTCTTTTTCAATCCTCTTGGCGTTCTCAGAGGATTGAAAAAAAAATGGGCAGCATTTCTGCTTGTAAAAACACATTTTAAAATAAAACCAGTAGCATATATGCTACTGGTTGATATAAACAAAAATATACCAAATAATTTAAACAAATAAATGCAAAATAAATTTAAAACCCTAAACCTATTTCAAATTTCAAATGGTTTTGGTTTTTGTTTTGGAATGGTTTTTTGTTTTAGGTTCAAATGGTTTTTTTTTTTCAATCCTCTTGGCGTTCTCAGAGGATTGAAAAAAAATGGGCAGCATTTCTGCTTGTATATTGGGTTCTTTGGTGTCGTCCATAGGGTCATTGTCTTCCTCCATTACCATTGGGAGGGTGGTTCCAAAAGGGGTAAGGTTATATGATAGTCACTTTTGAGTCGCATGAAGGGTGTGGAATGCGACTAATATTTGACATTGGAATGAATGATGAGACATCAACTTGCATGATTGACATGGGAGAGTAGCGTAGGTGTGGCTAAGGATGATGGTAGGAATTTATGGTCGCCAAAGAGGTAATTGTTGGTCAGGTATAGACTCCACCCATTGAGGTGTCACGGAGGAGTTTGTTATGGGGACTGTAGTTGTAACGGCATTGATAGAAGTTGCTTCTGGTGATGGAGGGGAAGAGTTTTCTTCCGACGGATGAGCATGGTGGATGGTCTCCAAAGTGTCCTAAAATTGAGGGAGATTGGGACAATGATGTGTTTAATGCCCAAACTGGAAACAAATTGAACATGTGTGATTGGTATGCAATGATTTGGACTCAGGTGTGGACGAAGATGATGTGCCCCCTGCTACTATCAATGGGGCTTGGGTCACACTAACAAGGGTGTTGAGAAAGTTTCTAAGCTCCAGCGAGTTTCTAAGCTCCACCGAGTTTGGGCATAGTTTGGTTGCATGGCCTTGTTTCCCACAGAGAGCACATGGTGGAGTGATCCTCTGTGTGGGAGTATTAGTCATTACTGAGGCTTTTAACTATGGTTGGTTGATGCCCCATGTTTTAGGCTTGGAGAGCCCCGATGATTCAGGAGTGGGATTAGGTAGGAGGGGGGCCTTCAACTTATGTTGTTTCATGCCCCTAGTGGTGGGTTTAGTGACAACCAACTATTTTTTAGTTGTGTATGTCGTAGCGTTGGTTGATGGTATAGATGGTGTAATGATCCTAAAAGGCATAACAACTGAAACAGGGACAAAATAATAATGGGATACTAGTTTAAAAGCCATCTCTCGATAGGGTGGTGTAAGGTACCATACCGGTATACCCAAAGTGAGTCCAGGTAAATTCAACTAAGCCATAGCCGATGTCCCTTGCACTCTTGTGGGTGGTTACAAGAATGGTATTTAAAAAATAGGAGGTATCAATGGAATCAATGCTTTTTCAACGCCATGGATCAGCGGTGGTGCCGATGATGGCGTTGAGGGAAAGGTGGGCTCATTTTCAATGATGAAAATTGTGCACATTAGCCCATTGGTGTTAATTTTAGCATAAAATTCACAACAAGAGCATAATAAGGATCAATGAAAGAAACAAAATCACAAGAGAGACACAGATTTATCCTGGGAAACCCTCATGGGGTAGAAAACCAAGCAAAGCTTCCGCAATATAGATGACCAACAAATACAAAGATGTAATCCCCAAACAAGAGCTCCTTATCCTCCTTCGCATATCTCTCTCTCTCCTATGCACAATTCACAAGTGAGTGAATGAGTGAGTGTGTGTTCAAATGAGGAACACACCTCCTCTATTTATACTTGACTTGACTTGACTTTTAACCCTAATTGGGATGACTTCTTCTAGGAGAGTCTAATACCCCCTAAACACTTAACTCAGGGTCGACCTGTTGTTGCAGCAACATCCCCCCCAAAATTTTGTACATATTGGGGCCCCTCCTTTTACTTTTTCTAGAAAGACTGCCTAAAGAGGTTAATTCTCCTTTTAACTTAGTTTTTTGTTTTCAACTGAGGAATCTGCTTTAAAAGGATTGAAGTTTTCTTCTAAGTTAAAAATTTTACTCTCCCGAAACTGTGGAAGGATTCGGCAAACTCTTTTGAAACTACAGAAGGATTCGGTGAACTCTCCCGAAACTGCGGAAGGATTCGGTGAACTCTCCCGAAACTGCGGAAGGACTCGGCATTCTCTCCTAAAACTGCGGAAGGCTTCAGCAAACTCTCCCGAAACTGGGGAAGAATTCAAGTTTCTCTCCTGACACTGCGGAAGAATTCACAATTCTCTCTCCGACACTGCGGAAAGACTTAAAGTCGTTAGTCATTGAAATAGCGAAAACACTTAGTGTTTTTTTTGGAAGAACTTAAAATTCTCTTCCGAAACTGCGGAAGAAACTTACATGTCTCTCTCGAAATTGCGGAAGAATTCACCATTCTCTTCCGACACTGCGGAAGAATTCAACAAACTCGCCCGAAACTGGGGAAGAACTCAAGTTTCTCTCCCGACACTGTGGAAGAACTTGAGATTTCCTCCCGAAATTGTGGAAGATTTCGTCAAATGTTGATAAGCTTGAACAAAGTTATTTCGTAAGTTGCGGAAGGATATTCTGAGTCTTTCTGAAACTGTGGAACGACTCGGAAAAATTGTTCGCGATAAGCTTCCGAGAGACTGTATTTCGAAAAGATACACAAAGCGCTCCCGAAACGCCGAAGCAATTCGCCATTTTGTTCCGCAACTGCGGACGAAACTCGTAAGTCCGCCCTGCAACCGACGGTCGCGCTTTAATGCCAACATGGATTGAAAAGACTGCACCGTACAAGCAATAAAACGTTGTTTTAATGACACCAGCTACCTGTTTAAATGTCGCACATGTCTAACCTTTATAAGGGCAGTGGGGTTTCGTTGATCGCATTGTTAGTTTTTTTGTTCAAAGAACATTGTTGAGAAGACTGCACCGGCTCGCTCTAGCTCAGCGCATCCACGACCACGTCCACCTCACTTAATCAGTGTCTCGTCTCTAGGTAGGATTTTTGACCGCCATCTTTGTTTCATCTCCACGTCGAGTTACATTTTGGGTTTTCCCGTTCATAACGTGGTTGATAGACATTGGTAACATAGGTCATTTTTTTTTGTTTATTACGGCTGCCGTGGCCCCTTAGGTTTCTCATTCCTACCAACTAAAAGCCATAGCCATGACCATCCGAGTTTTTCACCGGCCGCATTTCGATCGTTTTCCTACCCTGATTCAAACTTCATACCGGCCACACACCGTTTCGCAAGTATTATTAATAACAGTAGTGGTCGGTTGAGATACTCAACCACTCACCTTTTGGCTCAGTTAATGAATGTGGAAAATAGTCCCTTGTTTCATTGTTTATCCATAGGATCTTTCCACTCCAGGCCAACCCACCATTGACCATTAGTAGTGCTACGATGAAGGGCACCCTCTCTCCAAGGACTAGGAGGGAAGCAGGTTTTTTTTTTCACGTCATATGCTTATTTTTTTGGAAGCATTACAAAAGTTCCTGGCTAGGCATTGTCTCCCTAGAATAATCAAGTCTTAGGGCCATATTTCATTTTCTGAAGTGATCTATTTTGCTTCCCTAGCATGCAACTTTATAATTTTGTCTATATTTCTCATTAGCATGTTAAAATTGTCCTTCCCTATGTTACACTCTCATAAAATGTTGCAAATTTTTATAATGATTCACATTTGGTTGCTAGCAGGGATAAGCCACGATGCCAAAAGGTGGTAGAAAGAAAACTAAAGTGATGGAACTAGAGCCAGTGAAACTAAGGACTGGAACTATGTTCCAAGACACTAAGTGTACCATCGGCGTTCCTCCCGAGGTCCATTGGGGAGATGTTTACTGGATGATCAGGGACCAGGATATCCCAGATGTATTATTGGAAGAAGAGCAAATCTACCTCAACATCAAAACTTCCGGCATAGCTAGGGCTTCTACCCTCCCTGAATTGTTCCCATGCTCTGAAGTGATCGGGTGGATACTGGAACATGCCAACCCAGAGACAAGAGTGTTGCATGACAACAAGGGAGAGCCTTTCGCTTCATTCCATCCAGCGTATATTGTTGTATCCTACCAATTCTCATGTCCCCAACAAGCTCTAAGTGATGAATGGTTGGGTAAGATGAATAATATTGAGATGGCCAAAAAATTATTGGTCACAGGCAAGCACCTGAGGAAGAGAGGTAATGATGAATATGATGTTCAGAGCCTAAGACCTCCTTTTAGGTTAATCACCCTGATGCTATGAAAAATTTTCGACATGCCCGATGGCACTGTATATAGGATACAGTGGGCTCCCATCATTCACTTCATAGCATTCAAAGGAACTGTATTTGAATGGGATACTATCCTTTCGGACAGTTTGGCATCCACAGTGGCCGCTGCAAGAGAAGGTCTGGCCTTAAAAAAGTCAGAATTTTACATGTCTTCCTATCTCATTGAATGCATTTTGGCCAAACTCTCTTTCCCCAGACTAGGTTGCACATGGGATAAAGCCAACACCCCGGTCTACACTGCTTATAAAATAATGTGGGCCCAAAATTACAAAGCAAGCTATAAGCTCATCTGCGAAGAATTCATCATGCCTCTATATGAGCAGATGTTCAAGGAAGAGACCAATTGTCTATCAGAAAATGCCATGGAGGTCCTGGAAAAATACATGTAATAGACCTCCCAATCGTCCCTTACACTCCATCAGAAGATCATACTGTGTCCCGATGGGATGAATTTGTGTATGACAAGAAGAGGAAGGCGGTAGTCTTGAAATCGGAAGAGAGGATAAAGAGACTCTTCCAAGAAGATATTGTTACTCGGCGGGAGACCATGGTGATGCAAAATACAAATAAGGCTCCCATAGCCATGGCATCCACCGCTGTGTCAGCAGCAAAAGCAACACAGGACAATGTGGTCAATATGGTTAGAGAATTTGAGTCAACAAAGAGGAGAGCTCGCATGTTGCAACACACTGTGGCTAATGAGCAGGCTTACAGGGATCTTGTAGTGAATAAATATAATTTCCTGTCTGTTGAGCACAAAGAATTGTCAGATAAGTATTTCCATTTAGAAGAAGAAAAGGAGCACTTGGCGGTCCAGATGATGGTTCTAGAAGCAGAAATGTATGATTTTGAAGCTAGAGCTTCTCATCTGCAAGCAGATAAGCAAGCAATGGTTGAGCAGTTAGAGCAGGCAGAGAACAGAGCAATAGATATGTCTCCCTTTCATGAGCTGTCCTGTAACATTCTGAGGCAAATGCACGCCACACAGGAGATGATTACTGAGGAGGTGTGCAAGCTCAAATCCATGATGGTTAGATTGAAAGAATTCAATGCAGAGGCCAACAGGCTTAAGGGAAAATATACTCGGGTTAAAGCAAACATCCTGAGCCAGGTGGAATGGAGAGAAGGGAAGGTTGATTTCCCCAAGCATCTCCCATTCAAGTCTGTAGATGATTTTAAAGAAGATATAGCCCTTATTGAATTCTGCAGGAACTGTGGCCTTAAGCTAATGGCTAAGATCCAAGGAACAATGGATAAAAGTAACAGCCTTTATCAAAAAATCCATGAAGTGCATGATAAGTGCAAGATAAGTTTTCCTCAGTCCCTCGAGGAGTTCCCGAGCAAAGAGCAACGTTTATCAGACTTGAAGGAAGAGCTAGGCATTCAAATAGAATATGTAAAGAAGATTGATGTCCTAGCCATTGATGATCTCCATCACTATATTGGGCTGTCGTCAATATACAGTCATTTGCTTAAAGAATTCCACCAAGCAGCAGTTGCAGAAATTCAGGGTGTTGAAGTATAACTTGGTAAGCATGTAACTTCCCAGAAGATCTTGCTCCCTTCCCCAGCAAATGTGGTTATTAGAGACACTGGTATCTGGTTTAGTTACATAGCAGAGGAGGAAAAGAAAGCAGCAGCAGCAGCAGCAGCCAGTCCAAGTCCTTCTCTCCCAGTAGTAGCAGTCAGTCCAAGCCCTTCTCTCCCAGTAGGAGCGCCTTCCCAAGGGTGAACATGCTGATCCTAAGGAGTTGTTCCTATTTTTCATTTGGTATCCCTATGTAGGAAGCGTAGAATCACTAGACAACTGTCCTTTTCCTTTTTGAGAAATTTTCTGTTTTAAGGGAAGGGCCATGATTTGTTTATTATTGAGGAAAAGTCTGGAGAGGACATGTGTAAAGAGCCAGGTGGCAGCCCAAGAGGCATTTTGTAAAGATATAAATAGAAGGTTAGGGAATAGTGCAAAGGGACTTTTGGCAGGGAAAAATAATTTTCTTAACTTGTACGAGCTATCTTGCACTTGCTTCAAGAAAATGACATTTGCCTAATAAGATCCTGGAGAGGACATCTTTTGCATGGAAATAGATGTTGGATGCATGCTGGATTATTCTTGTGACTTTCATATTCTACAGTGAGATCTTTCTTTGTTGTCTTGAATTATTTCTCTGTATTGAATGATCTTACTATTTCTTGTGCAAATGATTTTTCTCCTACATGAGTAATGGAATGCGTTATATGTGAATTGGAAGCTATCTTCTAATATCTGTTGCTTTCTTGCTGTAGCTATATCTTTATGATTTAATGGCTATCTGTTGATCTTTAGATAACTCTTCCAGCACATTACTCATACTTATAATTTTGCTCCTTGCAGGGATAGTTTAGGTTTATTTCGGTTTTAAATACAGATTTGTTTCGAGTTCTGCATTTAGATTAAGTTAGCTTAGGCACTTTCATATCATTTTAAACCATAAAATTAAAAGAACGGTGGATCGGGCCATAACCAGTGTAATTGAAACAAATCTCCAAACCTAACAGTTGCCGGAACCGCTAACCAGACGGATTCCCCACACCAAACGGTGGACAATCTAATTGGGATAGTCTACCGGGGAGAATCCCTTTCTGCTTGATGCTACGATCTTTGAGGCATCAGCACGACCCCACTAGGGAAGTCTAATAACCCTAGTTACAACATCCCAACGGAGGAATGAACATCTCCAGATATATAATAATGTCCCGACGGAGGAATGAAACATCTACGAATAATAAAGTACAAATAGAATATTCTTAAAAGTTACAGTATTTCAACACTCCCCCTTAACGATAAGGATATTCTAACAACATCTGCAGGAGCAAGGAGTCATCAACAATATGATACATGATACATCTATAAATCATTGGAATATTTCTTCAATCATCATCAGTAACTCAAACGGTTACAAGAACATCTTCAATATCTTCAATATTGGAACATCAACATCTTCAGTACCGAGTCTTCATCTTCTGCAGTACTCGATCAGCTACAACAACATCATCATCTGGATCTCCCGATCAACAACATCATCATCTGGATCTTCCGATCAACAACATCATCTAGATCTCTTGATCAACAACATCATCAGCTGGATCTTCCGATCAACAACATCATCTGTATATCTCGATCAACAACATCATTATCTGCAATACACATGATCCAATTACGGGATGATCAATCCCTCTCACTTTAAGACATAATTCCAAGGATGATACAATCCTGATCCACTTACGGGATGATCAATCCCTATCAATTTAAGACATCGTATCATGTCTAGGGAGGATGCAATCCAGATATACTTACGGGATGATCAATCCCTATCAATTTAAGACACCATATCATGTCTAGGGACGATGCAATCCATATCTAATTACGGGATGATCAATCCCTATCAATTTAAGACACCATATCATGTCTAGGGACGATGCAATCCATATATACTTATGGGATAATCAATCCCTCTCACTTTAGGAGATGTGTCCAAGGATGATGCAATCCTGATCTACTTACGGGATGATCAATCCCTCTCACTTTAGGACATAAGTCTAAGGATGATGCAATTCTCGTCTACTTACAGGATTATCAATCCCTCTCACTTTAGGACATAAGTCCAAGGATGATGCAATCCTGATCTAATTATAGGATGATCAATCCCTCTCACTTTAGGACATAATTCCAAGGATGATGCAATCCTCTCGTCCACTTAGACAAATTCTAAGGACCACTTCATCAAGTTCATTGTTGGTATCATTGACCTCATCGTCGGAACAGGTATCCTCATTATCGATACAAGTATCCTCATCATCGATACAGGTATCCTCATCATCGACCTCATCGTCGTTCCAGATATCACATCGACCATATCACTCCCCCTTTCGAGGAGGGTCCTTCTGAACTACACCAAGCTTGTCTTGAAAATACTCAAACTTTACTCGAGACAGAGGTTTGGTCAATACATCAACAACTTGTTCATCAATGCTCACATACTCGAGATTTATAGCTCCTTTCTCCACCATATCCCGTATATAGAAATATCGGATCTCTATGTTCTTTGACTTATCACGGAACACTGGATTCTCTGTTATCTTGATACAACTCTAGTTGTCACACAGGATCACAGTGGATTCCATCTCTAAGTCAAATAGTCCTGATAACAGCTTCCGTAGCCATATGGCTCCACAACTAGCAGAGGAAGCTGCTATATATTCCACTTCAGCTGTGCTGAGAGCCACACTGGACTGCTTCCTGCTAAACCACGAGATCATAGAAGATCCCAGACAATAACATCCACCCGATGTGCTCTTTCTATCTGATACACTTCTAGCCCAATCTGCATCTATATAACCATACAATCTGAAGTGATGATCTCCAAGATAATATAGACCAAAGTCTATCATACCTTTTAGGTACCTCATCACATGCTTTGCAACTATCAGGTGAACACGTCTAGGCTCAACCAGATATTGACTGAGGGTGTTCACAGAAAAGCATATATCTGGCTTGGTATTCGCTAGATACATCAATGACCAAATAATCTGTTTATACTGAGTTACATCCACTAATTCTGACAATTCATCAGTTAACGACTTCAAGTTGGTATCTATGGGAGTGGCCATGGATTTACATTCCAACATATCAAATATTTTCAAGATTTACACAACGTACTTTCCCTGATTGAGAAAGATTCCTTCTGGGCCTTGCCATACTTCCAGACCTAGGAAGTAATGCATCAATCCGAGATATTTCATCTCAAATTCTGTAACTATCTTCTTATTGCTTTCCATGATATGTTTCTCATTTCCCGTCAGAAAGAGATCATCTACATATAATAATAGTATGTCAGGTTCGTCATCCATAACCTTAAGGTAAAGGTTAGGATCAGCTTTACTTTTGGTAAAGCCCAAGCTTGTCAAGAAGTTATCAATTCTCCCATACCAAGTTCTAGGAGCTTGTTTCAATCCATACAAATCTTTCTTCAACTTGCATACGTGAGTTCTTATATTTTCAACCTCAAATCCTTGTGGTTGTTCTATGTACACTTCTTCCTCAATTGCACCATTTAGGAAGGTTGTCTTTAGATCCATCTAGTGCAATATCCACTTCATCATGGATGCAAGTGCCATGATGGTTCTAATGGAAGTGTACCTTGCAACTGGTGCAAATGTTTCTTCATAGTCAATTCCCTCTTTCTAAGAGAATCCTCTGGCCACAAACCTTGCCTTATACTTTTCAATGATACCATCTGCAGCATGCTTTATCTTGTATATCCATTTGGAGGATATTACACTCTTGTCTTTTGGGTTGGGAACTACATCCCAAACATCATTCTTCATTATTGATTGGTACTCCTCCATCATTGATTCTACCCATTCTTTATTATGAACACCCATTCTTTATTATGAACTGCTTCTTCATAACTGGTAGGTTCTTGATCTACAAGATCACACATCAAAGCCACATAGCTGGAAAATGGCTTTGTTTCTTGCTTGCTCTAGTGGAGCCTTCTGGAGCTCCATATATTTCTGCTTCTAGTATAATTTCTCTTTCCCATGCTAGATTTATCTTCTGTGATATGTTCATAGGTGGGGGTTCTTGAGGTTCTATCATATCATGGTCTTCTGGTGTTTCTTCTTCAGGGAAGGAAACAACTTCTGTATTTCTAGGAGGTATATCTTCTTCATATACTTCTTCACACTGGCTCTTTCTAGATCTTTTGAGAGCAGATTCTTCATCAAATGTTACATCTCTACTAATTTCCATGTGATGGCATCCTGGGATGTAGATTCTGAATGCTTTGGATGCTTCACAATACCCAACAAATATTCCCTTCTTTCCGAAAGGGTCCAACTTAGTTCTCTTCTCTTTTGGTATGTGAACATATACAGGGCACCCAAATATCTTGAGGTGGCTTACCTCAGGATTCTTCCTTGTGAACATTTCTTCTGCAGTCTTGAATCCAAGGTCACTATGAGTCAATCTATTTTGGACATAGACTTTCGTCCTTGCTGCTTCAACCCATAGATGCATAGGAATATCTTGATCATGTATCATTGTCTTCACTACTTCCATAATGGTTATATTCTTTCTTTCAGCAACACCATTCTGTTGAGGATTGTAGGGAGTGGTTAGTTCCTTCTTGATTCCATCTTCCTTACAAAATACTTCAAAATCCTTTGAAGTATATTCTCCACCATTATCTGTCCTGAGTGTCTTGATTTTCTTTTCTGAATGATTTTCTATCAATGCTTTGAATTCCTTGAATTTTCCAAAGACTTCATCTTTTCCTTTTATAAAATATATCCAAGTCTTTCTTGAATAGTCATCAATAAATGTAAGGTAGTATTCATATCCACTCAAGGATCTGGAGGGAATTGGACCACATACATCTGAATGAATCAGTTCCAAAGTACTTTTAGTCTTTGTTTCACTCTTTGGAAATGGATTCTTGATATTCTTCCCTTTTGCACATCCTTTGCAAGTGCCTTCATGATCAACCTTCAAATCTGGTAATCCTATTACTACTTTTCTCACATAAGGTAGTGCTTTGTAGTTGATGTGAGCAAGCCTTCTATGCCATATCTCACTTGGGCTAGTGGCTTCATGGACAAGGGTTGCTTCTGAATGTCCTTTGAGTTTATATAGCCCTCCTTCTTCTTAACCAATAACAAATGCAACCTCAATTGATTTTCCTTTGGGCCACATGAGTACTTGTCCATCTATGAATGCAACCCTATAACCTTTATTATCTAATGTTGAGATAGAAAGTAATTTCTTCTTCAAACCTGGTACATATAAGACTTCCTTCATCTTCATGGGGGTTCCAGAATCAAGCTTGTAGCTTGCTTCACTAATTCCTTTGATGGGATATTGATAGTCATCTCCTAATGATACCTTTTTGGGATAGGTCCTCTCTTCAATTATCGATAAAGTTTTCTTTTGTCCCGTCATGTGCTTTGAAGCACCACTATCAATAATCTATGTGTCTTCTCCAAGTGTTACAGACCCAGAGAGTGTAGAGAATAGAACATACTCTTCTGCATCTTCTTCTTCTACCTTATCTCTTTTCCTTTGAGGTCTTTCCTCCTCTTCATCTTCACTACCATATTATGCTAGATGTGTTTGATGTCTTCTGTGGTGGAAACCCTTCTTCTTCTTTGAAGGACAATCCTTAGCAATGTGTCCTATTTTGTGACAATTTAAACAACGGTATGAAAAGTGATCTCTTTCTGGAATGGTTCTTCTTTTCTTTTGAAACCTTTGTGGAGGTTGAGGCTCCTTATGGCTTTCCTTCTTGAAGTTGGATTGACTCCTTCTTCTTTTGGTATGGGTGGATAATGCTTGATTATCTTCTTTGAGTAAGGCTTCTCTATTGGATACTCTAGCCTCTGTGTCATATCCCCATATTTTTGCTATGGTCCATGGGGTAATTTTAGCCTAAGTCACCTAGGAAATAATTATTTAATTGATGAGCAAGTATGGAAAATATCTTATGGAAGATGCCTAAGGTTGTATTTAGGTATTAAATGGATGAGGTGGGCTCCCGGAAGATTTTAATGCCCAAACTAAGGATCTAAGAAAGTAATGGAGTTATCATTAAATTAATGGAGATATTTTGGAGGCATTGCACCATAATAATTAATTAATTACTCGATAATTAATTAATTGCTAAGTTAAATTATTTCTGAGTTGTACTATTTTAGCTAAATGATTATTGCTAATAATGGACCAAGTGGGCCAAGAGGGCGCCCTCATGGAGATAAGGTTTCCAAATTGGATCTAGAGACAAGAAAATAGAAATATGGCTAAATCAATTTGTGGATTTGGGAAAAGAACAAAAGAAGGAAAGGTGTAAGAGTTTCTAAAAGCAAGAAAATGGAAACAACTAGAAAAAGTAAAAGGAGGGCGCAGTTTCCAAAAAGGAGTCCAATTTACAAATCAAGCAACTTTTACAAAGCAGGAAACATATGGAGACAAAGGGGGGCACAGTTTCTAAAGGAGAAAAGCTTGTAAGGAAAAATAAAGGAAAGTATTTTCACTCATGGGTGACCTATTATCACAGGTCACCAAGCTCTTCAACTTTCTTAGCAGGTCATCATGAAGTTTATAAAAGAAGCCAACCAACTCCATTTCACAATTTTTGTCATTATGAGTTTATGAGTGAAGCATTTTAGCTTCTCAAGGTTTGGTGATGTGCCCAAGCTAATCAATGAGTGATGTGCCCCATTCTTCTATTCTACTTCTCTTATCTAATATTCTATCCGGATTTGCGGCCATGGAGATCTGATATGCAGGTCCATATAATCCAATACTAAGAAGAACCCAATCTTACAAGGATTTATCATCATACAGGGTACATTCGAAGGAGACAACATTGAGGGTCCGAAATGGAGGTTTCGGGTTCAGCCCTTCTGATCATTTTTGGGTTGTGAGACCTATTCCATTGCATCCAGAGGGTCGTTTCTAGTAGGAAACACTTTTTGTTTCATCGAAAAAGGTGTCTGGATGACCGAGATACAACCATTTTCACCAGAGCCAAGATCTCATGTGTTAAGGAGCACACCTGTGTAGTTCAAGTTAAGTGAATCCGCCCATTGTAGCTTAGGAAGCTCAGTGACCACTACAAACCATGTTTCAGACCTGTTGAAGACATTAGTACACTTTCATATCAGAGATGTAATCATTATATCTCTCTTACAGCTCTTCTATGGCTCCTTGTAATGATTTTCTAGTCTATATGACATTGTACTGTTGAGAAGCAATAAAATGAGTACCAGCTTGATCCAATGAATTATATTTCGACTTGCTACTATTGAATATAGTATATCAAATTCATATAACATTTCATAACAGAGTATTACATTTAATGAAGCCATTTATTAATTCTGATTGGAAGACTAGCTAGTTAGGTGCTTATTCTAGACTAGTTTCACCACTTTTACTGCCAAATCCATTCTAAGTAATATTTTTACATTATGTTAGTTGGAGCTGGTACTTAACTCAGTATAGTACCCATATCAGTACAAAAAAATCAGAGTTTGAAATCCTTTATACCATTCTTGGAAAGTTAATAAAAATACTAGCTCAGCAATCCCGGGAGAGCCCAAAAACCCCAATTCTTCCCAAACTCTCCCAAGTCTGCTAAATTACCTTTATGAGCATAACCAACAACCCATTGATTGTTATAAACCCTATTATCCTTTCTGATCTAGTTTGTATATGTGGATGTACCCAGGAAGCATTGTGGTAGGCTTCAGCAGTAGCTGATGTCCGAAACATAAATGGTCTCCGTGCTTTGTACAAAGGATCCAATTTCCCACTGTCTAAGTTGCTGCTGCACATTGTCCCATATAATTTCCAGAATTGAAAGTTCATCCCAAACTCAGTTTCAAGTCTCCTTACCCGTCACTGACTTCCTGCTCTGTTCGGTGAATTGATTAAAAAATGGACAAGTAAATTTAATTTAAAATTCTGAACTTGAGTTAATATCTTGGACGAATCTTCCCAAGGATATTACACTCTGCTTGAATGAAATCCTCCCATACCATATAAAACTTCACGCTTTCCTTTCTGGCACACATGGTTTGGATGAATGAATCCCAAGGTCTAGTGAGACCATTGAGAGTAGTCATGACTAGTTCATCTTCATCAAGGGAGTCTCCAATGGCTTCTGGGAGACCCTTGTGAAGTAATCTTGAATGGATTCTCCTTGACTCATCTTAGTGCTCTTCAATTTAGCTCCCAGGTTCATCTTCCTGTTGATTATCCTTCCTTCATACATTATGGATAAGGCATCATACATTTCTTTTGAAATCTTCTTTGATGACACTTGAGGGATCAAGTTGTCTTTGATACAATCAGCAATGATTCTCTTTTCCCTAATCATGTCCTTCTTGTACTTCTCTTTAGCTTCATCTTCCTCAGGTTCTGCAACTTCATCTTTGATGTATTGGGAAAGATCATTCTCTTCAAGAATGAGACCAATCCTATATTTCCATGCCCGAAAATTTTCTATGTCTTCTAGATTGTCCTCAAGCTTAGTGCTTGGGGCCATCTTATACAGGAGGTCCCTAAAAATTGAAAATTCTCAAAATACAAAACTGACCTTACCAGGAGAGGTGTTTGACTAACGCGAGTTGACTGGTGCACTTGGTTTCTGGAAACTCCAACTTTTCACCCTTCAAATTTGACCTGTGAAATTCAGGCCTACTATAGAATTCTGGTTCACAGTTTTTCTGGTTTTCTGCAATTTCTGGTCCAAAAGTCAAACTAGGGTTTGAATTTCCCAGAGATCTACCCACTCAAAAAGTTCGACCTAGGGCTCAAAATTTCACTTTTGAGGAGGAGCATCCAGCCATGCAATCAGATTTCAAAAATTCCAACTTTTGCAGAAACCTTAATTTTCACCGGAGGAAGAAGAGAGAGATTTTTCATCTTGTGAAAGATGTCCTTTCAGGCTAGCTTTGATACCATGTTAAGTTTAGCATAAAATTCACAACAAGAGCATAATAAGGATCACTAAAAGAAACACAATCACAAGATAGACACAGATTTATCCTGGGAAACCCTCATGGGGTAGAAAACCCAACAAAGCTTCCTCAATATAGATGAGCAACAAATACAAATATGTAATCCCCAAACAAGAGCTCCTTCTCCTCCTTCACAGATCTCTCTCTCTCTCCTATGCACAATTCACAAGTGAGTAAATGAGTGAGTGTGTGTTCAAATGAGGAACACACCTCCTCTATTTATACTTTACTTTACTTGACTTTTAACCCTAACTAGGCCAACTTCTCGTAGGAGAGTCTAATACACCCTAAACACTTAACTGAGGGTGGAACCCACTAGGGAATTCTAATAACCCTAGTTACAACATCCCGACGGAGAAATAAACATCTTCGAATATATAATAATGTCCCGACGGAGGAATGAAACATCTCCAGATAATAAAGTACAAATAGAATATTCTTAGAAGTTACAATATTTCAACAATCAGTGGGCCTGGGAATCTCAGGTGGTAGGATAGAGTACACCCCTAACAAGTTACAGTCCTTGTACATGCCTGGGGAAATATCAATGTAGGGAACTTGATTTGTCCTAACGACAATGGGTAGGACATTGTCGGGGTGGGTATTGGCATTGGGATCGTAGTAATTGAGTTGGTTGAGGGTGACTATTTTCCTACTAAAGGAAACGTCATGATGCGGAAGACCGAGGAGGAAACTGCCTTAATGGCATACATGCAACTACACCCCAAGATGATTTTGTAGTCGAGTTGTGCATCGACCACTTTGATATCGATCATGACCATATTTCCCCCGAGCTCAATGGGGACATTTTTGTACAATCCTTTAGGTTGGGATGGCCTCCCATCATATGTGGGGATTCAGGGCGATAGAAAAGGGGACTAGCTCAGGTGATTCCAATCATTTCCAAAAATTAGAGGACATGACGCGTGTGGATACATTAGGGGATTTTTGAGGTCTAAAACGGGCCTCCTAAGGGAAATAATAAAATAAGAGTTCTAAATTTTAGAGAGGAAAAATAAAAACTACTTTTTCTTATCGTATTTTTGACATATATCCTTAACTGTTTACCCAAATTTCAATTTTGGGCACTCGTTGGATGCATATTTTAATTACGCATCCAAACCATACCCACACTGCCTACTTCTGAGGCACCCACGGCATGAAAAAATGAAAATTTCAATAAAAAAACGTATTTTAACTACGCATCCAAACCATACCCACACTGCATACTTCTGAGGCACCCACAGCATGAAAAAATGAAAATTTCAATAAAAAAAACGTATTTTAATATGCGTAATTAAAATATGCATCCAATGAGTGCCCAAACTTGAAATTTGGGTAAACAGTTAAGGAGATATGTCAAAAATACGATAAGAAAAGGTAGTTTTTTCTTTTTCCCTCCAATTCGTTTTACAAATTTTACCCTTATGGTTGACATCATCATCTTGAATCCTATTAGTTCTTACAAAGTGAATTTTTATGGTACATTATTTGTTTTGAGGCCCATTTTTTACCTCAAAACTCCCTTAATGCTTCATCGATGAATCATAATGTTTTTTACCATCACACGGACTTGGAATGCGACTGAAGAGGGTAGTCGTGGTTCACATTTGTCAAGATAAAATGTCATGAGGCACGAGTCAGAAGGATCGACGATGCTGAGTGCATTGAGTAATGCCTTTCTTTGGGTTGGGAATGATTGTAGCACCTCTAACATGGACATGGTAGCGGGTGACTGAGCCAAGTCATCCACAATGTTGTAGTTATGGGAGGCTTTGATATGGGGGTTATTAGGTGTGCGTCAAAGTGGGACCTTGGGGATTTGTGGGATCTATTCACCACCTGGGCATGGTATCTGAAAAGAGCCCTCTGAGGGGATAGGGACATCTTCCACTTAGGGTCTTTAGGCCGATCATAACCTTTGGCTCTAGTTTAGAGGTTAACATCCAGCATGTAGATATTTTGGAAGGAGCCATCGTCGGAGGGGCGGGGATCCATTTGTTTAGTAATGAACCCTTAATTGGTAAAGGGATGTTGTAATACAATGGTTTAGGGTTGGGGAGGATTGGGGGCCTGAGGAGGCTTTACCATTGTCTTCTTCTTAGCTTCGACCAACTATTGGTAGTTGGGGAGAAGAGGGAAATGGTGATTTTAATGACCATATTCTCCACAAATGGAGCAATATTAATTCGTCCTCGGGTTGTATTTATTCCCTTTTCTGAGGGGTTTATTTTTCCCCATGTTCTGGTTATGCGGGTTCTAAATCTGCTAGGGAGGGGGGTTTCCCCCTTTCCCCTGCTGCTAGTTTTGTTTTTTCTTTCCCTTCTTCTTCGCCTGATTTTGGGGATTCTAAGGATTTGCGGAATTCAACTACTCAAACTATTGAGCTTGTTGTGTGAAAGAAGGTTGAACAAGATTGGACCCCATGTGAGGTGTGGGGGTCATACCAGTAGGACATGGAAATGGGTAGTAGGGGTTATATCCCAATTGTGGGATAAATATGGTTTTTGCTCCATAAGACGTGGATGTAGGAGTGGCTTGTTCCATTTTTGGTGGAAGGACCATTGTTTCCTAGATAACATTAGGATAAGCAGGGATGTAGGGTCCATACTATAACTGACCAAGTCGAGGAGTTGGTACAGGAGCAGGGCGTGCAGACATGGGAGGCATGGGTGGGTATTGTGGGGCCATATTAAATGGTGCACGAGTAGGAGGAGGAACCTTTCCTTGGTGATAAATGGACCCAATAATACCATCCTCTAAGTGTGACAAGCCTGTAGGTGTAGGATCCAACGACCGATGTCAAGGGAATCAGGAAGGATGGTGTATAGGTATCTAGATTGTGCATACTTAAGGTCAAAATGTTGGGCCTTTAGGATGGCATCTTTCTCATTTTGTGACATGGATGTGGCAACATCATTTTCAATCGCTAGGTGGAGTTATTTAATGAACCAATTCAGCAAGAATGATGGTTGTATTTCGATTTTGCACAATGTTCGACATCTATGCCACTCATGGATATGGTCCACGATGTGTGTAGAAGTGTTTTTCCAAAATTATGTGAGAATTTCGAGACCAAGGTCTTGGTGAATTGGAAGCTAGAAGTATGTGAGAAATGTAGTGGCCAATGTCGCAAAGGTGGCGTGGGTTGATCATGGTAAGTTCACATACCATTTGGCTTATGTCTCGGTGAGGGTATGCTAAAAGAGGCTAGGCCTCACTGAATCCTCCACTATGTTGTTGGAGGAACACCATAAGTGGAAGGAAATCACATGGTTGGCAGGATCGTCTCCTTGCTTCCCTTCAAATCTAGGAATATCAAAGGAAAGTTTATCTAACATAGTTGGCCATGTGGATCATGTGCAATGGGTTCAATGATCAGTTTAGCCAAATCTAGGATATTTAGGCTTGTCATGAAAGGTAGGTTAGGATTTGGTCCCACCATTGTATATTGTGTGTGGTTTCCTCGAGGGGAATACCGAGGTGATGATGAAAATAATGAATGACCTCCTACAAGAGAGGAAGGGTCAAAATGGTCCAAATTATCTCCGAGTGGAGAAGACAAATGAGGGTCTCATCTAAGAGGGTTAGAGGAAAATAGATCTAAATTCTCTCCAAGAGGAGAAAATGAAGGAGGGTATCTTCCAGTAGAGGATGGCGTGAGAGGATCAATACCTTCTCCGAGAGGAGAAAAGGAGTCAAGTAAAGAATGGCCTCTCCCTAATGATCCTTTCAATGTGGCTTGGGAGTATCCCTAGCTAGAGTATCTCCCGCGTGAACCACAGGGAGAAAGTGTAAAAAAAACCCTCAAGAAAGGGGATAGGCCTTGCAGTATTTGGGACTTCCTTAGGGGGTTGTTTTGTTCCTCAATGGTGAAATCTTAGTGTCGAGTGAGAGTGATGGTGGAATTAAACACAATTGAACAAATGCAAAACTATGCCAACAACAACAGATACAATATGGTGCAACAAGTGAGTGATATGTGCAAAGTTGGTTTAATGCAAGAGTCCCCACATGTAGGTTCTTTTTAATTACGAGTTAATGAACTTGTATTTAAAAATAAAATAAGTGTAAATTCCCTAAAAGATCTAGCGCCCTCCCTCTCAAATGTAAGTAGGCCTTGCAAAAGCGCAATTGGTGATGATAATGGGATACACACACCAATTGACTAGTGAAGGTAACAAAGATCCAGTTCTATCGGTGATGGGGCCAATGATCCAATCAAGAAGACTTGGAAACACTTCCCAACGACAATAGATGACTTCAAGAGTAAATTTCACTCACAATTTCTCCTTGGCAATGTCCTAAGTTTTGCGTCAAGTGTGGATAAGTGGTTCTACCTAGGTAGTATAGTGTTGCCTCCACAAAAAGCAGAGTGGCTCTTTGGAGAGGGAAGGGAAACTATAACTCGGCTTTGACCTCCTTGGGTACGATGCACTTATTATCCAAGTTTTATTTTAACACTTGTTGATAGCAGGATTTTGATAGTACCCTATAATTCAACAATGCTATGTTTCAATCACCTAATGAAACTAGATTAGTGGGCATTAATGGATGTCTATCCCAATCAATCCTATCTAACTAAAAAAAAATTTTGTGACCTCATATGGAGGATTTTAGTTGGTTGAAAATTTTCAACAATTTTCAAAGTTGATTTTAAGGGTATAATTTGATTAAGGTGTGTAAGGGAGGTATGTCACAATTCCCTTCCTTTCTAATTCACCAAGCTCACAAGAAGTGCAAGGTGAAGAGCATACTTGGACTGAAAGAGCTTTTAGGTCCCTTAGTGTGTGCTAGTTATGCAAACATATGTGAGGTAAGCAAATTGATTGTTGCAAATTAACTAGAAGAGTATAAACTAAATACAAATGGAGATTTAACTTTTAACTCTAAAAGATGCTAATGGTGCTTTGCAAAAAAAAGTGCTAATGAAGTAAAAGTGTGCAATGGAGGTATTTCACACTTCTCACCCCTTTCTGATTCACCAAGCTCACAAGAAGTGTGAGGTGAAGAGGATACTTGGGGATAAAAGAGTCTTTAGGTCCTTGATTTTTTGCAACAACTGGATTCTACACTACTTTTGATCCTAAAAACATGTCAAGTAAACAAAAACACAAGATTTCTTAAACACTAGTGACAACAATGGGGCCTGTTGAAAGCCTCAAGGTTGGTTACCTAAGTAAGTTTTGAGAGAGAAGGACTCTTTACTCCCTAATATTAGTCTAAGTGAACTAATTACTATAGAAACATGTAACTATTGTGAGTTAATTAATTCCGGTTCATTAGTGAGTAGCAATGGGGCCATAGGATTGTGAAAAATAGCTATAAAGCAAAGATATAGCACATCCGCGCGCAAAACACAAAAACAAGTGTGCTATAGAGAGGCATAAAGACTCAGTAGCATGCAGTAGTGTAGTTAAAATGTGCAGAGGTTTCATGAATAAGTGATACAGAAATCTGTGCGAGTGAAGATCTGCGAATAAGCACGGATGGCACGAATGTCAAGGAATCGTCCACGCAAACAGCGCACCCAATATGTCGGGATCCACGCATTTGTTGAAACAACAATCATGACCAAGAGGAGCCCGATTTTCTTGAATGAAGGGTATGGACCTCTTCACCTACAAAGCACAAGATACTAGGAATTAGACACTCAACAAATAACAACCTAGTTTTAAAGAAATGAACTAAAATAAGTGGAGTCGCCATAAATATTGTTGTGAAAAATATTGCACAAGGGTGAATCCTTCCCACTTGGTAAGGCGAAAATCCTTGTAGGTTGCAGTAATGCTTCAGTATTAGGTTCCCCTATTGTGTGGGTGATTGCTCCAAGTGATCATGCAACTAATTGTTAGTAAAACAAGAATAAACAAAGAAAATGAAAATAAAATAAAACAAAGAACAAAGGGGTAGGAATGCAAACTCCAACAACTAATAGATGACAAACTAATTTTGTATTGCCCAATGGTCAACCATGAACAACACCTAGGAGATGTGAGCTCCAATGGAGGCAAGCAATCCCTACTAGGGAGGTCTATCTAGTCCACACTAGATGCTAAGTAGTTTGAAGAACAAATGAGAAGGACACTTTCCCCTTGAATGAAGGTAGCAAGGGAGCTTGATAGACACTAGACAAGAGGGAAGAGGTGAGTTATAAGGGATCTCAAGCACAATTCGAGTAGCATAACCTTGCTCTGATTTTATCTCTTTCATAAGCATGCCCATGGATTCCTTTTATAAGCCACGAGTTCACCATGAAATAACTAGATCCCAATGTGAACTCCTTGACCTCATGATCTATCTCCAAGGTACACAAAAGGGTCCATTTAAGGAACCCAAGTGTGTGAGGATCCAAATTCAGATTTGTGGAGGTAATAGAGCTTTCATTAGTCTTTAATGTGCCGCTGGTGATTGATATTCTTCCATTTATGTCAGTCACACAAATATCGAAGGAATATCTATGCTAGTCGCACGGTCATAGTTTTGATAACACGTGCAATAGAGTGTATTAATAGATATGTGGTCGCGCCATAGTAATTTTTTGACTTTTTTTTGGCGTTTATGAACTCATGTTGCTTCTTGGATCTTATGAGGATGTCTTCTATGGGTTGCATGCTATATGTTGATGATGATTTTCGTGTAACATGTGTGCGATATTTGAGCATTAACAATTACTCACTCAAAATTTGAGTAAAACCACATGGAGATAAGTTGAAAATATGAATTAAAAAAAGTAGTGTTTTATGATAAATATGCCAACTCAACAATTGTCATTGATTCATTTTCTTGAAATTCTATTGGTTCTTGAATTCCAACTCATCAAAGGATATTTTTCTTGTGAGGTTCATTTTAGACCTCATATTGAATCTAATGACCCCATGGGGAACATGGCCATGCCATTTCTTTAATTCCAGGTAGTCAAACCCCAATATCCGTCCTTACTTCCACCCTTTTTCCCACAAGAATAAACATGAAAAGATCATTCAGGAATTGTTGTCTATCGGTGTTATTTGTCATAGCACCATCCCTTATTTCTTGCATGTGGCTATGGTCCTAAAAAAGGAAGGTAATTGGCACATGTGTCCCGATTGTTTAGCTCTAAAAAATCACCATTAAAAAAATATTTCATATTCCAGTCATTGATGATCTCTTAGACAAGTTGCATTGTGCCAAATTCTTCACCAAACTCAAACTTCATTCGTGCTACCATCAAATTAGGATAAAAGAGACGGATATACCCAAAATAGCTTTCCACACTCATGAAGGTCATTATGAGTTCTTGGTCATGCCCTTCGGCCTCTACAATGCCCCATCCACTTTTCAGAGTGTCATGAATAAGATTTTCATCCCATTTCTCTGCCATTTTGTCTTGGTTTTCTTTGATGATATCTTGGTCTATATTCCCACTCGGGAAATCCACCTCCAACATGTTTCTCATAATTTGCATTTATTATAGGGACAATAATTATTTGTGAAATGTTCCAAGTGTGCTTTTGGGTCCTTTAAGGTTGAATATTTGGGCCATATTGTGAGTCAGGACATGGTTCAGGTGGATCCCAAGAAAGTGGAATCTATGAAGAACTGGTCACACCCAAACACTCTCAAGAGATTGAGAGGATTCCTTATCCTTACATGCTATTAACATAAGTTAATGGCAAAGTATGGGGATATTGCAACTCCTTTGAAAGAATTACTAAAAAAAAATGAATTTTCCTTGCATGAAACAATGGAGCAAAATTTATGACCCTCAAGGAAGCAATGTGTACTATGCTTCTGCTAGCCATGCCATATTTCACTAATATCTTCCTCTTAGAATGCAATGCCTCTAGACTTGGACTGGGATTTTTCTTATACCTAGAAGGATGTCCCTTGGCCTTCGCTAGTAAGAAACTCTGTGATATAAAATTGCGAAAATATACCAATGAAAAATAAATGATGACCATCCTTCATGCATTAATTGAGACATTGCACCCCTATCTAATCTATTGACATTTCCAGATCAAGATAAGTTTTCATAGTCTCAAGTATTTCCTAGAACAACGTCTTCCCTCACCTTAGTAATAGAAATGGGTCACTAAGATGCTAGGTTGTGATTATGAAATCATCTATAAGAAGATTTGTGACAATGTGGTGGCCAATGCCTTGTTTAGGAAATTTGAAGAGGAAGGTCCATTCTTCACCTTATCCTTTCCAGTCCTAGGATGGCTATTTCAGGCACGATGGGAATGGTTGTCCCAGGACACAGTTTGACACCTCGTCAAATGAATTCAAGAAGACCTGAATCCTCCACCTAGGTATATACATGGAACCAAACTATTTTGAGTTATAAGAGCACAACTTTCTCACAATAGATTAATCATTGAAACCAAGAATCTTGAAGGAATTACATTCATCACCCACAATAGATCACTCAGGATTTCATAAAACTTAGGAAATATTTAAGTGCTCTTTCTTCTTGGAAGGCATGAAAAAATATATCGATAACTTCATTTCCACCTATGACGTTTTCCAATGTCATAAGGGGAAAAAAATGAAGTCACCAAGGGATTTGCAGCCACTCCCCATTCCAAATCATATCTAGACGAACATCTCTATGGATTTCATTATGGGATTCCTAAGGTAGGTAATAAAACATTCATTATGGTGGTAGTAGATCATTTGACCAAATATGCCCATTTCTATGCCTAACACCCAGTTTCACACCCTCTTTGGTGGCCCAAGTTTTCCTAGATCAATTTTTCAAACTCTGTGACATGCCTACTTCCATTGTCTTTGATTGTGACCCCACTTTTACCAACAAGTTTTAGAAAGAGCTCTTCAAACGTCAAGGCACTTAATTGAATCTCAACATGGCATACCAACCCCAAATAGATGGTCAAACTCAAGCGATCAATAATTTCCTTGCAAGCTACTTGCATTGCTTTTCATCCAATAAGCCACACCAATGGGGACACTAGATCCCTGTAGCTGAATGGTGGTATAATACCACTTATCATGGTTCCACAAAGATGACATCATATGAAGTAGTGTATGACCGGCATAACCCTTATCCATGATTTCCTATATACCAAGTACTTCACGGGTTTAGGTAGTGGATGACGCACTCTGCACCAGGGTTGGCATTCTCTACATCCTTAAAGACAAACTTATTCTTGCAAAACAAAATGAAGTAATAGGAGGATCATCATCGCTCCCAACACTTCTTTGAATTTGGGGATCAGGTTTTTCTTTGACTGCAACCATATAAACAAACATGTCTCAAGACCCATCTCCATCGGAAGCTCACCTTGAAGTTCTATGGGCCCTACACCATTCTAAAACACATTAGACATGTCACATATAATATTGCTCTGTCATAGCACTCCAATATTGACCTGTGTCTTCCATGTCTCTTGACTCAAAAAAGTGGTCAAATCAAATTGCAAAGGACAAACTCTTTTACCATAATTAGACGAGGAAGGATCCATTTGGTTTCAACCGAATGTAGTATTGGCTTCCAGGGAAAGACAACTATGAGGGTGCACAATTAAGGAAATTTTGATCTAGTGGAAAGACATGCTTCCATAAGATACCACTTGAGAACCAACCAACATTTTACAACAATTTTTGCACCTTCAACATTGAGGGAAACGCTACTTTTGAAGGGGGAGGACATGTCAGGGTCGTACCCTGACTTCCCTTAATCATAGAATTAAGCATACATAGTATAAGGCCATAACTGTGTAACAAGGCTGAATAAGTTAGTATTCAACAATCAATGTAAAAAGGGTCTCTTTACTTAGGAAAATGTATTTTGACCATGTCAAGTAGTTAGAGTTTTGGACATTTGAAGTCTATTTAAATAAGCTTCAAGGTTATGAAGTGTTTTGTGAAGACTATTATAATGGAGCTTTGCTCAAGTGAGTGGTCACCCTACCATAAGAGGCATGTGAACATTGTTTCCATAATAACAAAGCTTTTTTTTGCCATATTCTTCTATTATTGTCTCATATTGCTGGTTCTGTGTTGCTTATTTCTAGTTTATTGCATGATAATCTTGTTATATGCTATGTGATTCTCAAGTTATAGGGATAAGGAACACCACAATGTAGGAGAGCATAATACGATTTAAAAGTAATCAAATACATGTACAAGAAACACCACAATAATTGTCTCATATTGCTGGTTCTGTGTTGCTTATTTCTAGTTTATTGCATGATAATCTTGTTATATGCTATGTGATTCTCAAGTGATAGGGATAAGGAACACCACAATGTAGGAGAGCATAATACGATTTAAAAGTAACCAAATACATGTACAAGAGATGTTTTATGTTGTTAAAATTTGGGTTGAATGAAAATTTATTTTTAATTTTTTTACAATGACCATGGTAAGTTTGGAAAATATTATTAAAAAACATTTAGAATGGTTTGGAATCTTGAATTGATTAATTTGGATTAAAAACCCATCACTTCAAAGTTGTTTGGCATCTTGAAGTGGTACATTTCGAGTAAACTTCCACTTCAAGATTCCCAAAAAAATTAATAGCACTTCCCAAAGGTATTTAACCCTCACGCAATAACCATAATTTATAAAGGGCATATATACCAATGTGATAATTGGAACTAAGAAGTACATAATTCAACTCCAATCCAAGTCGGAATGTTGAGATCAAGAAGGCTTTTAATTACGTTAATAATATACGTGGCCGCCATATTAATGACTTTTTCACTTACACTTGTAATGTAATTTTTTATCAAATTAAATAATTCTATTTCAAAATGTAATTTCATAATTTTGCCAAATCACATTTTTTAACATTGTTTTTATCCATAGATTTATTAAGTTATATTTGTGTTTCAAATAAATATAGCTATTAATGTATTGATGAAAATGATACTTTGCAAAAAAATTGATAATGCCAAAAATATTATTACTTTTAAGTTTAAAGAGAAACTATGGTGCGAGAAAAATTTAGGGATTAAGAGAAAACTAAGATACTATAAGGATGCCATTTTAATATGGTTAAGATTAAAACGAATTCTCATTAGCTCCACATCGAAATAGGCATTGGCCTATTCCTAAAACTCCATGGCCGGAAAGAGTTTACCTTCTATGTGAGTTTATGAGCATTGAGAATGAAAATCACTTTCTCTTAGAGTGCCCTGCTTACAACCAAAGTAGATCTATGTTTCTTAGTAATTGACACAATACAAACCTTTCTAACCTCCTAACTTGCCAAAACTATAATGAGCTTGGAAAGTTTCTCGCTAAGCTTTTTTAGCACATATACAAACTTTTAAAATAAACCAAGTAATACCCTACCTAAGATTAGATAAGCCAAAATTGGTCTCAGTAACATCATCATTATCATAAAAAATATATAAATTAAAATAAAAGTTTGATAATAATAATTTAGAGCCCAAGTTAAAATTAAAAACATAATAATAATAATAACAACTTTTAGATCCTCAATACTTTATAATTTTTTGATGATGGTAAATTATTTTTAAAATTTTAAAGTTATTAAATAAATTAATTTTAATAGATATAATTTTATTTTATATTTTAATTTATTAAATATTTAAAAAAAATATAAACTTAATTTATAATTATTTCACAAATTTAAACCTATTTAAAAATAATATAAAATTAATCAATAATCATTTTTTACAAATTGTTATATAACACAAGTGAAATTAATGAAGAGAATTTGTTGGACTTTGTCAATGGCAAAACCCATGTGTGTTGATTCTACTACATTGTTATGAAATGGATTTGGTGAATTTCTTGGATTTTATCATGTTAAAATCACGTTTAATGATTATATTATGTTATTAGTCCTTGCTCTGCAGGGATTATAGCGATTGGTTGGCCGCCAAATTTCATTGACTATCATTGTTTCAAATTTTTAAACTTAATGTTGATTAAAGTTTTTCAAAAATTTTATTATTAAAATCAATTTACTAAAAATTAAAAATAAAATTTTGAAATTTCAAAATTAGATTATTTATTTTTTGATTGGTGCAGCACACAGATTTGACAAATTTCCCTTGGTGTGCAAAATAATTATGGAATTATAAAAATAATAAAATATATAAACCTGAAATAATAATAATAATAATAGTAATAGTAATAATAAAATATAAAATATAAAAAAAAAAAAAAATTGCCACGTGCACTTGGGAACAACCCTTCATTTAATACATTTAATGTGCTATATGAAAGATTTGACAATCGTCAATAGTGTTGTGTTTGGCTCCAGCACCTTGCCAGGCTTTGCCATGTCTTGGTGTTTCCGGTCGATCCGAAAAAGCTTATCAGGCACGGTTTTTCCTAAAGCGAACCTTTGTTTGTTGGGGTAAGATACATAATCCATCCAACGGGTATCAAACTTTCATATTGATTAAGCGAAATCGATTCATTCATGCTTAACTTATAAACATATTCAATTCTTTCCCCAAATCTGATCCGTAAGAACTTCTTACATTGCATCCATCCTCCAATCTTATCCTTATGAGCAGCCCACCACCTCGCAGGAGTGGCCTTCAAGGATAAATCTAACGCTAAGACTCCCTGCTGTTCTGGGACCCGAAGTTCAAACTCTGTAAGAAAAAATCTAGGTTTACTAAGCCATCATATAAAAAATGAATAGAATTTGCATGGATTTTTGGAATTAATGTTAATTTAGACAAATACAAAAGTAGCACTCAAGCACTGAGAGCATTATATTCGAGAAATTGATCACTTAAATCTCCGAATTCGAACATACCAGGACTCTGATGATCCGGCACAGTGCTAATGAACGCCATGAGACCCGCACGGCCAAAGAACTTTGCGACAAATACAGTGGCGTGCCCCTGGGATTCCGGGGATTCGATCCATTTCATACAAGGCCGAAGAATGCAAGTCCCTTCACATTAGGGTAATCAGTAAAATCCCTTATTTGCAATGCCGAAGAATGAAAGTCCCTTCACATTAGGGTAATCAGTCAAATCCCTTATTTTAAAAGCGGCTCAACTGAAATCATCCTCACATCTTCACATTTCACAATATTTTGCAAAAATCATAGGCGGCTCAGCTGAAATCATCCTCACATCTTCACATTTCACAATCTTTTGCAAAAATCACAGGCAGCTCAGCTGAAATCATCCTCACATCTTCACATTTCACAATCTTTTTCAAAAATCATAGGCAGCTCAGCTGAAATCATCCTCACTTCTTCACATTTCACAATCTTTTGCAAAAATCACAGGCGGCTCAACTGAAATCATCCTCACATCTTCATCTACCTTCATAATTTTCTTTATTTCGAGTGAGACTGTCAGAGGGTAATTCATGCCTGAGGCTACCTCGAGTGTAATTCATGCATGATACCACTTGTCATGCATGAGAGGAGGTGTGAAAACTTAGAGGGAGAGGCGAAGAATTTATGAATCCGCACGCTGAGATAATGGTTCTAGTGAGCAGATCGGGGTCATGCCACGCGTAGCTCATGCATGGACGTGGTCACGTGTCCGTGCAAGTCATTCAGAAATTCGTATTAATCATATTCATTAACGATTTACAATATTCATACCAAAATATTTTTAATGATGATGTTATAAAATAACATAATCTTTAATCTTTAAGGGAGAAGCATACAGTTAGTTAGTTAACTTAGTTTGAAAATGCTTGAACATTTAGAAGGCATGTAAACAATCCTAATCTATAGATATCATATATAAAATATTTGCAATACTCACCTAACAATTGAGTTCACGCATATGCTTGGAAAACTGGAAGAGTTTGCAGAAAGACAATAAGCTTGCTTCGGATCCATCGCTTTCTAAGTCTCTGAGTAGTGGAGGCTCCATCGATTTCTAAGTCTCTGAGTAGTGCATCCACCTTCAAGGAGACGGTGCCTTTGGCCATCCCTGAAATCAAACTAGCTAATCCCCATAACTCAAACTAACATAATTAGAACGGGGCACTACCTACTAAGAGAGGCTGGAGAAGGATGCTTGGCCTTGAGTGGCTATAATAATTGAGGCCACGCCACAAATAAATACCAATCCCTTAGATACAGGAGCATTCTCTGCAAATCCAAAATTTTATATAATAAAAATATTCCACAATTAAAATCCCAGAAAAATAAAAAAATAAAAAATTAGTTAATGTAAGTTCCCGTACCCTATCTGAGACCACAGAATTAATGCCCAGTTTGCACGAAGTGTTCTGTTTGGATAAATTTCAAAAGCTCGACTACAATTAATAGAATTTAACGGTCTGTAAGAATCGAAATGGGTGTACTACTATCAAGGAAGCAGCTTGGCCTAAAGCCTTCAATTTCAGAATATTGTTCATAATGGATTAGTGCCATTATCCACCACTTCTGTACTTCATTGGCAACCAAAATTTAATGTGTTATTCCTTGACAGAAAGTAGGAGATAAAATTGACAAACATATTTTTCTTATTGCAATAAGGTTCTAATAGCTGCAATGGCTTATGGCATAACTGTTCCTATTATCTAGTAAATCAAATAGCATCAGAACTTCCTGGGTTTTACCAAACAACATGGATGATGACCAAATCCACTCACCCAAGCAAGTAAGTGGACGAGTCCCAATATTTGTTGTGCTATGCTTCTCTACCCGCCTTCGGTCGCTTCCCGACAATATTTCCTGTATAAGGGTTTTGCTGTCAGTGCTTCTTCATATAATATTTCAAATGCAAACACAAACAGACTGCAATTTGTGACCAATACTTACCCCTGCACTATTCAAAATCATCCATGAAGGAGGCTCCGCAGAGCATGCCCTTTTGTGTTGGTTTTTTGTTTTTTTCGTCCAACCGCCGGCATAACCTTCTATGCATTCTATTTAGCTTCCTTACATGCAGTACTTTGTCACGTGTACAGGTTTCAGTAATGTTTATTGTCGAATATTGTGTATTATTATTTACGAGGATGTATGTATATGTTAATTTAACTTGGAATATATTTAAAATTGAGAAATGTATCCACCTTTGTTAGAGATGCTACCAACACCATTGTATGGAAAGTTTAATTCCACGAGTCAATGGAAGAAATCTCAACCACCTGCTCTGTTGTTTGTTTTAGCAATTTCAGAGGAGGTCACCTTCCTGTTGTTCGTTGTAGCTTAACTCTGAATAAGGATTGAACTTTTAGTAAAAGAGGGTTAAGATACTATTAAATTTTAAATAACATAATTACATCACGAGTGAAAATAAACACTACTATCATTTTGTACTCATGCAAAATATGTGACCCTATATTGTGGATGAACAAATATGTAAAAATATATTCATAATGTCGGAGGTCTCTTTGTGGTTTTCGCATGGTTGGGTGTGAATTTCCACAATTAAAAAAAACGAGTACAAAAAGCTACCACTGGTTTCAAGTCAAAATCTGAAAAGGACAAAGCTATTGTTCACATGTTCAATTTTCAATATTTTCATAATTTCAAATGACAAAATATGTTCATACAACAAATGATTCCTAAACTTCTGTGCACATGTTGACAACTTGCTTAAGATACTATTCAACAAATTCCATTTTGTTGCTTCGGGATTTGTTTACTATAACATACGCTTCATAAGTGACGATTATGGCTAGTGAAGCCATGTGCAGGTATTTCCGAGAAGATTAAGACGGTGGGTTGGAAATGCTTTCCATGGTGTTTATTTCGTGAGAAATTATGAATAACGGTTTCACATAGAGTCTAAAAATTCGATGATTTCAAAAACCTTAGAACTTCCAAAATTTTTGAATTTGAGACTTGTAACCAAGGTTCTAAAAATTTTTGTTCATTTTTTTCAAAATCTAACCAAATCGTCAAGTCTATTCCATAGGGTTTGAAAATCATCCTACCAAACATCCATGAGTTAATTACAAGTTAGTTATAGATTTAAATAATTTATTAGCATATCCATTTATGATTAAAATATTTTTAATTTATATCTTAATTTCTTTATTTTTTTATTTTTTTATATATACATTATCAAACTTAACTTTCAACAATATTTCAATCCGTTGATTGAAAATTTCAAAATCAACTACTCTCACACTTTATGTCACCGACAATTTGATGTTATCAATGCTATGATTAATTCTTGTCGTGCTTTAATTTTCTGCTCCTAATATATGTCGTCATTTGTACAATCGAGATAAGTCTTTCCGTTATACTCGCCAAACCTCAAAAAAATTAAGGTTGTCAAACAAGGGAAGATAAGCATAGTTAGAATAGATTCACACTGGTGGGGTTCGTATTGTAGTATCAATTCATATACTTGGGATATATTCTTTCAAGCAGTATTCGTCTATCTCCATTCATTGCTCTAACATACTGCAATACTTCTCATGCCAGTTTTGATGCCTTGCTTAGTTAACTTAAGGTTAATAAATAATTTTCTTACTGTTTTCAACCAAAGTTGATTTGATTCCTAATGACAGGGATCGTACTTTCCCCTTTTTCCTGTAAAATTGTTGTCTCTATCAATGGAAGCATCCCCTTAATTCTTGAGTCACATCTCAATCTTCATAAAGCGACATTATGTTTAAATTCCTGAATTATCAATGGAAGCATCCCCTTGATTCTCGAGTGACATCTCAAGCTTCATAAAGCAGTATTATGTTTAAATTCTCGAATCACTAATTAGAAGAAATGAATCTTCTAAATATTGGTGAGGGAAAGAGGAATGTTGATTTTTTACAGGTATAAGATGCCTAAGATGATGTCAAAAATTGAGGGATGAGGTAATGGCATAAAGGCAAATCTTGTCAATATGGTAGATATGGTTAAAGCTTTTGCTAGACCTCCTCCTTATACAACAACGTATTTTGGTTGTAAATTTTGGTTTTACATCTCTATGATAATCACATGTGATTGCTTCTTTACTTTTTTAATATTCCACATAAACCATATTTCAATCATAAACATAATTTTAAAGCAAGGACTAGCTACTTTGTAGCTATTTCTCTTGTTTATGAAATGAATGATGAGAATTCGATGGATTGTCAATAAAATTAAAGAGTAGGAGTTTATGTGGATTTTTTAGTAAGATTAGGACAAAATATTTAACAAATTTCAATATAAAATTTGAATGTGTTAACATTTTAATTTGGTTTTAAAGTTTATATATGTAAAAAATATATATATATAATAATAATAATAAAAGTGATGTCTAAAGTTTAATCATTTTTTTTTTCAAATTTTAATATAAAATTTGAATGTGTTAACATTTTAATTTGGTTTTAAAGTTTATGTATGTGTGACAAAAATATATAAATAATAATAATAATAATAATAATAAAAAAAATAAAAATAAAAATAAAGCGGTGTCTAAAGTTTAATCAAATTCAATTTAAAAAAATATCTATATTTTATCATTTTACGTTAGTAAAATCAGTGAGAAAAAATTATTGTACTTTATTAATGTCAATACCATGTGTTAGGATAGTGAAATGAATGAGACAAACTTGTTATACTTTATCATTTTAGAGTAGTAAAATGAGTGAGAATTTTTTTATACTTTATTAATGTCAAAACCATGTGTTAGGATAGTGAAATGAATGAGACAAATTTGTTATACTTTATCATTTTACAATAATAAAATGAGTGAGAAAAAATTATTATACTTTATTAATGTCAAAACCATGTGTTAGGATAGTGAAATGAATGAGACAAATTTGTTATACTTTGTTTGACGATTATCATTTTATAATAGTGAAATGAGGAGAAAAAATTGTTATACTTTGTTAATGTCAAAACCCTATGTTAGCATAGTGAAATGAATAAGAAAAATTTGTTATACTTTGTTAATTTCAAAACCATGTGTTTGAAATTAGTCTTACATTGTTAAATTCTTGAAGAGTTTCTCACCATAAAATGTACCACATTTAACTTGACTTTAAAGTTTAGCACAAAACATTTGCCACAAAATTCTAATATATATATATATAATAAATTTGATCCTAATAAAAGTGGTGTCTAAAATTTTGGTTAAATTAAGTTTAAAAAATATCTTTATTTTATTATTTTATAATAGTTGAATGAGGAGAATTGTAATGCCCTAGTTTGATTTTTATAATGTATTGAATTAGATTATGTAAAATGAGGTAAATGTGCTAGTAAGGATTCTTAGTGCGGAGCTCAAGGCCAAGGTCGAACTAGTGAATGGCTAGGCATGTATGATATAAATATCTCTATGTGGACCATGAGGTTGGCTTGTCATGATGACGTAAAAGTTAAGTTAATATATGTTAGAAAATGATATAAAATGGTCCATAGCCAAAGAGGGGCTATGATTCCACGAGAGAGGAAGAGGGAAGCGGGCTTATGGGAGAGTAATCCTATGTTGCCAAGTGCCAGACTTAGAACTCACAAAATTGTTTCCATGTTCCTTAAATGAGCCATTTACCTATTTTGACTTATCAAAGTTTTGAATGTTGTGTGAGGTTGATGGAGAAATTCTTCTCATTGAATTACAGAAGCATGTGATGAATATACTTTTATGACAAAGTGTAAGAGTACTTCAGCCTATGGTCAAAAACTATGTTAGTGGTCTTTCCATCAATTCTCTCATCCTCATTAGAGATCAGGGATAATTTTAAGGACCCATACTTATTTAAAAGTGTATAAACCTTGGCGAATCTTACCAATTCTTAAAATGTCAACTATAAAATATTTGGCGATATTTTTCTAAAATTATTTCAATTTCTAAGGATTTTATATAGTTTATATAATAATTTGGCAATTTTTAGAGTGGAAAAAGTTGACCCCATCAAAATTGGGCGAAATGGGACTTCAAAAAATGCAAATTGGCGAATCGTTTTTTGGAAAAAAAATGGAAAAATAGCCCATGGGCTAAATTTCGCCCCTAAAATTATCCTTGTTAGAGATTATCCTTGATTTTCCAAGAGGGGGAATTGTGGCACTGAGGAAGGCATAGGGGAAGCAATATGTAGCTTCATGCTATGGAATCCATTGCCAATGACCCGATTGGGAAAATTAACAAAAAATAAGCAGTGCAAAGAGGAATTTACAAGTTTTAGAGTGAAGAGGATGGTTGTAAGTGAACCTAGAGGCCAACAAATTATAGTATGAACAATTTTACCTAATGTTATTTGCTTCTCACTAGATGCTTGATAAGATATGGGTTTGATTCTACCTAGAGTTCTCAAAGGCATACAGTAGCTTGGACTCTTGTTGCACACATTGGAAGTACTATAAGGGTTGAATTCCTAGAGGGAATTGTAGAGTCGTGAAGGGAAATATCTTCCTTGTGTTGTGTGGGATAGTGGAAGATAGTGTCATGGTTGAGTGAGATTCCTGTAGTGCTCTAGGACAACATATTGGCTAAGCATGAGAGAAAATGGGTTGGGCTAAGGAGAGAGTGTAGCTTGAGATTCTATCCTTCGCCCTGGTGGATTCATAGCCCAACTCGAGGGTGGTATCAATAGTTTATACCTACGGTTGGGTTGAACATGGCCCTTACATAGCTAGTTGCTTCAATCTCTTCTTTGTATTTGAATCTGGAATGATTTGTTTTTTTTATAATGAATATGCATGTTTATGCATGATGTATGTGTGGATAGGGGTTTTAAATTCAGCTATGTTTTACATTCACAATTTTATTCATGCATTTCTTGTTTATGAATTCGTATTATGGCCCATGGGGACAAATTTATAATCTTGGAATTAGTAAATATCCCATATGTTGATTGGATTGATAGATGGGAATGTGGCAAGAATTTGTTAAAACTTTGTCAATGTCAAAAAATTGTGTTAGCAACTAGTCTTACATGTGTAAATTGTTTGAGATTTTCTCACCATCAATCAATAATGATTTTCCAATGCATTATATTTTTGTAGAAATTCATATTTTTGGAAAAGTGTATTTTTTATTTAAAAAGTTTTGAAAATTTTCAATCATTTATAGATTTTTGAAAGTTTTGCAAGAAAAAAAGACAAATTCTGAAAATTGTTTCTAGAACTTGGAAACTGGAAACTGAATGGGAACTTTTACTCTTTGAAATCAGGAACTTGGAAATGTTTCTTTAAGTATTTCTTTCATTGAAAATTCACACACATTCCAAACTTTATTTTTCAATATTTTCCCAACTTGATTTATCCTATAATAATGGCCATGATGGTTTGCTGCTTGCTTGACGCTTCTTAGAAGAATCTTATTACTCCGGCAAGGATCATGAATCATCTTCAAAATTCCCCCTCACTCAAACTTGCTTTAAGTTTTCTACTCACTTATGACCAGACTTCACGAGGGTTATGTTTTTTTTAGCCATGTGTATCCCAAAAGTAAGTGTGGATATTTCTCAACCCATTCAATCCATAGTTACACATTACTCAACCGATAAAATTGAACACATTATTGAACTTTCCAACCAAAGATGGAAGAAGTTTTCTCATGGAATTATTAGAATATGGGAAAAACCTTTTGCGAGCATAGACAAAGATAATGCAATCTACAAATGTATTTTGAAAGATATGTATTGGTTTATATATTGATCTTTTTAGTTTTCTTAAAAGTATCTATGCTCAATAATATTTGGTTTTCTTATTAATTGTAACTATACCACATTTGTTTGGAAAAAGGTTTGTTTCTTTCTCAATATTTCCCAGGTGTGGCAGGGTGTATGTTTTGGACAATCCTGTAAAGGTTGGTAAAGAAATGGTAAAGGGTTTGATTTCCTCCCATCTATCATCTCTTGGAGATTTTGGAAAGTAAGAAACAGTTACATCTTCGACAATGTCCTGGAACATTTGGATAATATTCTTCTATGGGTGAAAGCTTTCTCTACAGGGAACAAAAAAAATGACAGACTCGGGAATCCTAAACAAATCCAGTTTCAAAAAGGAGCTCTTGGTTTCTTCAATGGGGAAACCCAAGGAGGGTGGTGTGCTGCAGGAGCTGTCCTCATCATCAATAGTGATCACTACTTCTGTTTCAAACTCTTTTGTGGCTTTGGAACTAATATGAAGGTTGAGTTGGTTTCCCTATGGGTCTTATGCAAAATGGATACAAAATTTGGTATTGTGTCTCTGGCAATCTTTGGAGATTCCAGAGTTACTATTAAATGGGAAAATGGTGAATACAAGCTTCAGGTGATCAATCTTCTTCCGTGGTGCCATAGAATCAAAGAATAACTCAAAAAATTTCTGCAACTGTGTTGATGCCTCGGATATCGTAGCATCAATCAGAAAGGGATTCTCCCCGAGAAATGGTCCCAATTAGACTATCTCCCGTTTGGTGTAGGGAATCCGTCCGGTTAGCGGTTCCGGCGACCGTGGGTTTGGAGTTTAAATCCAACTCTACCGGTTATGGCCCGATCCACCTTTCTTTTGGGTTTTATGTCTTTTAAATGAGATGCAAGTGCCTAAATTATATTCGATCTAGATGCAACTAAAACAGATCTAAGTCTAGGAACCTGAGTAAATCTATCTATCCCTGCAGGGAACACGCTTAAGGGAGGAGCAATCAGTTGTAACAAATATCGTAAGGAAAGAGCAAATAGCTGTTAATTCTCACAAGTAAAGCTACAGCAAGATAAAGATATTTAGAAGATAGCTTCTCATTCAACATGGAATGCATCAATTGCTCATAACAAAGAAAAAGCAAAAAGTTTATTTAATTTACGTAGAAAGGATAAAGAAACAAATCTAAATGTAACAAACTGAAACTAGGCTTAAAGATCCCTGCAAGGAGCAATTTAAAGGCATGAACAATGAGCCACATGAGTTATCCTGAAGAAAGAACAGTTAGCCATTCGATCTAGAAGAGAAATCTACAGCAATGATAAAGACATCAGCAGGTAGCTCCTGATTTGATGTGAAACGCATTCATTGTTCACAAAATAGAGAAAACGCATGCACAAGGAGGAGCAAAATCATTAATACAAAGAAATAGTTCAGATGATAAGAATGATCTCACATTACAGAACAGCAGTCATTAGAATAGTCCAACATACAGCCGTCCAACATCCCCTTCAAAACGTCCATCTCCCGTGGCTTCTATTAGAAAAATCAATTTTACAGGCCCGATACAAGATAGCTCGTATCGGTTTCAAAATTTCATTCCCTGTCCAAAAGTCCTTCTCTATTCTTCCTAGCTACTATTTATAATTACAATTCTGCCATTTGGGTTGCCACCTAGCACCTTCCACCTGTCAATTACAGGAGTTTCTTCTATAACCGACCACCAAAAAATGACCACTTCTTTTACAAAATTGTTTTGACAAAAAAAAAATAGGGACAGCTGTCCCATGGCTTACGCCTTACATGTTTGAAAGTTTAACAGGATATACATAGCAGAAATAATGCTAACACCCACGCTTTCCCTGCTAGACACGTGCTTGGCTGAAGAGGGTTGCTCAACTGAATTCAATTTATTTCATTCTTGTGCGTGAGCTTCTGCTGGCAGAGGGTTGCCCAAGTTAATTGTTGCTGATGCTGCTTGGGAAGAGACCCTCAAATCCCCTGCTGATGCTGCTTCTAATTGGGAAGGGGGAATTGAACTGGCTAGACTTTCTGCCATTGCTAGGGAAGAGGCTGCTGGGAGAGAAGACCCTGGATCTGCTGATGCTCCTGCTGCTGCTGCAGCTTTCCTGTCCTCCTCAGCTATGTAGCCGTACCACACACCTGTGTCCCTTATGACTATGTTTGCTGCAGCAGGGAACAAGATTTTCTGAGAAGTCACATTCTTCCTGAGCTCTGCTTTAATGCTTTGAACTTCTGCTACTGCAGCTTGATGCACTTCCTTCAGCAGATGGTTGTGGAGTGATGATGAACTAATATAATGCTGGAGGTCATCAATAGCCAGGACATCAATCCTTTTCACATATTGCATTTGAACGCCTAGCTCTTCCTTTAGCTGAGACAACCGCTGCTCCTTTTCCGGAAAGTCCTCTAGGGTCTGAGGGAAACTCAATGTGCATTTGTCATGGACTCCTTTGAGCTTTTGGTATAGACTGTTAATTTTATCTGTTGTTCTCTGCATACTGGTTATTAGCTTATTGGCACGGTTCCTACCAAACTCCAGCAAGGCTATGTCTTCATTAAAATCGTCCACAGCTTTAAATGGAAGATGCGGGGGGAAACCCCCTTTCCCTTCTCTCCATGCCATCTAACTTATGATATTTGCCTTGACATGGGTATTCTTAGCTTTGAGCCTGTGGGCCTCCGCATTAATTTCTTTTAATCTGACTATCATGACCTTGAGCTTGCAAACCTCGTCAGTGATTAGCTCCTGCGTGTCATTTATTTGCCTCAGGATGCTGTAGGACAGCTCATGGAAGGGAGACATGTCCATTGTTTTGCTCTCAGCCTGCTCTAACCGCTCAGCTAATGTCTGCTTGTCTGCTTCTAGCTGAGAATCCTTTTCTTCCGCTCCATTCTTTTCCGCTTCTACAATCATTATTTGGAGTGTTAGCTGGTCCTTTTCCTCCTCCAGCTGGCTGTACTTGTTTGACAGCTCCTTATGTTCAGCGTACAAGCAATTATACTTGTTCTCTGCCAGATCTCTTTGGGCTTGCTCATTAGCCACAGTTTGTTGTAGCGTACGAGCTTTCTTCCTTGTCAATTCATTATCTCTTACCATCACGCCTACATTGGCCAGGGATGCTTTTGCCGGTTCTACAGCTGCGGTCGCCATAGCAAAGGGATCTTGATCCGTATTCTGCATTATAGTGACCTCTCGGTGGGTGACGATGTCTTCATGGAAGGGACTTTTGATCCTCTCTTCTGATTTGAGGAACATTGCTTTTCTTTTCTTGTCATAGACAAACTCATTCCACTTGGACACTGTACGCTTTCCCGATGGAGTGTACGGGACAATTGGTCGGTTTATGATGTCTATGTCTTCTTCTACCGGTGGGGTCCGGACTTCCTGAGCAGGGTCTCCTCCTTTATTTTGGGCACCAGAGCCCCTTGCTTGAGAGGTGTCTATTTCCATGTCCTGTATACCGGATCCACCTGCCTTGGCATCTTCCCTTGTCTTCAATTCTTCTTCCGCCCTCTTTCCTGCCTCAGCCTGCTCAGCTTCAGCCTCTTTCTGCTTTTGGGCTTCCTCAGTGTCTTTCCGCAGTCTTTCATTTTCAGCTTCTTGCTGCTTTCTTGCTTCCTCAGCTTCCCACTGTAACCTCGCTTCTTCTCTTAATCTGAGCTCTTCCTGAGCTCGGGCATCCTCAGCTTCTTTCTCCTTTTGCTGGCTGGTCTTCTGGGCCTTGGTTGAGCTAGAGCTTGCTCCAGTGCCTTGGCGACAGATCCGTAGCTCAGCCATGTTGCTGATGCCTCTGAATGCCTCTTCCTCGGCATCAGGATAGTGGGAGTACTCGAAGTGAGCATAGATATCCTTACAATGCTCAGCAACTCTTCCCTTTCGGTCATTCCTGTGGAAGATTACCTCACCGAAGTGGAAGGCTTTCAGCTCTTGAACAAATTCGTCGACCGAGGCAACCCCTGAAAACTTGTAAGCACCTATGCAGAAAGGTAGGGGGGGAAAGGAAGCCTTATGTTGTTTGTGGAGCATTGCTCCAATCCCATCCAGGAAGAGTTGTCTTACTGCTTCTTTGAGAACCACATAGTCTGTGGCATACTGCGGCAAGATGTGTGGGGGCTTAGTCCCTCCAAACATTCTCAGGTAGGTACCTTGCTCCGAAAAGTAAAAGTCCCCATAATCCTCAAGGAATTCCAAAGCATTCTCTGATAGGCAGTTAGGTTCTTCTTTGAACATTTTCTCGTATAGGGGCATGATGAACCCCTCACAAATTAGTTTGTAGCTGGGCTTGTAATTCTGGGCCGACAACATCTTGAATGCGATATAAACTGGGGCGGTGGCCCTATCCCATGTACAACCCAATTTGGGGAACTCTATCTTGGCCAAAATACAATCTATCAGATATGAAGACATGAAGAATTCAGCCTTCTTCAAGGCTAGTCCTGGCTTAGCAGCAACTATCATCGAGGCCAGACTATCTGACAGGATAGTGGCCCAGTCAAACACAATTCCATTGAATGCCACGTAATGGATGATAGGGATCCACTGGATTTTATACACCGTGCCATCGGGCATGCCGAAGATTCTGCACAGCATTAAAGCGATCAATCTGAAAGGGGCTCTCAGTTTCTGTACGTCATATTCATCACTTCCTTTCTTTCTCAAATGCTTCCCTGCCATCAGTAGCTTCTTGGCCATCTCGATGTTGTTCATCTAGCTTAACCATTCATCAGTCAGAGCTTGTTGGACACGGGGAAATTTGTAGGCTGCCGCAAGATATGCGGGTTGAAATGAGGCGATAGCCACCTTCCCGCTATCATTTATCATTCTTCCTTCAGCATCGGCATGTTGGAGTATCCATCCGATCACTTCAGCACAGGGGAACAGCTCAGGGCGGGTAGCGGCTCTAGTTATGCCTGAGGCTCTGATATTGAGATAGATTGGTGCTTCCTCTAGCAACATATCTGGGATTTCTTAGTCCCGGATCATTCTGTAGATGTCACCCCATCTGATTTTTGGAGGGACACCAGTGGTGCACCTAGTGTCTTGGAGTGAAGTTTCAGTGTTAAGAGGGGCAGGTTTCTTTTCTGTCATCTTCGCCTTCTTCTTACCGGTTTTTGGCATCTTGACTTATCCCTGATAACATCCATATACAAGTCACTTTGAGCAACATACTGTGAGGTTTTAACAGAGAGCATCATTGTTTTAATATATCAATAAGATAAGTACAATGAAGCTGTATATTTAGGAAGCAAAACACTATTTCAACATGAAACATAAATTGAAACATTTGAATCTCTTAAAAGGATGGGTTTGGGATGCTCCTGAGGGGATAGGCTATGTCGCGGACACATTTTTTTCTCGGATCAATAGGCGAGTTGCGGAAGCAATGGGCTTTCGGTTCAGCCCTGGGGAAGAAGGTGTCTTTTGTTATCACCGCGGCTGGAAAGGCTAATGGCGAGGAGACTCGGGTTGGAGAGACAATGCGACGGAACGGGAAGCCACTTTCGCAGTTACGACCCGGCGAGGGCTCCGAACGCTATTGTTTTTTACGGCACTGGCCAAGGTATTCTATGGGAAGTTTTAGTTCGAGCGAGGGTGATGGCGCCGGAGACACACTGACGAAAAGGTTCGGGCGGCTACTGTTTCGGGTCCTGGCTGGCGTAACTTAAGTGCTCACGGGGTTTGAACAGGGGCCATGGCGCCGGTCCTAAGATTTGAAATGGGTAGAGGTTACGTTAGAACCGAAGTTTACGAAAAGGCACGGGGCTTTATGGCTTAATCTTTCGGCCGGGGACATGCAACGTCCATGGGGCTTCGGCAATTTTTCATAGATGACGAGGCACGCGGCCCGGGAAAAACAAAAAATGGAACAAGTTTAACCGTCTACCCACCAATGTTTATCCTGTTTCTGCTTTATAGACGAGAAGAACTTGATTCAACCGTATTTGACGGGCAAAATCGCCCATGACGGGCGTTTTGCTCGTCAAAACCCCACCAATGCCCATCATTTTCACAAGAAAGCTAACCCAATAGCAAAACACAACATGTAGGGGGACAGATTTACAGTTAAGATCCTACCTGGCACCGACGAAAAACGCTAACTGAGGTGGTCGTGAACGTGGTTGAGCAATCCGAGCTGGAGCGGTTTGCGCGGCGTCCAACAAATCGTCCAGATTGGAAAATTAACAATGCGTTGGCTCGTACCCCCACCGCCTATTTAAACAGAACAGGCACGTGCGAGCATTCAATTTGGTGGGTGGCGCAATTAAAATGCGGCTTAAATTCGTCGCTCATAGCGGTCACGTCAAAATGTTTCGATCTGCGTGCGACCGCCATTCGCGGGACCACCTTGCGAGTCACACCCGCCGTTGCGGAAGGATGGAGGGAAAGATTTCGCCGTTTCGGGACGCGTCGCGGAAGGGAAACTCCAAGCCTTCCGCCGTTTCGGGAGCTATTTGCGAAGGGTTTCCGCAAATAAAAAACTTTCTAAGTCTCGTGGGTTTTCGGGAAGATATGGCGAAGGCTCCCGCTAGTTTCGGAAGGGATTTACCAGCAGCTTCCGCGATCGCTTCATCGAAGATTTTTCTAATTCTTTCGGGCGGTTTAGACGAATGGCTCCCGCCATTTCGGGAGCAAATCTTATATTCTTCCGCAAATCATCCCGGAATCCTTTCGAAGGCCTCTTCCGAGCGATTTAAGCGATTGGCTTCCGCCGTTTCGGGAGGATAGCACGAAAGCTTCCGTGGTTTTGGGAGAGAAAGCCGAAAGCCTCCGTAAAAGAAAAATCTAAATCTTTCGATAGTTTCGGAAGGAAATCGTGAATTCCTCCGCGGGATTTCGGGAAACTTTTTTCGAAGGTTTACGCAAATTTTTTAATGAAAGCTTCTAAGTTCTCTTCCGAGTTTCAGAAGGGTTTCACAAGCTGTTCCCACCGTTTTGGACAGAAAACCCCAATCTCTCCGCGAATGGTCAAAAATGTTCTAAGTCTTCTTTCGAGAGAGTTATGTAAAAGACTTCCGTCGTTTCAGGAGAACAACCGGAATCTTTCTGCGGTTGCGGAAGGCTTGAGCGAAGGACTCCGCCGTTTCGGGAGGCATTGTCCAATGGTTTCCGCAGCTTTCCAATCGAAAAATTCTAAGTCTTCTTCGGAAGAGTAATGCGAATGAGTCCCGCCATTTCGGGAGAAAAACCGGAATCTTTCCGCGGTTGCGGAAGGCTTGAGCGAAGGGCTCCGCACGCTATTGTTTTTTACGTTTGGCTTCCGCAATTGCGGGGAGATAGCCCGAGAGACTCTGAAACATTGGAAAAAATTCTAAGTTCCCTTTTGGTTCCTTGGGGAAAAAAAAAAAAATGGAAAGATTGATGGCAAGATGTTCAGGTGGGAAACGAGGTTTTATGTTGAAAACACAGCTAACGGCTGGGATGGCTTCTTAGGAAAAATTCCTACAAAAATGAAAGGAGGGGCCCCAATATGTACAAAATTTTGGGGGGGGTGTTGCTTCAACAACAATGGCGAGTCGCTGGTGAACACAGATCTCTGAAAAATTCCTCTTCATGGTCCGAAACCTCATTAAAGACATCCATCTTGGGTGCACTACTCAGCTGAGCATTTTAGACTCGTGCGAGGGGAAGGAGGCACTTTACCTGCTAGCCGTTGGGGAAAGGGGAGCTTTGACTAAGACATCTTCACCACTCTTAGAGGGCCAGCATATGAGATTCATTCTAGGAGGGTCATCTTTCGAATGGCCACTACTGCCGGACTCCACAGGGTCCGCAACACTTTCTCATGGACATTATTGCTCTTGTTCCTCATTCCCATGTTGCTTGCATCCTTTTGGATGTTTGTACTTTGGAAAGCTTAGCTGTTTGAGCCTTCCAGGGATATTTTCTTTTGGACATGATCTTTGATTTAGGCTCCTCAACCCATAATGTCCTTTTGTGTGAGTTAGAAATTTTATTGATTTGATCAAACTTCACGGACGGAGAGGAGCCCATTTTGAGCTGGACCTTTTGGACAGCCTTCTTGATTTTACATGTATTTTGCTTTTGTCTCAGCCATGCTTTAATTAAGGCGAGAATCTCTGAAAATAGACTCTTGAACGTAGGCCATTTTGGCTGTTAAATCTGCGGCATGGAGTCATTTCAATACCCTATGTCCTCGAGAGGTGCCACTTTCCATGGGTCCAACTTTGGTAACCTTCTTGACATTCCTTTAAAGTGTGAGAGTGGGTGGAGCCCAACGATAGTAGTGAAGATGGTCATAGGTATCTGCTATTAAACAGGATTAGTGTGACTAGCAGGGTAGGCTTCCCCCTTCTGAACATTTCAGCGAGAGAACACCAGACCGGATTTACTTGAGCAGAGTTCCAGACTCATGGGTCGCAAGTTTTCTTAGAGAGAGCTATCTTCACGGGAATCTCAACCAGAAGGGCATTCAGAAAACAAAACTTGTCGTAAAAGTTCAAAGAGAGAAACAACATGGCCGAAAAAAAATAAAGCAACTACTAAAGCGAAAGAAAACTTTATTTATGTACAGGAAGTCTCGAGGAGACTATGCGAAGTATTGTTTCAGAGCGAGGCCATTGAGAGGAAGGGCTACTTCTTCTCCCTCGAGATTTGTCAATTTATAAGTGGATGGGCCTAATTTTGCAGAAATTTGGTACGGGCCTACCCATAGATGTTGAAATTCTGTATGCATTCCTTTGCCTTCATGATTATGGTCCCATTTCAGGACTAAATCCCCAACTTCAAAATCTCTCTTACCAGATTTCCTCTTATCGAACCATCTCTTAACTATGTCTTGGTGTTGATGGAATCGATCTTTAGCTTTGTGTCGGGCTTCTTCTAGTTGAAGCAGGGTGTTGATCCTGGATTGTAAGGCTTGGCTACCAGAACCCAGAGAGGCTTGGGACAATTGCAAGGATGGTAGTAAGATGTTTGGGGAAAGAATGGCTTCCTTGCCATAGACAAGATTAAAAGGGGAGACACCTAAAGCGTTTTTCGGGGTTACCCTATCTGCCCATAAGGCGTTTGGGAGAGCCACATGCCAACTTCTCTGGTTTTCTATCACAGTTTTCTTAAGAATTCGAATCAGATTCTTGTTTGAGGATTCAACCAATCCGTTTCCCTGAGGGTAGTAATTGGCTGAATAATGCAACTTAATTCCCCATTCATAAACAAATTCATTTATCTTGCAAGATGAAAAATAAGTAGCATTATCAAAAACAAGGGAAATTGGAACCCCAAACCTGGTTATGATGTTCTCTTTCAAGAAGCTGATGACTGCATCTTCATTGATCTTGTGCAACGGGATGGCCTCCGTCCACCTAGTGAAGTAGTCGGTAGCCGTCAGGATGTATCGATGTTGTAATGAAGAATTTGGATTTATTTCTCCGATAACTTCTATGCCCCATTGCTCAAAAGGCTCAGAGATGATGACCGGCTGCAATGGTCCTGCTGCCTTAGGTAACTTCCTGGCACTCCTTTGACATACATCACAATTTCGTGCGTATGTGTGGGCATCTCGAAACAGAGTGGGCCAGTAATACCCAGCTCTCAGTATCTTGTGTGCTGTTGTCTCACTTGAATAATGTCCGCCTGTGGGGCCATCATGCAATTCTTTGACAACTCTGTTTGCATCTTTCATTTCCAAACATCTGAGGAGAACCCCATCATAATTCTTCCTGAAAAGAATCCCATCAATGATTTGATAGGGTGCGGATTTCAAACGGAGCGCCCTTCTTTGTTTAGAGTTCCAGTGCTCGGGTAGATATCCCTGCTGTAAATAGTGCACCAGATCCCTATACCATGACTGGGGAGTTGTGAAGATATGACATACTTCAATCGAATTGAGCTCAGCTTCATTCTTCCAATGTTGTTCTTCATCAGTTGAGTTTCCCGCAAGTAATTTGCATAGGCCTTTCCCTTTGATGATTGTAGCCGGTTTAAATTCCAAATCATACTCCTGCAGAGCTGTGACCCAGTTCCCTCTCCTCTCTCCCAATTCCTTTTGAACGAAAAGGGATCTAACGGCTGGATGGGGAACTATGACTTTAGTTCTGTTCTTCAGAATGTATGGCCTAAACTGCTTCACAGCTTTGAAGACTGCATACGCATGTTTGTCAACTACGGGGTAATTCAGCTCAGCCCCTTGCAGACCAGTGCTCATAAACAAAATTGGGTATTCATCCCCCAACTCCACCTTTTGCGTGAGTGCAGCTGCGAGAGAGTCATCCGAAGCGAAGGTATACAAGATGAAATCTTTATCAAAATCTGTACTTCTTAAGGAAGGAGCTGTAGCTACAGCTGCCTTGATATCTCTAAACGCGTCCTTCTCCAAATCTGTCCACTTGAATTGTATGCTTTGTTTAACCATCTGCTGTAATGGCTTAACAATTTGTGCAAAATCCGGAACAAATCTGCGGACAAAATTGATGGTGCCCATAAAAGACTGCATAGATTTTTTGTTGTGAGGCATTGGAATCTTATTAATAGCTTGGACTCTTTCTTGGTCGATTGACACTCCCCCTTTGGAGATGATATGACCCAAGAGCTTACCTTCGGGCACAGCAAACACGCTCTTCTTGGGATTCAAGGAAATACCATACTTCCGGCAACGATCAAAGATATGCCTCAGATGAACAACATGATCTTCCCTCTTCTTCGAAAAGACTGTCACATCATCTAAGTAGACAACAACACATTGCCCACCCAATCCTTGGAAGGCAATATCCATCGCCCTTTGGAATGTAGCTCCTGCATTTATCAGACCAAATGGCATTCTTCTGTAGGCGAAAGTTCCCCACTTAGTCCTGAAAGTAGTCTTTAGACGATCTTCTTCGGCTACTAACACTTGATTATAGCCAGAGAAACCATCGAGGAGAGAAAACAATTCGGATCCTGACACCATTTGTAGGATTTGCTCCATTGAAGGTACGGGGTAGTTATCTTTATCCGAGGCTTTGTTTAAATTTCTGAAATCTACACATAGCCTTATCTCTCCTGACTTCTTTCTTACGGGGACCAAGTTTGCAACCCATTCAGAATGCCGGACTTTGAAGATTATCTTAGCGTCCAGGAGCTTCTTTAATTCCTTTTGGATTAGCGGTTCTAGAGTAGGATGCATCCTTCTCAACTGCTGCTGAAATGGCTTGACCCCCGCTTTCATTGGTATAACATGCTGAATGATGCGGACGTCATATGTTTTCAGATCTTCATAGGTCCATGCAAAAACATCCTTGTATTGTTTAAACAACTTAATGAACCTATCTCTTTCTCCTGGTGAACAACATTTGCCAAGGTTGACAAATTTTGGTTCTGCCTCGGTACCCAAATTAACCAACTCATGTTGCATTGATGAGCTGTTGGTTTTGGTATTAGCTGGTCTTTTGAACTTATTTTGAAGATCGAAAAGCATTTCGAGGGACCTTACCCCTTTTGGCATGAAATTTTCTTTCTCGTCATCTTTCTTCATCAAATCAGCGTCGTGTTCTTCCTCATCTATTGCAGCTCCTTGAAAGCTATCTTCGTTTGTCAGGAAGCTGATAATTTGTTCATCATCATTGAAGACTCTGAAGTTCGTGATGTTATCGGGAATGGAAGGCCTGAAAATCAATTCAATTGAGCATTTATTATTTGACGGCACCAATCTAGAAGCAGATGTTGCTAACAAATCAACAGCAGAATTTTGCAATCTAGGAATTGATTTTATATTGAAAGCATCAAAATGCATGATTAAATCCCATACCTCAGCCTGATAACCTTTCAAGTGAGGTGAGAGACAATGAATGGTGTCCCTTACCTGTCTTACAACTATCTCGGAGTCACCAAAAACCTTCAGGTACTTAACATTTAAGCCAATGGCCTTCTTTAAACCATGTACCAAAGCTTCATATTCAGCGGTGTTATTAGTACAATCGAATTCTAATCTACAAGACAAAAAATACTTGTTTCCTTTTGGACCCATTAGAACACAACCGGCTCCGGATCCTTCCAGAGTTTTAGAACCATCAAAGTATAATGTCCAAAAGATATCTTTAGATTCAACTACGTTAGTTTCTTTGTGGTCTATGTTAGCAACTAAATTGACTATGTTACAATCAACATCATCAGTCCGAGAGAAATGAAGGAGATCGGACTGTTTATCTGATTCATGGCTAATGGTTTCAGATTGATAATTACCCGGATCCATTTCCAAGAAATAATTCCCCAGAACCGAAGATGAGAAAGTTACGGCTTCATTCTTTCCTTCTAGCCGAGTTACGTTTTGTTTCATATGAGGTTCCCTAAGAACTTTAATCTGATTCTGCCTGTTTTGATAAGGCAGCCATAGATGAGACCAATCAGTAGCAAAGTAACCGCTCAGCTTAGTAGACCAATCCCTACTTAAAATCAGCCCATAGGCTTCAGGAATATCGACGACCATTATGTCAATGAATTGACAGACTCTAGGGTTGGCTGACAATCTAATTAGAACATCTTTCATCTCCCCAATAACCTTGACAGCAGTCCTGTCTAATTGGATAATTTGAGCTGGAGATGGCATGGGCTGCCCATTAATTTTCCTACAAATTGACAGTGGCATAACGTTTGAAGAAGCTCCAGAGTCTACCAAACAGTTGTGAACATTGTGATTAAAAATTTCAAAAGTCAAGAGGAAAGGCAATGTTTGAGATTTGGATTTCCCACCGATGCTAGCCTCATTAATTTCGGGATTGTCTTGAGAATCCGTTAATGTAGTGCTGGTTTTTGGTTGTAGAACATGCAGCAGTTTGTCTCGTTGATGGGGCAAGCTACACATGTCGAATATTGATATGTTCTCTTTGACTTTCTTGATATCTTCGATAATATCATACCCTATGTTGGATTCGTTCCCAATTCGAATTGGCTGATCTGTTTTGCCCATGGTGACCTTAGGTGGCTGAACTATGTTGTCAGCACTTGGCTGTTTGGCCGCTGTTTGGTTTACTTTGGGCTGTGGTGGGATGATTGGTATATGCCTCCTAGGCGGGTCTTTCGGAACTCTAGGCTTATGGGGAACAGTGATTGGCATAGGATCCGCAATTGGGCCCTTGCTGCGAGTGGCAACATTTATGGTAGAGGGAGAGCTATCTATGTGATATTCTTCTACTAATTCGGTCATAGGTACCCAATCCCACAACACCATAGTAGTGTCCGGGGTTGGTTCCTCTAACTCAGGGCTCGACTCTGCTGGAGGATCATCCTGATCTGGGATCTGAGAATCTAACATTTGGTTCATGACTAAGCTCATGGAATTGATCCATTGCGGGAAGCTCTTTTCTGAATGTGGTTCTTGGTGAAAAGTGCAGAAATTTTCCATCCCTATCTCATTCAAGTTTAAAACAGGGGCAGCGTTCATTGGTGGATGAGTCTATTCCCCGTCTTCCCTTCTTTTATAAAATGGCTTGAAAGGTTTCCTAGATGTGCTAGCAGCCTTGTCTTTCTCGAGATCTACGATTTTGTTAGATAATTTCTGCATCATCTTGACTACATTTTCCATGTCCGTAGATGGCTCGTCTTTACCTCGAGTGAGCAGCAAAGGTTTTTTGCTAGCTGCTGGTTTTGGTTCTATATCTAAGGCATGTTTAGCAATGCTATCAGCCTCTTCTTCTACCTTTCTAGCTTCCTCAAAGTTCTCTATCAGGGTAGTTTTCTTGGACCTCTTTACGAACATTGCTATGGGTCCATCAAGAGCGGTTGTATAGTATTCAATTAGAGATTCTTTGGCTGGTTTATTAGCTTGACTGAAGTTATTCAACAGCGTAGTGAATCTTTGATTGAAATCTTGAACTTTTTCTTTCTTTTCCATCCTCATGGATAAGAGTTCTTTCATAAGTGTGGCCACAGTCTTTTGGTTTCCGTATTTCTTTAGAAAACATTTTTCGAATTCCTCCCAACTAGAGATTGAGCTGGGTTGTAGGCTAAAGTACCATGATGATACTTTTGGCTCGAATGTATATGGAAACAACCTGCAGACCACGTCTTCATGTTGTACGTTCAAAAGGTTCAGAGCTAAGTAAAAACTCTTGAGGTGATCTTCTGCCGAAATGGCTTTCCCTGGATCGTACTTAGGCAAGACCTTTTCTGGGTTTTTAGGGAGATTATGGAATGGTCCAGCTAGGTTCAGCACTCCCCTTGCTCTCCAAGCAGGTACAGCCATGTTTGGGTTTGGATGTGGAGACCCTGGTGGAGAGTTGTAGGGTGAATCCTGTGGAGTACTTTTGGGAGTGGTAATTTCTTCAAGATTTTCTTGGTCTGTTTTGTTAAGAGTGTCTGAAATTTCTTCCAAAGTCAGATTTACCAGTTCTTCAAAACTCTGAACGAGAATTGAATCACGGGTGTATTGTGGCTCCTTTCTAGGTGTAATTTTCTTGGGGAGGAAGTTGACAGCGTTTAAACCACCTAGCTGTCTAACGTAGGATCTGGTATGCCTTCTCAAATCCTCTATTTATGTAAAAGCAACAGCGTACAAAGCTTCTTGAGGCTCAGGGTCAGAAATGAGGCGTTCTTGGTCTGTTAATCCAAGATCTGGGCTGTTTGAAATGCTTTCTTTAAGCGGATTTTCAGTGTTATCTATGACCGCGGAAGATTTTCCCCTATCAGCCATGCACTTTCAGGCCCTCCTTCTAGCGCCAAAAACTATTGATGCCTCGGATATCGTAGCATCAATCAGAAAGGGATTCTCCCCGAGAAATGGTCCCAATTAGACTATCTCCCGTTTGGTGTAGGGAATCCGTCCGGTTAGCGGTTCCGACGACCATGGGTTTGGAGTTTAAATCCAACTCTACCGGTTATGGCCCGATCCACCTTTCTTTTGGGTTTTATGGCTTTTAAATGAGATGCAAGTGCCTAAATTATATTCGATCTAGATGCAACTAAAACAGATCTAAGTCTAGGAACCTGAGTAAATCTATCTATCCCTGCAGGGAACACGCTTAAGGGAGGAGCAATCAGCTGTAACAAATATCGTAAGGAAAGAGAAGATAGCTGTTAATTCTCACAAGTAAAGCTACAGCAAGATAAAGATCTTTAGAAGATAGCTTCTCATTCAACATGGAACGCATCAATTGCTCATAACACAGAAAAAGCAAAAAGTTTATTTAATCTACGTAGAAAGGATAAATAAACAAATCTAAATGTAACAAACTGAAACTAGACTTAAAGATCCCTGCAAGGAGCAATTTAAAGGCATGAACAATGAGCCACATGAGTTATCCTGAAGAAAGAACAGTTAGCCATTCGATCTAGAAGAGAAATCTACAGCAATGATAAAGACATCAGCAGGTAGCTCCTGATTTGATGTGAAATGCATTCATTGTTCACAAAATAGAGAAAACGCATGCACAGGGAGGAGCAAAATCATTAATACAAAGAAATAGTTCAGATGATAAGAATGATCTCACATTACAGAACAGCAGTCATTAGAATAGTCCAACATACAGCCTTCCAACATCCCCTTCAAAACGTCCATCTCCCGTGGCTTCTATTAGAAAAAATCAATTTTACAAGCCCGATACAAGATAGCTCGTATCGATTTCAAAATTTCATTCCCTGTCCAAAAGTCCTTCTCTATTCTTCCTAGCTACTATTTATAATTACAATTCTGCCATTTGGGTTGCCACCTAGCACCTTCCACCTGTCAATTACAGGAGTTTCTTCTATAACCGACCACCAAAAAATGATCACTTCTTTTACAAAATTGTTTTGACAAAAAAAAAATAGGGACAGCTGTCCCATGGCTTACGCCTTACATGTTTGAAAGTTTAACAGGATATACATAGCAGAAATAATGCTAACACCCACGCTTTCCCTGCTAGACACGTGCTTGGCTGAAGAGGGTTGCTCAACTGAATTCAATTTATTTCATTCTTGTGCGTGAGCTTCTGCTGGCAGAGGGTCGCCCAAGTTAATTGTTGTTGATGCTGCCTGGGAAGAGACCCTCAAATCCCCTGCTGATGCTGCTACTAATTGGGAAGGGGGAATTGAACTGGCTAGATTTTCTGCCATTGCTGGGGAAGAGGCTGCTGGGAGAGAAGACCCTGGATCTGCTGATGCTCCTGCTGCTGCTGCAGCTTTCCTGTCCTCCTCAGCTATGTAACCATACCACACACCTGTGTCCCTTATGACTATGTTTGCTGCAGCAGGGAACAAGATTTTCTGAGAAGTCACATTCTTCCCGAGCTCTGCTTTAATGCTTTGAACTTCTGCTACTGCAGCTTGATGCACTTCCTTCAGCAGATGGTTGTGGAGTGATTATGAACCAATATAATGCTGGAGGTCATCAATAGCCAGGAGATCAATCCTTTTCACATATTGCATTTGAACGCCTAGCTCTTCCTTTAGCTGAGACAACTGCTGCTCCTTTTCCGGAAAGTCCTCTAGGGTCTGAGGGAAACTCAATGTGCATTTGTCATGGACTCCTTTGAGCTTTTGGTATAGACTGTTAATTTTATCTGTTGTTCTCTGCACACTGGTTATTAGCTTATTGGCACAGTTCCTACCAAACTCCAGCAAGGCTATGTCTTCATTAAAATCGTCCACAGCTTTAAATGGAAGATGCGGGGGGAAAACCCCTTTCCCTTCTCTCCATGCCATCTGACTTATGATATTTGCCTTGACATGGGTATGATATGGGCATCCGCATTAATTTTTTTTAATCTGACTATCATGACCTTGAGCTTGCAAACCTCGTCAGTGATTAGCTCCTGCATGTCATTTATTTGCCTCAGGATGCTGCAGGACAGCTCATGGAAGGGAGACATGTCCATTGTTTTGCTCTCAGCCTGCTCTAACCGCTCAGCTAATGTCTGCTTGTCTGCTTCTAGCTGAGAAGCCTTTTCTTCCGCTCCATTCTTTTCTGCTTCTACAATCATTATTTGGAGTGTTAGCTGGTCCTTTTCCTCCTCCAGCTAGCTGTACTTGTTTGACAGCTCCTTATGTTCAGCGTACAAGCAATTATACTTGTTCTCTGCCAGATCTCTTTGGGCTTGCTCATTAGCCACAGTTTGTTGTAGCGTACGAGCTTTCTTCCTTGCCAATTCATTATCTCTTACCATCACGCCTACATTGGCCAGGGATTCTTTTGCCGTTGCTACAGCTGCGGTCGCCATAGCAAAGGGATCTTGATCCGTATTCTGCATTATAGTGACCTCTCGGTGGGTGACGATGTCTTCATGGAAGGGACTTTTGATCCTCTCTTCTGATTTGAGGACCATTGCTTTTCTTTTCTTGTCATAGACAAACTCATTCCACTTGGACACCGTACGCTTTCTCGATGAAGTGTACGGGACAATTGGTCGGTTTATGATGTCTATGTCTTCTTCTGCCGGTGGGGTCCGGACTTCCTGAGCAGGGTCTCCTCCTTTATTTTGGGCACCAGAGCCCCCTGCTTGAGAGGTGTCTATTTCCATGTCCTGTATACCGGATCCACCTGCCTTGGCATCTTCCCTTGTCTTCAATTCTTCTTCCGCCCTCTTTCCTGCCTCAGCCTGCTCAGCTTCAGCCTCTTTCTGCTTTTGGGCTTCCTCAGCGTCTTTCCGCAGTCTTTCATTTTCATCTTCTTGCTGCTTTCTTGCTTCCTCAGCTTCCCTCTATAACCTCGCTTCTTCTCTTAATCTGAGCTCTTCCGGAGCTCGGGCATCCTCGGCTTCTTTCTCCTTTTGCTGGCTGGTCTTCTGGGCCTTGGTTGAGCTAGAGCTTGCTCCAGTGCCTTGGCGACAGATCCGTAGCTCAGCCATGTTGCTGATGCCTCTGAATGCCTCTTCCTCGGCATCAGGATAGTGGGAGTACTCGAAGTGAGCATAGATATCCTTACAATGCTCATCAACTCTTCCCTTTCAGTCATTCCTGTGGAAGATTACCTCACCGAAGTGGAAGGCTTTCAGCTCTTGAACAAATTCGTCGACCGAGGCAACCCCTGAAAACTTGTAAGCACCTATGCAGAAAGGTAGGGGGGGAAAGGAAGCCTTATGTTGTTTGTGGAGCATTGCTCCAATCCCATCCAGGAAGAGTTGTCTTACTGCTTCTTTGAGAACCACATAGTCTGTGGCATACTACGGCAAGATGTATGGGGGCTTAGTCCCTCCAAACATTCTCAGGTAGGTACCTTGCTCCGAAAAGTAAAAGTCCCCATAATCCTCAAGGACTTCCAAAGCATTCTCTGATAGGCAGTTAGGTTCTTCTTTGAAAATTTTCTCATATAGGGGCATGATGAACCCCTCACAGATTAGTTTGTAGCTGGGCTTGTAATTCTGGGCCCACAACATCTTGAATGCGATATAAACCGGGGCGGTGGCCCTATCCCATGTACAACCCAATTTGGGGAACTCTATCTTGGCCAAAATACAATCTATCAGATATGAAGACATGAAGAATTCAGCCTTCTTCAAGGCTAGTCCTGGCTTAGCAGCAACTATCATCGAGGCCAGACTATCTGACAGGATAGTGGCCCAGTCAAACACAGTTCCATTGAATGCCACGTAATGGATGATAGGGATCCACTGGATTTTATACACCGTGCCATCGGGCATGCCAAAGATTCTGCACAGCATTAAAGCGATCAATCTGAAAGGGGCTCTCAGGTTCTGTACGTCATATTCATCACTTCCTTTCTTTCTCAAATGCTTCCCTGCCATCAGTAGCTTCTTGGCCATCTCGATGTTGTTCATCTGGCTTAACCATTCATCATTCAGAGCTTGTTGGACACGGGGAAATTTGTAGGCTGCCGCAAGATATGCGGGTTGAAATGAGGCGATAGCCACCTTCCCGCTATCATTTATCATTCTTCCTTCAGCATCGGCATGTTGGAGTATCCATCCGATCACTTCAGCACAGGGGAACAGCTCAGGGCGGGTAGCGGCTCTAGTTATGCCTGAGGATCTGATATTGAGATAGATTGGTGCTTCCTCTAGCAACATATCTGGGATTTCTTGGTCCCGGATCATTCTGTAGATGTCACCCCATCTGATTTCTGGAGGGACACCAGTGGTGCACCTAGTGTCTTGGAGTGAAGTTTCAGTTTTAAGAGGGGCAGGTTTCTTTTCTGTCATCTTCGCCTTCTTCTTACCGGTTTTCGGCATCTTGACTTATCCCTGATAACATCCATATACAAGTCACTTTGAGCAACATACTGTGAGGTTTTAACAGAGAGCATCATTGTTTTAATATATCAATAAGATAAGTACAATGAAGCTGTATATTTAGGAAGCAAAACACTATTTCAACATGAAACATAAATTGAAACATTTGAATCTCTTAAAAGGATGGGTTTGGGATGCTCCTGAGGGGATAGGCTATGTCGCGGACACATTTTTTTCTCGGATCAATAGGCGAGTTGCGGAAGCAATGGGCTTTCGGTTCAGCCCTGGGGAAGAAGGTGTCTTTTGTTATCACCGCGGCTGGAAAGGATAATGGCGAGGAAACTCGGGTTGGAGAGACAATGCGACGGAACGGGAAGCCACTTTCGCAGTTACGACCCGGCGAGGGCTCCGAATGCTATTGTTTTTTACGTCACTGGCCGAGGTATTCTATGGGAAGTTTTAGTTCGAGCGAGGGTGATGGCGCCGGAGACACACTAACGAAAAGGTTCGGGCGGCTACTGTTTCGGGTCCTGGCTGGCGTAACTTAAGTGCTCACGGGGTTTGAACAGGGGCCATGGCGCAGGTCCTAAGATTTGAAATGGGTATAGGTTACGTTAGAACCGAAGTTTACGAAAAGGCACGGGGCTTTATGGCTTAATCTTTCGGCCGGGGGACATGCAACGTCCATGGGGCTTCGGCAATTTTTCATAGATGACGAGGCACGCGGCCCGGGAAAAACAAAAAATGGAACAAGTTTAACCGTCTACCCACCAATGTTTATCCTGTTTCTGCTTTATAGACGAGAAGAACTTGATTCAACCGTATTTGACGGGCAAAATCGCCCATGACGGGCGTTTTGCTCGTCAAAACCCCACCAATGCCCATCATTTTCACAAGAAAGCTAACCCAATAGCAAAACACGACGTGTAGGGGGACAGATTTACAGTTAAGATCCTACCTGGCACCAACGAAAAACGCTAACTGAGGTGGCCGTGAACGTGGTTGAGCAATCCGAGCTGGAGCGGTTTGCACGGCGTCCAACAAATCGTCCAGATTGGAAAATTAACAATGCGTTGGCTCGTACCCCCACTGCCTATTTAAAAAGAACAGGCACGTGTGAGCATTCAATTTGGTGGGTGGCGCAATTAAAATGCGGCTTAAATTCGTCGCCCGTAGAGGTCACGTCAAAATGTTTCGATCTGCGTGCGACCGCCATTCGCGGCACCACCTTGCGAGTCACACCCGCCGTTGCGGAAGGATGAAGGGAAAGATTCCGCCATTTCGGGACGCGTCGTGGAAGGGAAACTCCAAGCCTTCCGCCGTTTCGGGAGCTATTTGCGAAGGGTTTCCGCAAATAAAAAACTTTCTAAGTCTCGTGGGTTTTCGGGAAGATATGGCGAAGGCTCCCGCTAGTTTCGGAAGGGATTTACCAGCAGCTTCCGTGATCGCTTCATCGAATATTTTTCTAATTCTTTCGGGCGGTTTACACGAATGGCTCCCGCCATTTCGAGAGCAAATCTTATATTCTTCCGCAAATCATCCCGGAATCCTTTCGAAGGCCTCTTCCGAGCGGTTTAAGCGATTGGCTTCCGCCGTTTCGGGAGGATAGCCCGAAAGCTTCCGTGGTTTCGGGAGAGAAAGTCGAAAGCCTTCGTAAAAGAAAAATCTAAATCTTTCGATAGTTTCAGAAGGAAATCGTGAATTCCTCCGCGGGATTTCGGGAAACTTTTTTCGAAGGTTTCCGCAATTTTTTTAATGAAAGCTTCTAAGTTCTCTTCCGAGTTTCGGAAGGGTTTCACAAACTGTTCCTGCCGTTTTGGATAGAAAACCCCAATCTCTCCGCGAACGGTAAAAAATGTTCTAAGTCTTCTTTCGGGAGAGTTATGTAAAAGACTTCCGTCGTTTCGGGAGAACAACCAGAATCTTTCTGCGGTTGCGGAAGGATTGAGTGAAGGACTCCGCCATTTCGGGAGGCATTGCCCAATGGTTTCCGCAGATTTCCAATTGAAAAATTCTAAGTCTTCTTCAGAAGAGTAATGCGAATGAGTCCCGCCATTTCGGGAGAAAAACTGGAATCTTTCCGCGGTTGCGGAAGGCTTGAGCGAAGGGCTCCGCACGCTATTGTTTTTTACGTTTGGCTTCCGCATTGCGGGGAGATAGCCTGAGAGACTCTGAAACATTGGAAAAAATTCTAAGTTCCCTTTTGGTTCCTTGGGGAAAAAATAAAAAATAAAAATAAAAAATGGAAAGATTGATGGCAAGATGTTCAGTTGGGAAACGAGGTTTTATGTTGAAAACACAGCTAACGGCTGGGATGGCTTCTTAGGCAAACTTCCTACAAAAATGAAAGGAGGGGCCCCAATATGTACAAAATTTTGGGGGGGGTGTTGCTACAACAACAAACTGGAAATCAACCATATTTATAGGGAACAAAATATGATGGTTGATTTTCTCTCAAAGGAAGCATTGAAGGGTAGCGAAGGGACCTTATCCTGGGCAGAATTTTTTTATGACTGTCTCTAAGATATGGGGAGCTTTCATCTTTTTGTTGTTTAGCTTCTCTTTCTTGATCATTTTGTAATTTTGTTTCTTTAAACTCCAGTGCTCTTGTCGCTTCTTCTTTTTTGGTTTATATCAGTATTGACTATTGATCATCAACTTTGATTCTGATTGTAACGAACAGTGATATACTTTTTTATTCTATTTAAATAACAAAAGTATATTTTTTTCCTCTGAAAAAAAACAATATTTAGTTTCTTTATCATTAATTTTTAATTCTTAGGAGTAATTCATAAATTATTTATGAGATTTTTTAAAGTTTAATTATATCTCTTAAAATCATAACAATTTATCGTTAAAAACACATAACAAGATACTATAATATTTTATCTTTAAAAAAAGTTATTTATATTTACGCTGTAGGCGTTCACCAAGGAGAAGCATTACTTCCACATCAGCAAGACTCCTCGCTCATGGAGCGAATGGAATTTTGCCGCGTGGATGGCAATGCTTCTCCGCGACTTGCCTTCTGCGACGCGATGCTGTCTCATTGAATGAACAATTTTTCCCTTTATTTTCAACTTTATCGTGTCGCAGCTAGCTAGCGACCAGTGCAAGCGGTTCACAATTTCTCTTTTAGTTTTTTTTGCCTTGCATTGAGACCGCTGACCGCTGACCTGCGACACATTCAGGCGCAAATCGTTTTGTTTTTCCATCTCACCAGCGACCGCCGACCAATGTGATTACTCGATTGGTCCTTCGTTTATATGATATTTGCAGTATTGGTTGTTGATATGATGCATGGTTCTAAGCCCCGGGAGATCGAGTCTATGAGTCTTCTAAAAACGCAGCACACACACCTTTTTGCAGTTGTTTTAAATAAGGGATAAGAAAATAATACTAAACGTGATCCCAAATATGTTCACAAATAGTTTATCCTTTGTAAAAGTCATATGTCAAAAGAGGAAGATCGACGGTCTAGCGTTGAGAAGCCAGATCGATGGTCCACATTGACACCTGCATTGCCAAAGAGATTGAGAGATAAGTAATAAAGCCAGTGCGGAATACAAACCACCATCACACGTGTCCATTCTTGATACGTCCGCATATGGGAAAGTGGTATTGCAAACCGCTCAAAGGGCAATGCGGAACCACCCTTTGCACATGCGAAAAGACCATTTCCAAAAGTTATTTATTAGGTTAAATAATGCATTGTTTTTGTTATTTGCACTTGAATTCTTTTGTAACCTCTACCCTATCTTAAATTCCAGAATTTTACAGTTAAGCTATTCCATTGATTTCTGTCTTTGACTGGTCTATGCGCAATGCTTCTCCGTGACTTGCCTTCTGTGACGCAATGTTGTCTCATTGAATGAACAATTTCTCCCTCTATTTTCAACTTTATCGTGTCGTAGCTCGCCAGCGACCAGTGCAAGCGGTTCACAATTTCTCTTTTAGTTTTTTTTGCCTTGCACGGAGACCGCCGACCGCCGACCCGCGACACAGTCAGGCGCAAATCGTTTTGTTTTTCCATCTCGCCAGTGACCGCCGACCAATGTGATTACTCGATTGGTCCTTTGTTTATATGATATTTGCAGTGTTGGTTGTTGATATGATGCATGGTTATAAGCCCCGGGAGATCGAGTCTATGAGTCTTCTGAAAACACAGCACACACACCTTTTTGCAGTTGTTTTAAATAAGGGATAAGAAAATAATACTAAACGTGATCCCAAATCTGTTCACAGATAGTTTATCCTTTGTAAAAGTCATATGTCGAAAGAGGAAGATCGACGGTCCACATTGACACCCGCATTGCCAAAGAGCTCGAGAGATAAGTAATAAAGCCGGTGCGGAATACAAACCACCATCACACGTGTCCATTCTTGATACGTCCACATATGGAAAAGTGGTATTGCAAACAGCTCAAAGGGCAATGCGGAACCACCCTTTGCACGTGCGAAAAGACCATTTCCAAAAGTTATTTATTAGGTTAAATAATGCATTGTTTTTGTTATTTGCGCCTGAATTCTTTTGTAACCTCTACCCTGTCTTAAATTCCAGAATTTTATAGTTAAGCTATTCCATTGATTTCTGTCTTTGACTAGTCTATGCGCAATGCTTCTCTGCGACTTGCCTTCTGCGACACGATGCTGTCTCGTTGAATGAACAATTTCGCCGTTTATTTTCAACTTTATCGTGTCGCAGCTCGCCAGTGACCAGTGCAAGCGGTTCGCAATTTCTCTTTTAGTTTTTTTTGCCTTGTACGGAGACCGCCAAACGCCAACCCGCGACATAGTCAAGCGCAAATCATTTTGTTTTTCCATCTCTCCAGTGACTGCCGACCAATGTGATTACTCTATTGGTCCTTTGTTTTCAACTTTGTCATGTCGCAGGTCGCCAGCGACCATTGTAAGCGGTTCGCATATTCTGTTTTAGTTTTTTTAGGCCTTACATGGCGACCACCGACCAGCCAGATAGTGATTCATATTTTCATCAATCTCATACCTTAATCTGAGGAACTGTAAAGCGCATTCATGGTCTCTCAGCTAAACCAGTCAGATCATGATCCATGTATCCAAATACAATGTATCTCTGAATTTATTCTATCAGTATCTCCTATGTTGCTCTGATGGCATTTATATCGACTATGGATTCATTTATTTTAACAATTTATGGATTAAAACAAACTGATGCAACTCTGCATGAACAAATATTATGAGATATAGATTTTTTTTTCTACAGTTGAGCATTCAATTACGGATTGGAAATGGAACAACTTTCCATCGGGTTTGCCACGGCAAAATTTATTTCTTTGGGTCTACTCGATTACGAATTTATGAATCTTGATTCAATAGTACTCATTTCTGCCTATGAACGTATTTGTGAATTTGACGGATTGGACCTTCTGCACATTCTATCTTCTGTAGATACGAGAACAGATTTCAATGCAACAATGGTTAAATGTGCTCAGACACCAATGCACAGCCTTTAGCTACAATTGTTTATAAATTTGGATGGATAAAGCTTATGTGATTGTATTCTTGTTTGCTGTTGTTATTATGTCTCAGTTTTTTCTTCAGCTCAACGACCCTCTTCAAGAGATCAAGTTTCTTGTTTTCTATTGAAGATCAAGTTTCTTGTTTTCTATTGAAAATCAAGGTTCTTTACTGAAACCAAAGTTATATTTGTTGTTATAATAACTCATATTTCTTGTTTAGTGTCTCAACTGCGATTTATTTTGTAACATCCCTAAAATTCGACCCTAATTGTTATTACTCTTGTAAATATAATTATGAATTATTGTAATCATTTCTGGTGAGGAGCTCAAGGCCAAGGCCCCACCAGTGGACCATGAGACTACTATTATGATTCTTGAATGTTATTTAAAAACCCAAATCCCTAAGTTGTAGGAGATTAAAAGATGACAATGCGACAACGTGTGAAATCACGAATAAGGACGGTTGGTCATCTTCCTAGGTTAAGGATGCGGCAAATAAACACGATGACATATTAGTATAAGTCTATATCGATGGGAGTAACTATTATCGCTAGATAGACTAAGTGGTTATTTGAACCATTTTGATACCCCAATTTACTTAAATAATTGGGAAGATAGGAGGATTTTGTTAGGGCCTACAAATGACAAATGCTAAAGAGTAAAGAACCTCTATATATATGTAGATATAGTCAAAGAAGGCTGAATCAAGTAAACATATTTATATGAATATATATATATATATGGGTGTTATCTATATATATAGATGGAAGTTAAATTAATAGTTGTGATAACTACTAAAAAGGGATGTATTAAGATGGTTTATATATACTATTTGTGCAAATGTATATATTATAATAAGATTATACCTTAGTTACCAAGGATATTTGGATACAAGAAACCTTATAGTTTGGTGATCCTATCGAGTATGTATGCATGTAATTTAGCTATGAACAAATAACATCTATATTTGTGAGTTTCATTTATTACCTCCACTACCACTTAAGGCTCAGTGTGAAGGGGGCTTAACCACTCCACCTTCCCACGTCTTTTTATTCAACTCCAAAGCTTGGTGGGAGATGCCATCTGCCATCGAGAGCATTGCATTATTATACTGTTGAGAGGAGTAAAAATTCTATTAAATTCTTGTTACAAAATGAAGTGGAGCTTTTGGCGGAGGATTTCGGGGAGACTTTAGTGCAAGCTTGTCCCTTAACTGAGTCCACTACCTCGAAGCTTAATTAAAGATATAATGGAAGATCTTGTCTTCCTTGATGCGTAGATAACCGGTTAGTCGAGCTTGCCATCTGGCTAGGGTTGTCTGCCATCACTGGTGTTGGTTAATTTTCATTTGCCTATATATTAGCGAGTAGGATGAGTCCTCAGGGGGGGGGACTCGATGGCAGTCATAAGAGAAGAGGTGATCTAGAGTTTTAAAAAAAGCTTGCTATTGATCTGATGGAAGGGTTGGACTGAGTAGATAATATCTGCAAGATCAGAAGATGAAAAGCGGCACTCATTGGGAGGAAATGGGATCCAAGTAACTCGGGAGTAAGGAGGCGAGGTTGTAATTTAGTTCTGAACTAGCTATCTGCATCAAATACCACCTTGGTTAAAGATTAGGGAACGGGTCAAGGTACATAGTACATCCATAAGTTGAATCGATGCTATGATGGTGATCGTTGCTGAAGGTGATTCACCGGTTTTTATAAACCAGGCGAGGCTACAATCGGATATGAACTCTGTATCAATAGAAAGAGGAATCGAGATCAATGATCCTTGCGCTAGTGAATTAGTAAGTTTAACTATGTGCAATTCTTTTTATGATTGCATTTTAAGTTGCTATCTCATATTTACAAAATTGTGTAGCCACGTTTTATGTTTAAGTCATATACTGCCATCATAAAATACGATGATCTCTTGCTTAAATAGTGGATCTCGGACTGTAAAATACTGTCACAATCCTCGTTAGGATATAACCTTACATTGTGGGAACTCAGTAAGGATACATTCCCTACTTAAATCAATAATTCAAGCATAAAGTCGTATTAGGGATCTTCTGCATAATACTAGTTGCTGAGATAATTTTCGATTTTTGTTGGACGTTGAATTTGAAATCGCAAGTCTAAAAACTCTAGGATTTATTATATATATGTTCTACACGTTTATTTATTATCTCGATCGAATTGTTTACTAAACTTCCTCTATCTGTTAGTGTAACGAGTTATGACAGCTCTATCAATAGAACTCGATCCTAGGAAATTGCATTGTTAAAAGTACTGTGATCTCTGTACATTATGATATATACTATGAATTGGAGATACGATCTCAGTCTAGTTAGATCGTCATTATGCTTTATATGTATCCTTAGCCCGATTGTTGCCAAAGGTCACTCACATCTGTGAGGGTGCGATCCCTTGACTGCCAATATATTTTTTTATACTAATGAATGCATAAGCTCCGTAATGGTTTGAATCCATTGGGTGGAATAGTTTAGATGTTAGTCTTTGTCGCATCTCTGCCAGAGGGAAATCCTACGTTATTTAACTTTGAACGCATGTAGCTCTATGAGTGATGCTTTGACAGCAACCTGTTTGCTGGTATACTTTAAAGCATTTACTTAAGCAAAAGCCTCATCATAGATGTTTAGTTTTCGTTGGAGAAGTATAAGTAAGTCTCTATTTTTCCATTTATAACTTATTGGAAAGATTATAGCCACAATCTATGCATGAGTGGGACAGAGTTACTATTTTAGAACTCCGAGCCAGGGCTAACCCTCACGAACTCAATAGAATAAGAGATTGAAGGTTTTACATTCTGGGGATTACCCCTAAGAGAAGATCCGATCTTGGATCTGTAGTTTTCGCCCTTACCCTCCATTGCAGCACTCGACTTGATAGCGATATTTTACTTACCTACCTCTACCTGTATTGAATCTCTGTATGATTTGGGTTCACGCCAGTAAGCTATAACCCTGTGATTGGGAAGATGTTGATATATTATTTTATTTTTGTTTGAAACCCCTGTGTTGCATCATGAACTGAATGCATTATCTCTATTCTGAGAGGGCCAATCCAAGTTGTGGATCCGTGTACGAAATAGTTCTGATTTTTTTTTATCATTGAAGACATAAAACCCTGTGTGACACGTTTTCCCAGTAAGGAAAGAAATCTTTACGATAGAAATACGGACTTGTGATATAAGTTGGTTTCATGTCTTAGCATTAAAGTTTGAGTTCATGTCGCCATAGATTAGTTACTGTCAAACGAAGGATGATTTTAGTTTTCGTTAAACTGCCGTTGCAATCTGCGATCTATAATTTAATTATAGATCGGTGCTAACAAATGGAGTTTGTCCTATGTATTATGTGTTATATTTATATGGCCAACACATTTTCCATCTAGCTTCGATGTGTTGACTCCATCTTAGACTTGTTATAAGGATGGAAAATGTTATCCTTTATTTATTAATTAAAAGTTTAAATACTACGCTTGATCAAAGCACCAAAAGTGAAAGAGGTACCATGATATGGATTTACAACCCTTTATAGTTTCTTTTGTGTTATATATAATGTGATGAACACTTTTAAGATAACAATTCCTTGATGTACCTTGTAAAGTGAAGGTAGGGTCCTATAAAGAGTCATTTATTTATATAGGCTCTTAAGATATAAATATTCATGTACTATGATATGATGGAAGATTTATAAAGATTTCTTTATATGTGTAGGCCCTCAAAATATATATATATAATCATTTTTATTATATTTAATAATTCTTTAAAGACTAATAGCTCTTGAACTTAGGAAGTTTAGTAAGGAAAAAGTTATGGGGCAAATTACTATCATAGTTAATTATAAGTTATCCAAGTACTCCTATGTCAAACAAAAGGTGCATAGATTATCTAGGTATTAGCTTATGTATATTTTTGTGTGAGAAAAAGATCATCTTCTAGCCTTTTATCGTGTATGGCTATTTGCTACCTTGAAGATAAGTAGGATTCATTTGAAGGTATTATATATGTACAGTTGATACATGAAAAAGCTCTATGTGATAGAGGCTTGACAGAAGGAGAAGAATCTTGTTGTAGCAACCAGTTTGCTCGTTGTAATCCTATCACTTTTTGTTTTATAATAAAAGATGCACACACTTTTGTGGACTAGCCCGTGTACGGGTGAACCACGTTACTTTTGGTCTCATATGTTTTCTTATGGTGTTCCTCAATGTGTCTTATGTATGAGTACTTGTTTTTGTCCTTAAAATGTTTATGATATACGATTCATATAGAAGGTTGGTTGTTGATATAATGCTTCTCTTATGATTATGATTGTGTTGTTACCATTTAGATTGTTTATTGAAAGAAGTATATGTTTCTTAAAGGATGTATATTAAGACATAATGAAGTTTGTGTTTCCCGCAAGATTTAAGAAATGGTTGACATCTTAAGTTAAGCATTGATTTAGTTAAAAGAAAAACATCTATCTATTCATGCAAAAATGACGGGATAGTACTTCGTATACATGAATTTCATTGAGGGTTCTTTTCCTTGATTATTATAATGACATTTATAAACAGTAATAAACATTGCAAAGTTTTAATTATTTGTAAGCAATAATTTAAGAGAGTAAATCCACACTTTATATATTCCGCATAAATTTTAGTGGCATTTTAGGCACTTGAGAAGTTTTAGATTTTACGAAATTTTGGGTTCGTGACATATTTACTCGTTTTACTTGTATGTTAAACCTTTAAAGTTATAATTTAATCATACATCTTATTTATTTACTGCTTTAAGATGGAACGATGCTTCACTGACATTTGTGCTGCAACAGATATTTTCTCCTAGATAAAATGCCCGTTCTAGAAAAAAAAAAAACTTTTTTACTCACAATTGTGTTTTTCCCTCCTTTGAACTAATTTTCTCTGGTCTAAGATGTTTTTCCCTTTTCACAATTGTGCTTTAATTTGTCTATGTTCCTATTCTGTTTTTTTGCTGCAACAGGTTTTGTCTCCTATTCTTAATGTATCTTTTATTGTCTAATGTATATTTTTGTCTATATATGCTTTATTGTATGCTTTCTAAGACCATACAATTTCTTCCTTTTGATTAACTAGGTCGTCAACAACTTTGTAAAGCAATTGGTTTTAGCCCAAATGCAGAAGCTCATACTGGGAATAGCGTTGCGTTGTCGGAATTGTCTTTGAAGTAACTTGCACCTTTAAAATAATTTTCCCTACTCTAAGGGTTTTTCCCTTTTCACAATTGTGTTTTTCTTTGTCTATGTTCCTATTCTGCTTTTTGCTGCAACAGGTTTTGTCTCCTAAAGAAGTTATCCATTCCAGAAATTATTTCTTTAATTTTGTCAGAATTGTGTTCTTGTTTGCTATTGTTATTGTGTCTCAGTTTTTTCTTCATCTCAACCAAGCTCTTCAGGAGATAAAGCTTCTTGTTTTCTACTGAAAATCAATTGTGTTTTAATTTATCTATGTTCCTATTCTACTTTTTTGCTGCAACAAGTTTTGTCTCTTATTCTTAATGTATCTTTTATTGTCTCATGTATATTTTTTTCTATATATGCTTTATTGTATGCTTTCTAAGACTATGCAATTTCTTCCTTTTGATTAACCAGGTCGTCAACAACTTTGTAAAGCAATTGGTTTTAGCCCAGATGCAGTAGCTCGTACTGGGAATAGCCTTGCATTGTCAGAATTATCTTTGAAGTAACTTGCACCTCTAAAGTAATTTTACCTGCTCTTAGGTGTTTTTCCCTTTTCACAATTGTGTTTTTCTTTGTCTATGTTCCTATTCAGCTTTTTGCTGCAAGAGGTTTTGTCTCCTAAAGAAGTTATCCATTCCAGAAATTATTTCTTTAATTTTGTCAGAATTGTGTTCTTGTTTGCTATTGTTATTGTGTCTCAGTTTTTTCTTCATCTCAACCAAGCTCTTCAAGAGATAAAGCTTCTTGTTTTCTACTGAAAATCAAGGTTCTTTTCTGAACCAAAGTTATATTTGTTGTTATAATAACTCATATTTTTTGTTTGGTGTCTGTACTGTGGTTTATTTACTTGTATGTTCAACGTTTAAAGTCATAATTTAGTCATGCATGTCATTTATTTACTAGTTTCAAATGTTTTCTGTTGCAATAGATATTGTCTCCTAGATAAATTGTCCGCTCCAGGAAATAACTCTTTTCTTTACTAACAACTGAATTTTTCTCTGCTCTAAAGTAACCCTATACTTCATGTTCACTCCCTCTTCAAATTCCTTGTTTATCCCTGTTCTCAAATAACCTATACCTACTGTTCACCCTTACTCACAATTGTGTTTTTCCCTGCTCTGAAGTAACCTATACTTCTTGTTCACTCCTTGTTAAAATTAGTTGCTCTGTATGTTCCTGTTCTGCTTTCTGCTGCAACATGTTTTGTCTCCCAAACAACTTGTCCATTTCACAAAATAATTATTTTATTTTCTCACAATTGTGTTCATCCCTGTTCTATAATAACCTATATCTGCTACTGCCTCTGCTCCTTTACTGATTTTTGTGTCAAAACCATGTCCTCTTTTCTAAAATACTACGAAATTTTAGACTTGCTAAATAAATTGCTCCTTTGCTGTGACTGGTATATATTCAGTTCTCTAAGTTTACCAATATAGATTCTTCCAATATAGTTCTTTTTTAGTAAATGATTCTATCATTTTGTTAGAATTCAGGTTTTTCCTGCTCTAAAATAAACTATACCTGTTGCTCACACCCTGCTGAAATTCCTTGTCTATTCTAGACTTTTGCTGGTATATACTTAGTTCTTAAAGATTTAAGCAAAGTAATAAAAACTTAGCAAACCTTCATTACTTGGATACACATTTATCGGTCTGCCCCAACATGAGCATGCATCATAGGTTTTTTACCAAATTGTTATTCAACATTTGATAAGTTTACCAATATAGATTGAAGAAAAATTCACATTTAAGAGAAGTAATCCAAAAATTAGCAAACCTTCATTACCTACATACACAATTATGAGTATCCCACAACATGAGCATCAATTATAAGTACAATAGTTCCAATTTGACTGATCATTAGTACTTCTTATTGGATCATTTCTTCTCTTCTTATAAACAAAATATTGTTTACTCAAAAAGGGTTTAGCTCCATTTTCCTTGAAGTTCACTGAACTTGGGCATTCAATTTTTTCTTTTTTCTATCATCATCTTAAAAATAAGGCTCAAAGGATTGAAAATAACCTCATAGAGTTTTACCAATATAGATTGAAGAAAAAATCACATTTAAGAGAAGTAATCCAAAAATTAGCAAACCTTCATTACCTGCATACACAATTATGAGTATCCCCCAACATGAGCATCCATTATAGGTACAATAGTTCCAATTTGACTGATCATTACTACTTCTTATTGGATCATTTCTTTTCTTCTTATAAACAAAATATTGTTTGCTCAAAAGAGGTTTAGCTCCATTCTCCTTCAAGTTCACTGACCTTGGGCATTCAATTTTCCCTTTTTCTATCATCATCTCAAAAATAGGGCTCAAAGGACTGAAAATCACCCCATAGAGTTTTAGAAATAAATAGACATGCGCAGAACTACTTCTTACTATTTCTTATCTTTCTACCAGAGTACCCTTTGTTTCATGGTAGATATGTTTAGCCGGTTTCTTTTTTCAAAATACTTGTTCCAAGTTCACTTAAACTATGGTACTGTTATAACCAACCGTGATATCAATTTTTAAATGAGTACTCCCCATAGGGAATATTCTCAACCTGAATTAAAATTAACAAAAAATTATTGTTCACATTCCACAAAGTTCATTGCTCTTAACTTGCTACTTAGAATCTAACAATGTAAGTTTCAAAAACAAATAAACAATCTCTGATGTTGTTTGCACATGTTTCCTTATTACTTTAATAGGCACGTTCATTGCTAAAAGAAAACCAATTTGAAACCTTTCATTTGTTTATTCTTCTATGTTCTACATGTTCTCGTACATGTTTTATATTTACACTTAATATTAATTTTATCCATTTTCCAGGTTGCTTTTGCATTGCAACTATTTTCAATACAACATTATGGACACTCTATTGACTGAAAATGCAGTTTCACTTCTAATGAATGGTGTTGTTGACCTATGCCCACTTGTACAAGTTGTTGCTCTCGATCAAGTAAGCTCTCTTAATTCAACAACTACTCGCTACCGAATCACTATCTCAGATGGAATTCATAGCCATGATACATTGCTTCCAAGTAGCTACAATAGCGCTATGAAAAACCACCAACTCCAAGCAAGTTCAATCATCAAAATCATCAAGTGTACATGCAACACTATGCATAATGCAACGTATGGTTTGCTTATCACATTTTATTGTAACTTGATTTCAATTGCACTCCCAACAAATGAACCAATTTTTTTACTTTTACTTACTTACCTTAATTCTTCTTTCTAGGAAGATCGCACTGGACATAATTGAAATTGTCACATTGCAAACAGCGATAGTTGGAGACCCATCACCTTTCAACTTAACCCCCAACTTTACCTCCCCCAGCAGTTCATCTGTTACAAGAATCAACACTCTTGATCCCGAAAACCCATCGGGTATCATACCTTATTCGCAAAATGCAATTGGAAACCCTACTAAAACTCCTCTTGCTTTTACATCACTCAACCCTTCCACCAAAACTTGGACCATTCAAGGTCGAGTTATTGCAAAAACAAATATGACTACCTACACCAATCAAAAAGGGCCTGGTCAACTTTTTGGCTTTGACCTTGTTAGTGCTACCAAAGATGAGCTTCATATCTCTGCTTTCAATGAACCAGCCACCTTATTATATGACAAAATAAATGTTGGCATAGTCTACACTATCTCAAATGGCACAATTAAATTGGCCAACTCAACATACAACCATTTGACAAGCCCCTTCGAGGTTTTTCTTAACCCCTCATCAACCATTCAACCATGTTTGGAAGAATGTCCATTAATCCCTTTTCATTGCTTCCACTTTAAATCTATCCATGACATCAAAACTACACCCCTCAATTCCATGGTTGACGTTATTGGAATTGTCATTTTTGTTTCCCTTGCATCAACTATATGCAAAAGGGATGGCTCTGAAATCATTCGACGAACAGTTGGGTTAAGGGACATGTCTGGGTATAGCATAGACATCACACTTTGGGGTGATCACTGCACAATGGAGGGTTCCCACCTTGCAAGCCTTCGAGGTTTTCCTACTCCCTCTATCCTTGCAATTAAAGGCGGGCGTGTTACTGAGTTCAATGGAAAAACCATTGGAACCATATCCAACACCAATCTCCTTATAAACCCAAATATTGAGGAAGCTCAACTTCTCCAAACATGGTTTACTGACAATGGTTTCCATTCAGCCTCGCCATCTTTGAGTAGAAAATCCACCTCGCCTTCTTCTAGCTCTTGCAAACGCATTTCCATTTCTGCTCTCCAAGCTCTCCAACCCTCTGAAAAACAACCTGGTATTCAAGTATTGCTAAAATCACCCATATTAACACCGATGACTTTCATTTCCTTGCATGTCTTTTGTTTGTCGATGGCATTCAATGCATGAAAAAAATTTCCCACAAAGTTGGTAATATATGGCATTGTGCAAAATGTGATGGGGAATTTACAGAGTGTGCTTATCAATACATACTCAAACTTGACCTAATGGATGCGACTGGACAACTATATGGTCTCATATCTTTTGATGATTCTGCGCAGCAATTGATGGGCATCTCTGCAAAAGATTTATGCCTTCTCTCAAATGATTCAACATCTATTTTGGAAATAGTTCAATGTGTCTGTGCTCGAAAATACCTTTTAACCTTATCTGTACGAACAGAGACTTTTAATTCAACATCTCGCTTGAAGGTGTTGCTCGTCATGTCAGAGGAAGCTTCCTTATCATCATCACCTACTGATTCCCTTGATGGAAATGAACCCATTTTGCGTACTACACGTCCAGTAGCTCGTAGGCTTTGAACTCTGCCTTTGATAACACTTTCCCAACAAGTTTCTACTCTTCAATTCTACCTTTTTGTACTTCATACTTGCTACTTATCCACTGTAAGCTTTTGTATTAACACCGGTATGTAAATTATACTTTTATGCATCATGGAGCATGCTTTTACATTATATGCTTTACTTTTTCTGTAACATTTTGTTAAATTGCATATTCATTGCAACGTCTCCTGTCACTTTCAAATTTATGCTTACATGAAGATTCATTTATCAACTTTATACTTCTTTTCTTTATAAACACTTTTCAAAATGATTCACATTTGTTTCTTGCAACAACTTACCATAAATTATGCACGGTCCATTTATCTTTAACAATCTACCTTTGTTTGCTTATTCAATGGCTTAATATATAATATGTTTCTCCTCAAACAAATGCATTATTAAGTTCTTAACCAAAAAAACATGTTTCTTGTAGCCATGTCAACAAATGAGCATAATGATCATATAAATGGACGCAGAAGAGTTCTATATACTGAGAAGAAACAACAAAACAACAAGCGCCAACGCCTTCTATATAAAGCTGCTCGCCAACTTGTTAATATCCCTGCTCCATTTGACATTGTCCAATCTCCCCTCAGACACTCTACATCGTTTGCATCAACACCCAACAATCAAGGAAACATTCACCTACAAGGTATACAATGACAATTCCGTACAAGGTTGGACAAATTATCTCCCATGAACGTATGCTCTATATGCATGGAGTCTTATCCTGGCATTAAGACAAGGCACTTTTCTAATGCATTTTCATGTTCACGATGCATTGGGGAAAAAAAACTTCATCGCTACTCCTTGGAAAACAACATGGATCCTAGGGTGCAACCACCTGTGCTCGCTGTCCTTACTCAAGTTGAAGAAATGCTCATTTCTCATGTTAACCCAATTTTACAAATCACTCATGCTCGTGGGGGTCAATATACTTATTCTGGGCACACTATTAGCTTCCCCCAAGACATTACAAGCATTGCCACTTTACTCCCCCGCTTACTCTCAGACATTGACATCCTTATTGTTCATAAATGCAATCCTAACAAGAAGCCTTATGAGTTCTTTGTTAGTTGAACACGTGTTCTTGCTGCTCTCCAATTCAAGCTGTCAAATGATCCCTACTACAAGGATGTTCAAGTTAACTCAATTGCATTGTCTTCTTTGCCTATTGAACCAACTGACATTTCCTCCCTTCTTCGCCATATCAGACCTGAGGAAACCCTACTTGTTGAGCATACCTCAAATGCTAATATCCAGTCACCCAACTTCTTTGAACCCCATGAAGAACAATCCTCTTCCTTTATATCTACCCAGACAAATAGTAGAACTGAGGTTGATGAAATCAAATGCTTCTTAGCAACAAGCAATGCACCCACTCCGCCTTGCATTGACTGGCCACTAATAGATACTTCCCCTATCAATGAATACAACACAATAGGCATCCTCTCAATGGCCTTCCCAACCTTGTTTCCCACTGGAGTCGCAATGCTTAAACAACCACACATTGAAGAGGTTGGTATTGACAATTATGCACTGCACCTACTTCGATACCACCTACTTCGATACCACGACAATTGATTTGGCCAACATCCTCGATTTCGTTATTACATATATAATCTCATGATGCGCCATCGCAGCCATTCTATTGCTTCTGTGTTTGTAAAACGTAGTATTGAAGATACACTTCCTCCAACGGTTTCAGAGCTTCTACAACAATTACAAGAATTACCAAATGCTAAGATAGTTGAGCAAGTCATGCGGTTTGGATGCAACCTTCGTGGGACCCGCTCCTACTGGAACAAAAGCAGAGCTGAACTAACTGACATGATCACACAGCAAGGAACACCAACATTATTCTTTACGCTCAGTGTAGCTGACACCAAATGGCCAAACCTACATTCTTTCATGCCTGGACATGCTCTAGCAGCTTCACATCAACAGTACCAATGGAGAATTTGCAACCTTATATCAAATCCACACGTTGCATCTCAATACATGGAGAAAAGATTCAAAATATTCCTAGAAGAAGTTCTTCAAAAAGGGCTTGCAACAAAAGACTATTGGTGCAGGTTTGTAACAAACCATATTCCCATCAAATTTCAGTGTATTCAATACCTCAACTCTTAATTTCTAATCTTAATATTTTCCATGCAGATATGAATGGCAACATAGAGGATCAACACATATACATGGCTTCTTGTGGATGGACAATGCACCCGATATGGACACATTAGACTGGGCAGATGATGCTAGGGTTGCAGATGCAAAACAGTACTTTGACAAGTTTGTTACAGCATGGAATCCTCGCATCAACCATTCTCAAACCCCATTGTTCCAATCCTCAACTATAAATGATCCATGCACCATTGGATCACATTCTATACTTGCAAGTGATCACTTACATGACTACGAAGAACTTGTTAATTGTGTCCAAAGGCATACAAAATGTTCCAAGTCTTCATGCCTCCACAAAAAAGGGTCAACTCTTCAATGTCGTTACGGATTTCCATTTAAACTACAACCTACCTCTTCCTTATTCATTGATGCAAATGGATGAAAAACATACAACCCTACCAGGAATGATGCCCTCCTTAATATTCACAACCCTACCATGCTCTCCATTTGGCGAGCTAACATTGATTGCCAACCTGTTCTCTCTAGACATGCTGTACTCAAATATATTTCAAAATATGCAGCAAAGTCAGAGCCAAAATCAGAATCCTACCAGGCACTTCTTTATCGCATTGCACATGCAACTCCACATGATGCACCAATCCTGCAACCAATAAGACGCTTCCTATCATAAACTGTTTCCGATCGAGACATTGGTGCAAAAGAGACATGCCACATGCTCCAAAAGCTCCCTCTTTGTCTTTGTAGTCGTTCCTTTCTTTCCTTAAATGTTAGCCAAAGTGTTTTCCAACGTATTTCCAATGACTGTCTTGATACCCCACCAACACCAACCTTCATTTTTTCCTACATGCAACGACCCCCTACACTCGAACATCTTACTCTTCTTGAAGCTACACGCTCTTGGTCATTCTCATCTCCTAGAAAGCAATCCCAATGGAAACCAAACCACCCTCCCAAAATCGTTCGTGTCTTTCCTCGCTTCACTAGCATTCCACACATTTCTGAAGATTCCTTTGTTTCCTTCTATTGGAGTGAGCTCCTGCTATACATACCTTTTCACACATTGCACAATGACATTGGAGCAACAGAATTGGACATAACTTCTAATTGGCTTCGCATTAAAGACACATATATTGCATGGCATGTTGATCGTTTACCAGAAACCCCAGAAACCCCCAACACACCTCCCACTGATGAGTCTAATTCTGCTTCTAACCACTTGTCCTTACCACCTGTTATGGATGAATGGGAATTGCTTTCCCAACTCCGCCCTGGAAACAACCTCTATGTTGACAACCTTGACATGCTTGGCCATCGTGATTTTGATAAAGAACACAATTGGATCGAAAACCATATTCCTTCCCACATGCATGCAACAGCCATATCATTCACTGACCTCATGCGTTTATCCTCCCACATACACCACAACAGTTATTCATCTTCAGGTCCTGTTGCCTCCTTGTCTCCCACACAACGAATGGCCTTTGACCTTATCCTAAAACACTCAACAACTTCTACAAACCCTCCCCCACTCAAAATGGTCATTCAAGGCACTGTGGGGATAGGCAAGCCTTTCTTAATATCTTGCATTAGAACTGCACTCCATCCTGTCTCTAGAGATACACCTTCCCCCTTGCTCCTACTAGCTCTAACCGGTATTGCTGCATTTAACATACAAGCCCTAACAATCCATTCAGCTCTTCGCATACCCATTGTTGAGATGCACCCTCTTGAAGGACAATCCCTTTCGTCCTTCCAAGAACAATTCTGGCATATTCGGTACATCATCATTGATGAAATGAGCTTCGTTGGCCCAAAAATGCTTTCTCGAATAGATGATCACTTATGTCAAGCCTTCCCTTCCCATTCAACAACTCCCTTTGGTGGTTGTTCCATCATATTCCTTGGTGATTTTGGACAACTTCCCCCTGTAAAGGACATCCCCATGTATGTTGGCACATCTCGAGGGAATAGTCTATGGCACACATTTGACACCTTCGTTACACTTTCAACTGTCTTTCGACAACAAGGGAACAACGCTTCTCAAGTTTCCTTCTGCCAACTACTGCTTAATCTCCGAAATGCAACACCGACTGTTGAAGATTGGACCCTCTTGATGTCCAGAACAACCTCAAACCTTTCACATGAAGAGAACCATACATTTGACAACTGCACTCATTTGTACGCAACTAATAGCTCTGTTGAAATGCACAACAAACAGATGCTGAAACACCTTAACATGCCAGTTGCACATTGCTTTGCAGAGCAAAAGAAACAACATCTCCAATCCTCATTAGATGATGAACAACTTCCATTCAAGGTTCTACTAGCAATTGGTCAACAAGTCATGTTGACAGCCAACTTGTGTGTCTCTACAGGTCTTGTAAACAGGTTGCTTGGGAAAGTTATTGCAATTGTCTACAACTCCAACGATCAACCACCGAAATTGCCATCTTATGTTGTAATTGAATTCCTCCACTACAAAGGACCCCCATGGGATTCTTGCAATCAAACTTATGTGCCCATCCCTCCTATCACAAGGGGTACACGAAGGAAAGTACCACTTCGAATGGCATGGGCTTTAACAATTCATAAAGCACAAGGGATGACTCTGCAAAATGCAACAATTGATATTGGCAACATTGACCGACAAGGCCTTACATTCACTGCAATATCAAGGGTTAAATATTTATCAGGCCTTCGCATAGCTCCACCTTTCTCCTTTTGTAGGTATTCTCGAATTAAAGATAGCCCCTATGTGCAATGTAGAATACAAGAAGAGACCTTGCTTTCTTCAAAGTCTTTGCAGCCACATTCTCCATAGAGTTACATTCCACCTCCTTTACATGCCTACTTTGTATAGCTATCACTTTACTCCCTTCCACTTTTCCAAAATGACTTATCTGCTTTGTTCATATCTTGTATTCCTACTCCTACTATCATTGAATATATTATACTTCTTGAGGTCTATTACAGAAGATATGAGTTGAAATGGAGGCCAAACTGCTGACCAGTTTTGACACAGAAATAAAAAAAAATGTGCAGCACTGAAATAAATGATTGTCCACTGTTATTATTTCTTCAAAAATCAATAATTAAGAAACTGTTGCAAAAGTAAATAGATTTCAACCACAACAACAAAAAATAACAATGAACACAAAGTTGTTTGCTTCAAATAGTATTCAACACATGTATATATATAGTCTCTGATTCTAAACCCCTTTACATCTTTTACACGTCATACTGTTTGATCAATCATCTTCTCACTACATGCTAAACATTTTATACATGTATTTGTAATGCTCCTTTACATCTAAACCCAATTCGAAGATAGATCTTTCACTATTTTTTTCCTCTCTCTTATATTAAAATAGTGTCAACAAATCCTTGAAAGCTGGATTCACAAGTCACAAAAAATAACTCTTCTACTACCTATCAGGTACCCAAAATATAGTTTCCAACAGTTTCTAAATATTTGCAAAATAAATTGCATCTCCCTGATTTTCCTGAACACAAAAAAAACAACCAGGCCATAAAAGTAATTACAAAATTGCAATTATTTGCACCTCAACAAACTACAGAAAAAACTTGTCCCAAGCATTAGCTTATTTAGCAATAGTAGTAACTCTGCTTGGTTCCAAAACTTGCAAAGCAACTTCATGATATGACAATTGAGTCTCAACATATTCCCTTCCTTCTTCTACTACTGCACAACTTTCTTCTAACAAATATGCATGTATGGATACTTGGCCAACCATATGGTGTACATCTTCTTCAATAAGGGTATCCAACTTTCTAATGTATTCTAATTCTCCTTGCAACGCAGTGTTGATCTCTGTCATTTGCAACTCCTCTGCAGGCAAATCATCTATAGGTGGAAGCGGACAAAGATGACACTTCTCATAGACCTTCTGGATTCTCTTGTAGAAACCCATACATGCCTCAGTAGTCCTTGTAATGTCAGTATTCAGCTTTAGAGATGCCTTTCTGCAAAATTCTAGAAGTTGCATTTCTGACTTTAAATCCAAAACTGTTTTAGGCACTAATCCTGCAGGGTATTCAGAGTTTGTCTCTCTCCAAACCATATGTCGGTTAACCTTCTCTGCTACATCAAACTGCCTTCCTCTAGCTGCTTGCGCCTCTACAGCGATTTCATCCATTTGTACCATCATTTGCTTCAAGTTGTAGACTTTCTCCATAACAGTCACTTGGAAATGATACATCTGCTCAATTACTTTGCAAGCTTCATCACAAAACACAGTTATTTCTACCTTTCTATTGTCTCCGTTTTCTTTCTCTAACTCTTCAACCTTCAACTTCAACTCTTGGACTTGCTGGTCAGTAGATAATTGTTTTGATTTTAAGTGAGTGGTCATAGCTTCAAAATCATTATTTTCTCCTTCCAAAATCATCACCTGAACTGCCAATTTATCTTTTTCATCATCCAACCTCCATAGATCTTCAACCATTTTCTCCTTTTCAGATAATAGGTCACTATATTTCCTTTTCATCTCTTTCCCTTGATTCTCTTCTCTATGTATATTTTCTTGTACCTTGGACAGTGTTGCCTTTGCAATTTCAAGATGGCCTACCAACTCATCCACATTATGCGCACTTGCCTAGGCCATCGCTACATTTGCTGCAGCTGCAAACTTTGGGTCATTGTTAATTCCCTCCAAGATTGGAGTTTCTATTACTGTGACAACATCTTCATAATTGGCACACTTCATTCTTTTCTTTGATTTCCTAATGATCAATTTTCTATCAGGATAAAAAAAAATTGAATTAAGATTTTCCACCTCATTCTCTTTAGAAGGACTATAAGGGACGAGTTGAATCCCTGGTAGTGGACAATACCCTCCACTTATACTTTCGAAGGGCCCAACTTCCACATTTTGTACATCAGCACTTTTTGGCTCTTCTCGTTGCTTAGATTTCAACTCTTCTTCTCTCATCCTGTCCTGTTCCGTTGATCCTAAGGGCCGTACTTCCATATTTTGTACATGAGGACTCTTTGGCTCTTCTTCTTTATTAGATTTTACCTCTTCTTTTCTTATCCTTCCTTCTTCCTATGACCCTAATAACCCTACTTCCATATTTTGTACATCATCACTGTTTGCCTCTTCTTGTTGCTTGGATTTTCCCTCTTCTTTAGTTTCTTCTTTAAGCAGTCTGTATGATGCTTCTTTTACCACCTTCTCATTCTCCTCCTGCTGCACTTTCTGAACTTCAGCTTCCTTCTTCTTCTTCTCAACCTTTGCTACTGACCTATCTAATACTTGTTCATGATGTGTATCTACCTCAACCTCCTTATCCTTGTCAACGTTAGGACTAGAATTCGTTCCTTTTTTAAGACGATATCGATTGTTTAGATCAATCATGTTCTTTGCGCTTCGATAAAACTCCTCATCCTTCCAAAATAAGTGGCCATACTCATAGCCAATCCTACAAAAGCTACAGTGTGCTTGCATCTTTCCATTGGGATCATGCCTTCTAAAACTCTTCGCCCCAAAATGAAAGACTTCCAAATCTTCAACAAACGCTTCAGCTTCCTTTGCTTTTGCAACTTTATATGCTCCTATTACAATTGGCACTGGTGGGTAAATCAACTTCTTCTTTTCAACTAGAAAATGGCCAACTCCGTTTACATAAACTTGCCTAACAGCTTCTTTGTGTACCACAAAATCAGTAGCGTATTGGGGCATCATAGAAGGAGCTTTGCTTCCACCAAACATATGGATATACAATCCTTCCATGCATAAGTAATAATCTCCATACTGTTCAATGACTTTGATAGCATTCTCGGACATGCAACATGGTTCTTCCTTAAACATCAAGCGATACAGTGGTATGATGAATGATTCACATATTTTCTTATACTGACTTTTATACCTGTCGCGCCAAAGCATTTGATATGCTACATGCACAGGGGGGCCATTTGTATTCCAAACACATCCTAAACCTGGAAAAGGATATCTAATCAAGATACAATCCAACAAATACCCAGACATATGAAAATTAACATTATCCTCGGCTACTCCTTGTTGAGATGGAACAATGTTTGTAGATAAGCTGTCTGAGATGAGTGCAGACCAATTGAATACTGTACCATGTGTCGCAACATGGCACATCACAGGTGCCCAACTGAGTTTGTAAATATTCCCATCTGGCAATCCATAAATTCGGCTCAACATCAAAGCTATTAGGCGAAACGTGGTTCTCAGGTGTTCAGTGTCATACTCCCCGCTCTTTTTTGTCCTTAACTGTTTTCCAGGGATTGTCATCTTCCTAGCAAATTCCAAATAATTAAAATTTGCATCTTTTACCCATTGAATAGTCAACATAACATTAGCATGAGGATGGTTGTATGCTGCATCTAAGTGACCTTCCTGGAAGGATCCAATACCTTCACCAGTAGTGTCTGAAATCATTCTAGACGTTGCATCAGTCCTCTATATAATCCAGCCTATCACTTCTGAGCATGGAAATAGCTCAGGCCATGTTGCTGCTCTGTGGAGGTGTGACTTCCTGATATTCTTATAAACCAATAATTCCTCAATACTCGCATCTGGGAAATTTGTGTCCCTAATAGCTCTATATAACTCAGTCCATGAAAATTGCGGATATGATCATGTCACAGGCTTTGTGTCTCCAAACATCATGTAAAAAGTACAGAGCAACAAAACTTATATGTCAAGTTCAAACTCTACTACGCTGCCTTTGCTTCTTTCAAATCACATGTACATATCCAACCTGTCCAAATGTAAAAGCACCAAATCAAAAAATAACATTGAAATCTTATTTGCAGTCAATGGTTATGGTCCAACAACCATAATCTACAATCTTGCGAAGACAGAAAACATTATCATTAATTTGGGTGTCAACTTATACATTATTTTTTACCTTTAGTCAAACACAATGCATTTGTCCAAGTATGTTAATTTGCAAAGACTATATGTTCACTCTATGGATTGTTCATGGGTTTCGCAAATAACATGGAAAACAAAATACTGTAATTTATATGTTCTATAGCTTATTGTATTTTCAAATTATAAATTTATCCAAATAAACCATACTCCCACAACACAAATTTATTGACTTTCACTCAAATTTTAATAAATTATAATATTTAACTCCATTGGAACAACAGAAATTAGTCAAAATTCACTTTAACCATATCTTAAAATCACATCTACGCAAATATCACTTGTAAATTCCTGCACAAATCTGCAATTTATACCCCCAGGATCGTCACCATATGAGCCTCAATAACATTGAAAAAATGTAAGTCCTCCTACAATGAAAACTTTCATGCTACAACTCGATATCCTACGCGGAAAAATTTAGTTTGGTGAGTGTACAACGAAATCCGCAAAGTTGAAACGTTCACCAAATCGGATTTTGTTTAACTTAATTATTTAAAACCCCAACTTTTTGCATTTAATCTCAAACACTGCTGCCATGACCCCCAAGTTTGAATCCTCTTTCTTTAAACCCAAATTCTTTGTTTTGCAGGGCAATGCTGTGAAAGTGGGGTTTCATATAAGGATCAAAGCTCCAAATACTTTTAGCAGAGATGCAAAACACCTAAGAGAATCATTAAGCAGATTAGCCTATTGCTGTCTAGGTCTTTGACTCAACCAAATGCAAACCCTACATATCCACGAAAATTATATTCATTCGTTGTGAATACCCAGGTTAATAAGGCTATAACAATGAATTTAGAGGTTTATGAGAATACCCAACTAGATTATAATCATAGTTAGCACTTAGATTTTATCCCCGGTTGTAAAAGAATAACACCTAAGGTAACCTATTTCAAACCAATCTTTAGGTAGAAAACTTAGCCATTTTTTCCACCAGAGACGGCTCTATCACAAGATATATATAAAGGCTAAAAATATATAGAACATGCTCAAATTTCTCAAAAATGATTTACTTGGTTGAAAAGGAAACAAGAAACATTGGGCATACAGTCAATTTTCAGATACTTAATGTACCAACAAGTGATTTAATACCAAATAGATTTTCACAGAGGCAACATAGCAACCATATCACAGTCAATAAGATTTTGCAGGTAGCATAGAAAGAAATAATAACAGTCCTTCAACAACAGGCATCAAACTAGGATGAATCCATTGTCAACTTTAGAGAAATAAATTGATACTTAAATGCGATAGATCAAGCCATAACCAATATGAATCCCAATCTATTTCAAACGTTCATTTAAGCATAGAAGAAGAACATAATGGAAGATATAACAAAGAAAATAGACATGCACATGAAGAGATAAGCGAAAAGATAGACTGTAAAAATGATCAACACACGAATCTTTGGTCTTCAACAAAATAGGTATTTTCCACCGTACGGCTTTTTTATTCAAAATTTGACTTCAAAACTTATTGTCTCTCAAGGAGTTTCCAACCCCTTCAAAAATGATTCTCATTGTCTTTTATACAAAATTCGAAAGAAGTTTGACATAACCGCTTCTTTTAACTAATAACTGAAAATGTCTTAATTCCAAAGATAACAATCTTTAAACAATCTTTAAACAATATTACAACATTTTCTTTTAAAATAAAAACATCATTTTTGCCACTTAACAAGAGTTTCTGAATGCATCTTCATATATGAGCAGAATATCTCTGTCTTCCATATTTATCCACATAGTTCCATTGGTCAGTAGTGGGCATATCATAACTGGTCATTTCCTTTATTAAGACTCGCATTTCAATGTGACCTGCATAAGAAACAAAAGGAAGATTCTCACAGATTGAGATCAACATATTTAAAATTTCAAAGTCCTCCGCAATTTTCTCCATTAGAATCTTTCCAGTAAGCATATGATCCAAATGCTGACACTTTTTGTGATTCATTCTTATACCAAACAATAACCTCTTATATTCATTTGTAGAAATCAATTCATGATTTGCATCCCAAAAAGCAGGGAATCCTTTGATTATCAATTTTTCAAATTGTTTCTTAAACCTGTTTACTTCCTCTCATACATCTTCAGCTTTAACTTCAATATTTTCAATATGTGAATACTTCCCTAAAATTCTTCTAGCCCATGTAATGACTGAAATTCTATTCCTTATATCCATTGTTGTCAAATCCGCTTCAGTCAAACTATTTAGGAAAGTTATTGCTCTTTGTGCTATTTCCTTTGACTTTTTGTTCAGATTCTCTCTGGCTGCTCTACAGCTTTCAAAAGCATCTTTGGCCACTTTTTCTTTAACCTTCATATAATCAAGATAGGGTCTTAATTTTTCAACTTCTTTTATAATCTGATCCCACACCATATGCTTACAACCCTGCATTGCAGCTTGTCCTGTTACATGGGCTGACAATCTTCTATTGTTATCAGACAATTCTTGATTCTTTGCTTGCAAGGTTTCAATTTCCTTATCCTTTGTTTCATTGGCTTCTTTTAGCCTCTATGTTCCATTTTTCAATTCTTTAATCTCAACATCCTTCAGACTTATCTGGGACATGGCTTGTAAGAGATTGTCTGCTCCAGCTTTCTCTTCACCTGTACCTGCATATGCATGTTGCTGACCTAATTCTGTTAACTTTTTCTTTACCTCTTCCAATTGCTCTTCGAAACAAATCTTCTCTTTTTCCCAATGAACTTTTTCTTCAGCGAGCTTCAACATTTTTGCAGTAATATCTTTCACTTCATCTGACAGCTCTTCTTTTTCCTTCTCTAGTACAGTCAGTTCGGCTCCCTGGATAAGCTGAGCGTCTGGGATTTTCAGCCTCTGCTTTAACGTTCGAATTGTGATGTCCTTTTCTTTGAGTAAATTTGCTGCCCCATCTCCGTCTTTGTTTTCCAAATCTGATTGCAATCTTTTTATTTGTTGTTGTCGAGACTTATTTTCTGTCTTTTCTTGTCTCAACTGGTTATTTAATTTGTCTACTAAAATCTTCAAATTGTTAACTTTTATGATACCTTCCAAATAATCTGAGTATATAACTTCTCCGGTTTGTCTATGCAATAAGATTATGTCTAGAGCATTGATTTTTTTCAAGTCAACTTTCATTTCTGAGATCTTGTCTTTGGTAACAACTGAAAATTTAAGAGAGTTGTCTTTAACATTTCTGCTAGTAAATAAACTGACTTCTGTGTTGGATATACTCCTAACCTTTGGAAATAATTTACTGGTTTGTCGGGACGATTCTTGCTTATTTTGACTATGCTCATTAAAAACATCCATTATATTACATGGTTTATTTACATCTTTTTCCACCAGGGCTTCCTGAATACTATATTCATTTACCATGACCTCTGGTATTTTGATTTCGGTTTTTTCTTCCTTTTCTGAAAATGCCATTAGATCTTGTTGCTCATCCATTTTTAACTTTTTAACTTTTTCTACTTCTTCAGTCTCAATGTTAGCTATGTCTTGTGTAGACCTTTTAGACCCCACCATTGCAGTGTTCACCTTGCTTTTTGCCTCTACCATTGTACCTGTCAATATCATTTCTTTTTCTTGAGAATCAGGAACGATTTCTTTGGTCTCCTTATAGTCCAACCAATTTGCTCTATCAGACATTCCCTCAATCACCTGATGATCCAGCGCTTTGATGCAATGACCCGTTCTCCTTTTTGAAATTATGTTTAACAGATCATATTCGATGGCCACGTCTATCTCAAATTCCATATCTTTCAATAATTTTTCTATATAGATAGCAGCATTTTTGTTCTTCACTGTGAATGGGCCAAGTATAAACGGATACTTAATATCTGTTGCTTGTTTGAAAAACAAGAAATTATTATCTTCAACAATTAGTTTCTGCCTGAGAAACTCCAAGGTGAAAACCCTTAAGGTAAGAAACGCCGGTAAAATGTAGGGTTTATGTTTAAAGCCATATAACCTGATCACTGTACTGTTTTTTGACAGGAACCAGTCCCTTATAACATATTCAGTACTTAATTGCATCCATGTCTGCATCTCTGGTAGTACTCTAGGCAACCTTTCTCCATAAATCATTCTGTAAATTTCCGAGAGCATATAATTTATGTAATTAAACATATTATTCTCCAATAAATTTGTCGAAACTATCTCAGGGAATTGTAGGTCTTTGTGATTGGCCATCGTGATCATTCTCATCAAGAATGACTGAAATCTGAAGTGTTTGAGAGCAAGGAAATTAACCATCTGGTAATTCAGCCAAGAATTCTTCAAAGTTAAGTCGAGGAATTTGACTTTCATCAATCCCCGACGGAACTATACTCATTCTATACCAAAGGCTTAATTGAAACTTAGTTACGTACATGTTTGTGTCGAACCCTAGGACCAAATCTAACAAGGTTAAAACCAACTGGGTATTTTCATCAAATAGAGTGGCCTCTATAGGGTAAGCGATATCTGAAGTCCTTGCTTCTGGTTTAAGACATGTGGACAGGAACTTTTCTCTACTATCTTGAAGGGCTTGGTGATAAAACTCAATAGCATAGGTTTCCGAAAAACTTTCAGATTCGAGGGTTTGGGAAAAAATTATTTCTAGGGCTTCAATTATGACAGCGGGCTCTATTTTACAAATGACTCTACTTTTCCGACTGTCTAAGACAGTCCTTTCTTCTCTGGAATAATTATCAACACACCACGACACTAATTCTGGAAAAGACGGGATTTGGTCAGGGCAGAAGGTTAGCAAGGATGACTGGTGGACTCTGTGTACGTCTATACCTTCTTCTAACAACCTAGACAATTTAAGCTTGATTTCAGCGACCGGTAACCTAATTAGGGTATCGTAAACACCCACATCTCTGTCTTCTAGGGCTTCTTTGGCTTTAAAAACGTCTATATCATGCACAGTTTCCATTTAAATTGTTTTTTTTTTAACATATTGCTTTAAAATATGCGAGACAGGTCACCAGACCCTACCTATGCAGACACGTCCTTTATCCTTCTGACGTAACTGGCAATCTCCACTGGTCTTCAAAACTCCCGAGAACAGCGACACATAGACAAAATGCCGTTTTTGAAAACCCTTTTGTTTTATATAAGCTCTTTTTCTTATCTTTCTTGCAACTTTCCAGACGTATTTTCTTTCCAGCCGTTGATCACACGTATTAATGATTTGAGCCATCAGATCTTGCGCCCTTTATTCTCCACGACGGTATCCGTGATCCTACATAGTGGTTTTCCTTCTTGGTTTCGACTGCATGCAGATCAACCATTGCGTGACACCTGTCAAGGTGGTTTGTTTACCGCAACCACCCTTTCCCTTATCGAGTGTGCATTTCCCCTGATGCGGATGCATCTCATCCCTTGATCTTTTCTTAATGCATGTTGTCTGTCCGATCATCATCAATGTATGGTGCATCTCCCGTGTATTTCTGCATCCGCCATGTGCCATGGCCCACGCTTCCACATTTTACTCTTTGGCGGTTCCGCATAGCGCTTCAGTGGTTTGTGATACCACTATCGCGTCGATGCGGGACAATAGCATTGTGCCACGTATTCCAGTGGTATTGTATCCGCAACCGCTCACCATGGTTTTCACACGAGCTTTTTGGCGATGCGGGAATCCACGACAACCATCAATCTTTTCTTGAGCCATCTCCGCCGTTGGAACTTCGCCGGAATTTAATCTTTTCCTTTAAAATATGCGAGACAAGTCACCATACCCTACCTGTGTAGACACGTCCTTTATCCTTCTGACATAACTGGCAATCTCCACTAGTCTTCAAAACTCCCGAGAACAGCGACACATAGACAAAATGTCGTTTTTGAAAAACCTTTTGTTTTATATAAGCACTTTTTCTTATCTTTCTTGCAGCTTTCCGGACGTATTTTATTTTCAGCCGTTGATCGCACGTATTAATGATCTGAGCCATCAGATCTTACGCCCTTTATTCTCCACGACGGTATCCGCGATCCTACATAGTGGTTTTCCTTCCTAGTTTCGACTGCATGCGGATCAACCATCGCGTGACACCTGTGAAGGTGGTTTGTTTACCGCAACAACCCTTTCCATTATCAAGTGTGCATTTCCCCTGATGCAGATGGGTCTCATCCGTTGATCTTTTCTTAATGCATGTCGTTCGTCCCATCATCATCAATGTATGGTGCATCTCCCATGCCACGGTTATCTCCACATGCATCTCTCGTGCATCTGCCACGTGCCATGGCTCATGCTTCCACATTTTACTCTTTTGCGGTTCCGCATGGACGTGATAGTGGTATCACGATCAACCATCGCGTGACACCTGTGAAGGTGGTTTGTTTACCGCAACCACCCTTTCCGTTATCGAGTGTGCATTTGCCCTGATGCGTATGGGTCTCATCCCTTGATCTTTTCTTAATGCATGTCGTCCTTTCGATCATCATCAATGTATGGCGCATCTCCCGTGCCATGGCCATCTCCATGTGCATCTCCTGTGCATCCACCACGTGCCATGGCCCATGCTTCCACATTTCACTCTTTGGCGGTTCCGCATGGCGCTTCAGTGGTTTGTGATACCACTATCGTGTCCATGCGGGACAATAGCATTGTGCCACGTATTCCAGTGGTATTGTATCTGCAACCGCTCACCATGGTTTTCACACGAGCTTTCTGGTGATGCGGGAATCCACGATGGAATACTGCCACGTGTAGCTTTTCCTTTTGCTTTTATCCATGGTATATCAAAATACCGACTGACCTCTGAGCTCCGAAGTACGAGCATTTCTTTCGTCTGCACCTTGAGGCCCTTCACGAGCAATGACGGCTCCGTCCAGAGAGCGGGTGGCCTCGTGGTGCCTCCGACCCTGTACAGGAATAATAAGAACTTTATAAACAAAAATAAAAAGCCCATGAAAAAAACGCAGAGCAGAACCACGATGATAATCGCCCAGGATGGATTAAAACGAGCATTGAAGCAAGAATGAGGATGGTCCTACGCCCTTCCCATAGCTTTCACCCACAAAAAAAACGTATTGATAGCAAGAATGAGGAGTTTTCCTCTTTTGCTAGGTCGTTTCTTCTCCTCATATAGAATATAATATGTAAAACAAATTAGAATTTCAAATTGACAAAGTTTCGTTCAGAACTTCGCTGGAATTTAATCTTTTCCTTTAAATTTAATTTTGTCCAGACCCTACCTGTGCAGACACGTCCTTTATCCTTCTGACGTAACTGGCAATCTCCAATGGTCTTCAAAACTCCCGAGAACAGCGACACATAGACAAAATGCCATTTTTGAAAACCCTTTTGTTTTATATAAGCACTTTTTTTTATCTTTCTTGCAGCTTTCCAAACGTATTTTCTTTCCAGCCATTGATTGCACGTATTAATGATTTGAGCCATCAGATCTTGTGCCCTTTATTCTCCCCAGCGGTATCGATGATCCTACATAGTGGTTTTCCTTCCTGGTTTCGACTGCATGCGGATCAACCATCGTGTGACACCTATGAAGGTGGTTTGTTTACCGCAACCACCCTTTCCGTTATCGAGTGTGCATTTCCCCTGATGCAGATGGGTCTCGTCCCTTGATCTTTTCTTAATGCATGTCGTCCGTCCGATCATCATCCATTATGGCGCATCTCTCATGCCACGGCCATCTCCACGTGCATCTCCCGTGCATCCGCCACATGCCATGGCCCACGCTTCCATATTTTACTCTTTGGCGGTTCCGCATGGTGTTTCAGTGGTTTGTGATACCACTATCGTGTCCATGCGAGACAATAGCATTGCGCCACGTATTCCAGTGGTATTGTATCCGCAACCGCTCACCATAGTTTTCACACGAGCTTTTTGGCGATGCGGGAATCCACGACAACCATCGATCTTTTCTTCAGCCATCTCCACCGTTGGAACTTTACCGGAATTTAATCTTCCCAAAAATTTATTTTGGACTATAACGCTTAGCCCCTAGCGACTAGCCCCTCGACGTTCATTTTGCCCCTCCCAAGGCAAATGCTAGTTTAATTAACTTACAAAAAAGTACAAGATAGTACAATGTTTTACTTTTTAAAAAAGTTATTTATGTTTTACTTCGTTAAAAAGTTATTTATATGCATTAATCCACAATGTACGATTGAAACAAAAATTACATGTTATATTTTAGTAATATTTTTTTTAATTCTATGTTATGCTAGCTCGAGTTCTTTGCCAACACGAGTGAGTATTTATTTACTTTGGTCACTTTTAATTAAGGTTCAAATTTTGGTTTTTCAACTATTTTCTTTTATCTCTCTTTAAAATGGGAAAACCTTTAAACTTATCTGATACTTGTAACCACGTTCTTAGTATTCTTCAGGTTCCTAAAATATTATTTTATATTTTTCTTTTTCTTTTAATTCAACTCAAGGAATGTAACAATTGTAAATTGTTTTGAACAGTTTTTCAACATCAAAAAAATATTAAAATTTAAATATGGATGCTTTTACAATAGTTAGACATTGTCCTTACTCTTTTGGATTTTCACTCTGTTACACAACGAAAAGTCGACTTAATCAATTATTAGAATAATTGCAAATTGTTAAAAATGGTTTATTTGATATAATTACAAATTATTTTTAAAAATAATTTATTGTTCGAATTTTCAATAAAAATACAAATCCAAATCGTTTTAAATAAAGATTATCTACATCTTCATTTTGGTGTTCACTCGCAACTCCTTGGGCATGTGAACATCATATCTCTTCAAGGTATTAATGTAAAGTGAGACCAAAATCATTGATAGCTACTTCCAAATTCGGACAATCCAAGAGAGGAAACGGCAACACGTGCAGCAGCTGAAGTTTGAAAGTTAGGAATTTGTAATAGGTGAGGTGAGTTTTAGTCAAATTTGTCGTGCATGGATAGCATGTGGGGGCAGAGAATGAATAATGCTCACTACAAAATGTTGAAAATTGTGTGGTTTGGGATGATTTATTCTCAAAAAATTTTAAAACTAATTTGTAGGTTACAAATTAAGTACCATGAACAAGTTATATGTGACTTGTTCTCCATGCTTAGTTGTAATTATTTGTTTTATCTATGCCTTAGCTATATGTTACTTTATTTAGTTAAATGGGTTGTATGTGAATTTTTGAATGACGACCATAAAATCAATCTGGAAAGTCCACTTGTCCCATCCTCCTTCAATTTAGGAAAAGCATAGATGGTAGTCCACCACAAATTCTAAGATATAAACACTTATAGGTGTAATAATTAAAAAAATCAAATTTTTATATTTACACCTATAGGAATTTGATTTTTTAATTACACTTATATATGTTTATATCTTAGAATTTGTGGTGGACTACCATCGATGCTTTTCCTAGATTGAAGGAGGATGGGACAAGTGTATTGTCCAAATTGATTTTATTGGCGTCCTTCAAAATTAGAAATAAACAATTATAGAAAAAGGAATATAGTCTATCCTCTGTTTGCTCACCTTTATGGCGTGGCTTGCTTAAAGTTTCAGACTGGATTTTGCGCGATTTGAGGTGGCAGGTTGGCAACGGCAAGTCCATCAGGGTTGGCAGAGATTTCTTTCTGGGGGATATCGAACCTGTTTGTCTATCAAATAGGATCCGGGATTATTTAAATATCTTGGGTCTCTCTTCCTTGGACAGTATAAGGAATGTTAATGGTCATACTTATTGGCTACAGGCTTCTGATTTGGGTTTGATGGAAGAGGATGCCATCTCTTGGAATTCTTATATCAGGTCTCTCGGTTCGACTGGCATCATTTTATCAGAGCATGAGGATAGATTATTATGGTGTGGAAATGACAAAACTGGTGTTGTAACTGCAAAAACTTCATATGAGCGAATGATGCAGGAAAAATACATCTTTCCACAACACTGGTGGTATAGAAAGATTTGGAGATGGAATATTGGCTTAAAACACAAATGTTTCATTTGGCATGCACTACAAGGAACTATGAAAACCTGGGATAATCTCATAAAACGGGGGTGGATTGGACCTAACTGGTGTATTTTATGTAAGGAAGATGCTGAATCAACAAATCATCTTTTTATGTTCTGTCCTTTTGGTAAAAAAGTTTGGGATTTTTGTATCTCAAAGTTGGCAATTAATATGGAATGGAAGCAGGTGGATTTTGGGATGGCCTTGTTAGACTGGTTTCGTGCTCACATTGATACTATTCAGATCCCGATCCTCATTTCTTGGGCCATTTGGCTTTTTAGAAATTTATGCATATTTCAGGAAAAGGAGCCGGACGCAGTTGCTTGTGGTCTTATAGCTACTCAATTACTCCAACAATATTCTGGGACTCATCTTTCAACAAAGGAGAGAAGGATTGGTGAGTTTTTATTAGTTGTGAACAAACCCACTCTATTTTTTGATGGGGCGGCTCAATCTGGGATGTGCGCAACAGGTGGTATTATTTATCTGAATATAGATCATTATTACACTCTAAGGCTAAATTGTGGAAAAGGTAGCAATATGAAAGCTGAATTGTTAGCGTTGTGGTGTGTTTTGAAGTGTGCCAACATTTTTGGTTTGGTAGACATTATAGTTTTTGGGGATTCGCGTGTCACTATTAAGTGGGCGAACAAGGAATATGACTTAAATGTTTTAGCTCTCATCCACTGGTGTAGAAGGACCAGATTGGAGATTGATAAGCAGGAACAGATTACTTTTTCACATATCTTTCGGGAACACAATGGACAGGCTGATTTGTTATCCAAGCAAGCATTAGTGGGCTCTGAAGGTTTGCTACTCTGGGAAGAATGGTTGGAGTCCAGTAAGGTGGACGGTGGTGAGATTTTCTTTTTCTGAAAAGTGTTATATGGTCTAGATCTGGATACATTTTGTAGTCTGATATGTAATGGTGAAGAATTTTTGTTTTTTGGAGGATACTTTCAGAGATCACAACAGTGATTATAAAGCATAAACCTTATGTGAAAAAAGGTGGCTTTCATTGTACTATTTGATTCATATGAATAGCAATAGTACGTTTTTTTTTCGGTTGAAAAAAAACTCGTATCTCATGGATAACATGTAGGAAGAAACAACCCATTTGACTAAATAACGTAACAAGTAGCTAAAACATAGACAACAACAGGTGATTAGAACTAAGCATAGAGAACAAGTAACATATAACTTGTTCATGGCACTTAACTTATGACCTATTGGTGTTCACCTACCACAAGTTAAGTGGTTGTGCTAAAATTAATAACTATGTTAATAATAATTATAGAGTTAAAAAAATTATAATTTTAAATTTCAAATAAAATACAAATTTTATGATATTCTTGTCAAAATTAAACAAATAATAAAATATTTTTAGTTGCTTATAATTTATTAAGCTAATACTGCTCTATTTTCTGGCTATTACGTGGGCTTTTCTGACACTCCAACTATTTGGCACTGCTAAACGTGGAAGAAATACAACTCAAACGTGGAGGAAATACAACTCAAGTAAGCTCGCCTCATATAACAAGCTAATGTCAATTGAGAATCCCGAATCCCGATGATGTTCCACCAATGACTTGCAACAAGCTAAGTAATAACATGTAACTATTGTTAAATATTTGCTTGCCTTTAAAACTGATTTAAAATTTTCTATTTTAATTATGAAAATTTAAAATTAAATGAAATTAATTTTTTTATTTTATTTTAGTTAGAAAAAATTTAAACTAAAATTATTTTAATACTATCTTTTATAGTTATTATATTTAAGGATATAAAATTAAAATGAAGTAAATTTTTTTTCTCTTAATTATTATATTTAAAACTAATTTATTATTAAGCAAATTATATTTTATAATTCATTTTTCAAATAAAATTGTAGAAAACGAATAACTTTAAAAAGTTTATATATATATATATATATATATATATATATTCAATTAAGATTTAAATTTAATATGGAAATGATGAGGATTAATGACTTGTTGATTTTTTATTTTACTTATGTATTGATTATTTATGATTTAAAAATATTTAATACAAACTTTATTTAAAAAATTTGATTATAAAAATAAAAAAATAAATATTATTTGGGATTTTGGATTTTCTTGAGTGGATCAACAAGATTAACTTAAGTGTAAATATTAATTAGTTTAATGTTTAGTTTTTGTTAAACAATCAACCATTTTTATAAAACTAAGTGATTAGCTACATCTATAGGTATTCACCGACCACTTTACTTATAAATGTAAAGTATATAACTTTTACACTAAAATTAGAATTGCTTTAATATCTTCTTTCTAAAAAAATTAACTATTTGTTATCAATAATTGGCAAATATTTAACAACTTTATTACTAATTTAGTTTATTTAAAATGTTATTGTTTGGCAAATATTTAACAACTTTATTACTAATTTAGTTTGTTTAAAATGTTATTGTTTGGAATTTTATAATATGTTAACACTTAACAGTTAAAGTACTGCGTAGAAATATAATTTATAAACATTTATGTAAGCATTTTATGAATCCGTTCATTCGTATATATATAATTTGTAAAGCACGATGAGTTTATTGTTAATGAAAATGGTAACTCAGATTGAGCAAAAGAATTGATGAATATATTAGTTTTAGGAATAAATATTATTTGTTATTTTGTTATTTTTTTAAAAATATTATGATTAGAAATTTGATTTGTTATTTTGTTTTTCTAAATGTTATTATTAGTATATAAAAAATTATTTTATTTGTAAATATTAATCAAAATTATAATAGACAGTTTTAAAATAAAATAAAAATAATTTATAAATATTAATTAAAACTATAAAAAATGTTTTAAAATAAGATTTAAAATTATTTTGATTGAGTAACATTTGGTTTTTCTTGAATGTAAAAAAAAAAATGAAGGATGATGAGTCAACTCTAACTCACATTTACAGATAACATAGCGGCCAGTTATGACTATCCCAACATTTGCAGATAGCATAGCAGCCACATACAAGTATCCCCATATTGTAACCACTATATTATGATTGATTGGTTATAACGTATCCTAAAAATATAATAGAAAGTTTTAAAGTAAGACAAATAACATTTAGTTTTTCTTGAAAATAAAAAAAAATAAAGAATGATGAATCAACTCTAATTCACATTTACAGATAACATAGCAGCCACTTATGACTCTTCCAACATTTGCAGATAGCATAGCAGCCACATATAAGTATCCCCATATTGTAACCACGAAATTATGATTGGTTATAACGTATCCTAAAAATATAATAGAAAGTTTTAAAGTTAAGATTTAAAATTGATTTGATAAAATAGCATAAAATTGTTTTGATGAAGTAACATTTTTCTTAAAAGTCGAAAAAAACATGAAGGATGATGAGTCAAATCTAACTCACATTTACAGATAACATAACAGCCACTTAGCAGCCACTTATGACTATCCCAACATTTGCAGATAGCATAGCAGCCACATATAAGTATCCCCATATTGTAACCACTAAATTATGATTGGTTATAACATATCCTAAAAATATAAACATTTTAGATGATTTATTTTACAATTCCATCTCCACATTACATCGACATCATAGTGCGAACTTAGCTAACCTTCACAATACGCAAACGCCGGCGATATTAGACCACGTGCAACCGTCGATGTGTTTCGGACGGTCACAGTGAGACATTTAGCTAACCTAACCTAATCGTAGACATAACCTAACCTTAGCTAACCTAACCTTTGACCTTAATCGTAGACATAACCTTCACAATACGCAAACGCCGGCGATATTAGACCACGTGCAACCGTCGATGTGTTTCGGACGGTCACAGTGAGACACTTCAAGTGCAATAATTAGATGCTCCCTCACACAAGTTACTCCCTCGTGGTCTCGGAAGTCACACCCTAGTGATCTCAGGTTCCTCGAGCGAGGCTTCATGGCAGGATTTCTATATTAAAATCAGAGAGCATTCAGAATTTCTGGATCTGCAAGAGTTCTCTCCTCTCACCATCTGTTGAATTCAGAAGTAAACTGTGCAGTCTGTCGATATGAGATATTTATTCACGCCAACGGATATGGTGCAGTAGCAGCAGATGCAGGAGGAGGGGAAGACAGAGAAGCGGCCAGGCTACATCTCTCTGAGCACCTCCGCGATCATGCCGACAGACACGCGTACAACGCTAGTCTCCACCATGGACATCCGGCCTTCCTACATGAGCCACCATTGTCCCGCTAACCCACCTGGTAAATCGGCCGATTTGGAGACCAATTTGGCCTCCGCCGACCGAATAATCTCATACTGGGAATCCAACTCGCCTAAGGCCATGATTTTCGAGAGCATCCCCAAAGAGGCCAACGAGTATCTCGCCGCCGTGGACGATCTCCGTCATGTCATGGAAGAGCTAGCCGTAGCGCAGAGCAGCTCCGCCAAGCTGGTGCGGGCGGAGCGCCTCATGGAGATGTCAATGGCCCGCCTGGAGAAGGAGTTTCACCGAATTCTCTCAGCCAATGTCAAACCGACCATGGGCGCGCCAGACGATGGCGAATTGAGCCACGGCTCGTCGGACGACGGGTCGACAGACGAAGATGGCAGCAGCAGCGGGAGCCATCGGAGTCGGAATTCTAACGCCGACGAGATTTGTGAAATCGACATGATGCCGATCGACGCCGTGCTGAACCTTCGGAGCATAGTGAAGCGCATGGTTGCCAACGGGTATGGGAGAGAGTGCGTACGAATCTACGGGATGACCAGAAAGTCTGTAATCGAAGGTTGTCTCAACAGAATCGGCGCCGACCGGCTTAGTACGAGCGACGTGCAGAAGATGGAGTGGGAAATTCTCGACTTCAAGATCAAGATCTGGATACCCTCCGTGAGAATTGCGGTGAGGATTCTGTTCGCGAGCGAGAAACTGCTCTGTGACGAGATTTTTGCAGGTTTTAACCACGTCAGGGATTTCTGTTTCGCCGAGGTCGTTAAGGGGCCCACGATGAAGCTTCTGGCCTTTGGGGAATCCGTGGCCATGAGCAAAAAATCGAGCGAAATGCTCTTCAGGGTGCTCGACATGTATGAGTCTCTGCGGGACCTTATGCCCGACATCGACACCGTTTATTGCCAGGATTCGTGTGCGAGCTTCAGGACGCAGGCGGCCACGATCCTCGTTCATCTCGGGGAATCGGCACTCGGGATTATGACTGTATTCGAGAATGCAATCCAGGCAGAGAATTCAAAGACCCTGGTTCCCGGAGGTACGATTCATCCACTTACCGGGTATGTTATGAATTATCTGAGTTTTCTGTCTGATTACAAGGATACTCTCATGAACATGACGGCCAATGAACCCATTGATGAGCCTGATGATGAATTGGGCAGCCAGCCCTCCGCTCTGTCTGAGAAACTGGAATGGATTATCATAAATCTGCAGTGTAATTTAGATCTGAAAGCTAACCTCTACAAGGATGTCGCCCTTTCAAACCTGTTTCTAATGAACAATATTCATTACATTGTCAAGAAGGTCCAGGGTTCGAAGCTTTTAGGATTGTTAGGGTATGGCTGGTTGAGGAATAATCAGGGGAAGGTGGTTCATTACGCGGAAAATTACGAGGGCGCAGCCTGGATGAAGGCCCTAAATTGTTTGAGGGATGAAGAAATTCATGTTACTGGGCGGATTTCCAGTGGGGCTTCACAGCAGGCCCTGAAGGATAGATTAAAGTGTTTCAATTCTGCAATTGAAGAGGTGCTCAGAAAACATTCTGGTTGGATACTGCCGGATTTGCAGCTCCGGGAGGAGATTAGGATTTCTGTCGCAGAGAAGATAATACCATCCTATCGGTCCTTGTTGGGCAGACTCAGAAAGTATTCCGAAAGTGCAAAACACACTCAGATTTATATTAAGTACACACCTGAAGACCTGGAAGCTCGTCTGTTAGATCTGTTTCAAGGTAATCCATCATCCCGGAGTTCAGGGAGATCCTAAAAGAAAGGAAGAAGAGTACTGGTGTGGAACAAAATCCATTGGGAGGGATATTTTGTTTTAGTGAGATGATTGTACTGTATTAAGATAGCTTGTGATTGCAATTATAGACATCACAATAAGGCTTTTTACACAATGAAAATCTTGGTACTCAGGATTAAGACTCCTGGACTACTGATATCTATATATCTAAGTTTAACATTAACATTCTCGTGCACAATATTGCCAAGGAATCTCAGTGCTGGAGTTAACGTGCATGTTTTTCTTGAATTACTTGTTTATGTGTTTACTGCTCTGCACTCCCTGTTTTGATACGAAGTTTTACACTAAATTGAGACCCCAATACTTGAGGGTCTTATATATCTCTAATGATCACTGTGTTTCACATTGTGAAAATAAGATTTTGCTTGAATTCTATACAACCTGACTACACTATTGCCACAGAGGTAGTAGCTTTTCAGTGCAGTTGGGAATAAGATTTTTAGAAGCCAATGGTATTCATGTTGTGCTTCATTTACCAAAGAATGGTTCCAGATACTTCACTCTGTAGTTGATCAGTTCTAAATCTGTTGTAATTAAGGAAAATTCAAAATCCAAGCATTCATAAGTAGAGGGGTGCATGCACCTAAAAACACAAGCCTTGTCTTTTTATCCGAATGTCGGATGAGGAAGCGGTGTATTCTGAAACGGGGAGGCCAAGGGGATCTCCCTAAATTATTACATGGGGTTAAAGTATGCGCGTGTGTTAAACGCTCGTTGTTTAATTTTGATGTTGTTGCGCAACTAGAAGCTGTCATGTTCTCAATTTTGTCAGCAATATGAAGCAACCAATGATCCATCAAACTCCCCATAGGTCCTAGTGAAAATTAATAAATTAATTAATCAGGGGTAAAATATTGGTCAATTACACTATGCAATTAATTTAATTTGATATTTAATTATTAATTAAATATGTTGATCACTTGGAAGATGCCAAAGAATCCATGAGGGCGCATAAGGAGATAAGGATATCTCAATGAGATGTCAACCAAAGAGGAAAGTGAAAGAAGAGCGGAACAAAGCAAAAAGAAAGAAACTAGATAAAGCAAGGAAAAACTGGCAGAACGCTGAAAAGCAGTGCAAAGCATAAAAACAATACAAAAACAAACTAAAGCAGTAAAAGCAAGAAAACCAGGTTTAAAGTAGAAAAGCAGCGAAAAAACATAATAAAGTAGTAAAAGCAAGAAAGCAGACTAAAAGCAGTAAAGCAAGAGAAAGCAAGTAAAGCAGAAAGCAAGAGTCAAGGAAAGCAACATAGGCTAAATTTTAGCCAAGGAGGGCGACATCATGAAAGCAAGTAGGTCCAAGGCAAAATAAACTTACCAAATAAGCATTCAACTCACCAAAATATATTCTCTCCTAAAAATGATTAATTATTGCTTTATTATTTTTCATGAGAGAAGTCTAAAAGGAAAGAGCCAATGTCCAGGTTCAATGCATCTTACTCATGAATTACTTACCAAAGAAGCAAACCAAGTTATAAAAGAAGGAGGGTGCATCACTTTGATATCTTTAGACAGTTTATCATTTGTGAATGAGTAAGTTTTGAGCTTCTCTACGCTTTGGTGATGCACCCTTACCCACCTACAGGAGATGTGCCCCATAGTTCCTAGTCCAGTCTTCTGCATATGGTACTGTACAACCATTAATTGTTGATTTGTAGATCTAATCCAGCCCCTTGTCATGTAGAGATTGATCCTTCAGAGTGGATGCAAAGATCCAGGAAGAATTGAGGTGGTTTTGTTGAGTCTCACTTTGAGAGAGAGATCAGTTGTAGAGCTTGCAAGGAATCTCAGAAGTACAAAGTGCCTCACATGAGAAACCAACATCTCTTTGACCTCCTATAGATCAAATTCAGTGATTACACTTCTCCTTCTTACTCTTACTGAAGTACTCTTCTCCAAGTTCATTGTAAAAATTCAAGAGTTGATGACTGTCTGTAACGTCTAAGCTATGACACTTCTATATATTGCTTAATAATTTCATTCCTTGTTTGTTGCTGCATTTTTTATTTATGTCTGAGCCATATTAACCATCACAAGAAGACTTCGAGAGCCTTAGAGGTTGTTTTTGTTTACTGTTCTCGAGGCTAGTTTTTTTGTGATAACCCAAAACATTATTATTTTATTTTATTTTGATTTAATAATTGTGACAGTAATTTTGTAAGAGTTATTTAAAAGTCAAAAACACTAAGTGACAATTTGCACAACAAACTATTTTTATTATTTAATAAAAGAAAAATGCACTTGGAGAATCCAACTAAATGAGGGGACACCACCATGGCACAAAGAACACATGTAAGCCAGCAAGGGATATTTTCTACCGATCAAATCTAAACTAAAGCATCAACTACCAAAAAAAATCCTAAATCATAGGGATTGAAGGATTAATTGAAGATTTGATTGGGATGACACAAGACGTGGGAAAACTATATATATTAGTGCATTGAGTGTTGAAATATTGTAACTTTTAAGAATATTATATTTGTATTATTCCAGAGATGTTTCATTCCTCCGATGTGACTTTATTATGTATTCGGAGATGTTTATTCCTCCGATGAATTGTGGTAACCAGGGTTACTAGATATACCATGTGGGGGTCGGCCCTGAGTTAATTTATTAGGGGTTATTAGACTCTCTTAGGAGAGGTCGGCCCCATAGGTAAAAAGTCAATCGGGAAACAAGTATAAGTAGAGGAGGATGTTCCTCACTTAACTCACTCTTCCATCACTCGGAAAGTAGTGCACAAGTGAGAGAGAGGTCTGCATATGAGGTAGAGAAGGAGCTCTAGTCTTGGACTACATCTTGTATTTGGTTGATCATCTTATTGAGGAAAGCTTTGTTGGGTTTTTTACCCCATGAGGGTTTCCCAGGGTAAAATCCCTGTCTATCTTGTGATTGTGTTTCTTTCAGTGATCTTGCTAGTTAAATTAGTATAAACTTAACATGGTATCAGAGCTAGACTGAATAGGACATCTTTCACAAGGTGAAAATCTCTCTCTCTCCTCCTCCGGTGAAAATTAGGGTTTCTGCAAAAGTTGGTATTTTTGGATTCTGATTGCATGGCTGGATAGCCCTCTTCAAAATCGAAGTTTTGAGCCCTGGATCGAGGTTTTTGGTTGGATAGAACTCTGGGAAAGTCAAACCCTAGTTTGACCAAAAGTGCAGAATACCAAAAAACCAGAAAAGTTGCGAACCCGTGCACCAGAGAACCAGAAAAGAGAAGTCCAGAAAACCAAAAATTCTGTTGCAGATCCGAAAGGTGAAAAGTTGAAGTTTCCAGAAGCAGAACACACCAGATCTTCCAATTCAATCAAGCACATCTCCTGGTAAGTGTTACTCTATCTCTTGAGAAACTTCAATCTCTTTTGACCCCTACAGAAGATGGATCCAAGCACTAAGCTTAAAGACAAGCTAGAGGGTATAGAAAATTTTCGGGCATGGAAATACAGCATTGGCCTCATTCTTGAAGAGAATGATCTTGCCCAGTATATCAAGGATGAGATTGCAGAACCTGGAGAAGATGAAGCCAAAGAGAAGTATAGGAAGGATTGGATTAGGGAAAAGAGAATCATTGCTGATTCTATTAAAGACCATTTGATTCCCCAAGTGGCATCCAAGAAGACTCCAAAGGAAATGTATGATGCCCTTTCTAGAATGTATGAGGGAAAGAACATCAATAGGAAGATGAATTTGAGAACTCAATTGAAGAACACAAAAATGAACAAAGGAGAATTTGTTCAAGACTATTTCTCAAGGATCTCCTAGCTCAAAGAACAACTAGATGCTATTGGAGATATCCTTGATGAAGATGAACTAGTCATGACTGCTCTAAATGGTCTCACTAGACCATGGGAGTCATTTATCCAAACCATGTTTGCCAGAAAGGAAAGCATGAAGTTTGATGTGGTATGGGAAGATTGCATCCAAGAAGAAGCTAGGGTTTATGACACACAAGCCCTGCTCAAAGAATATGACCAAGCCTTAACTACACACACCAAGAGAAGGAGGAATCAATCTTACTTCAAGAAGGATAGTCACAAGGAGTCTCAATCTCCACAAATATTTCAGAAAAGAGGAAGAAGAAAATACTCTTCTTTCCAATGTTTCAATTGTCATAAAGAATGACACATTGCTAGATTTTGTCCCTCAAAGAAGAAGAAAAATCTTCATCATAAAAGACATCAAGCACATATTGCAGAAGATGAAAGTGAAGAAGAAGAAGAAGAAGAGGAAGAAAGGCCTCACAAGAAAAGATCTAAAAGAAAGGAAGAAGAAGAAGAAAGGCCCCTCCCTAAGAAAAGATATAGAAGGAATGAAGAAGAAGATGGAGAAGAGTATGTTCTATTCTCTGCACTCTCAAGATCTATAACACCTGGAGAGAATACATGGCTTATTGATAGTGGTGCTTCAAAGTACATGACTGGACAAAAGAAAACTCTTTCAAAATTGGAAGAGAAGACCTCTCCACAAAAGGTGTCATTAGGAGATGACTATCAATATCCCATCAAGGGAATTGGTGAAGCAAGCTACAAGCTTGATTCTGGAACACCATTAAAAATGAAAGAGATATTATATGTCCCAGGATTGAAGAAGAACTTACTTTCTATCTCATTTCTAGATAAGAAAGGTTATAGGGTTGCATTCATAGATGGACAAGTACTCATGTGGTCGAAAGGAAAATCAATTAAAGATGCAATTGTTATTGGTGAAGAGGAAGGAGGTCTATACAAACTCAGAGGACATCCAGAAGCTTCCCTTGTTCATGAAGCCACTAGTCCTAATGAACTATGGCATAGGAGGCTTGCTCATATTAACTACAAAGCACTACCTCATGTGAGTAAAGTTGTCATAGGACTACCAGATTTGAAGATTGATCATGATGGAACATGCAAGGGGTGTGCAAAAGGAAAGAATATCAAGAACCCTTTTCCAAAGAGTGAAACAAAGACCAAGAGTATTTTGGAATTGATTCATTCAGATGTATGTGGACCATTTCCCTTCACATCCTTGAGTGGATATGAATACTACCTTACATTTATTGATGACTACTCCAGAAAGACTTGGATTTACTTTCTAAAAGGGAAGAATGAAGTCTTTGGAAAGTTCAAGGAGTTCAAATCCTTGATAGAAACTCTTTCAGAAAAGAAGATCAAAATACTCAGGACAGATAATGGTGGAGAATACACTTCAAAAGATTTTGAAGTCCTTTGTAAAGAAGCTGGAATCAAGAGGGAGTTAACCACTCCCAACAATCCTCAACAAAATGGTGTTGCGGAAAGAAAGAATAGAACCATCATGGAAGGTGTGAAAACAATGATACATTATCAAGACCTGCCTATGTATCTATGGGCTGCAGCAGCTAGGACAACAGTCTATGTGCAAAATAGACTATCCCACAGTGCTCTTGATTTCAAGACTCCAGAAGAAGTGTTCACAAGGAAGAAGCCTGAGGTAAGTCACTTCAAGATATTTTGATGTCCAATATACATTCACATTCCAAAAGAAAAGAGGACTAAGTTAGATCCATCTGGAAAGAAGGGAATATTTGTTGGATATTGTGAATCATCCAAAGCATTCAGAATCTACATCCTAGGTTTTCATCATATGGAAATAAGTAGGGATGTGACATTTGATGAAGAAGCAGCTCTCAAGAGATCTAGGAAGTGCCAACATGAAGAGATATATGAAGAAGATGCACCTCCCAGAATCACAGAAGTTGTACCCATCCCTGAAGACATAACACCTGAAGACCATGACATGTTAGAACCTCAAGAACCCCCCCTTTCAAACATTTCAAGGAAAAGAAGACCAGCATGGGCCAGAGACATTATACTAGGAGCTGAAAAGTATGGGGCTCCTGAAGGCTCCACTAGAGTGAGCAAGAAACCAAAGCTATTATCCAACTATGTGGCTTTGATGTGTGATCTGGTGGATCAAGAACCTACTAGCAATGAAGAGGCAGTTCAGAAGAAAGAGTGGGTAGAAGCAATGACGGAAGAATACCAGTCAATAATGAAGAATAATGTTTGGGATATAGTTCCCAAGCCAAAAGACAAAAGTGTGGCATCTTCCAAATGGATATACAAAATAAAGCATGCTGCAGATGGTAGCATTAAAAAATACAAAGCAAGATTTGTTGCCAGAGGATTCTCTCAGAAAGAGGGAATTGACTATGAAGAAACATTTGCCCTAGTTGAAAGGTACACTTCCATTAGAACCATCATGGCACTTGCATCCATGATGAAATGGGATCTACAGCAGATGGATGTAAAGACATCCTTCCTGAATGGTGTGATTGAGGAGGAAGTGTACATAGAACAACCAGAAGGATTTGAGGTAGAAGATGGAAGAACCCATGTATGTAAACTAAAGAAGGCTTTATATGGGTTGAAGCAAGCTCCCAGAGCTTGGTATGGAAGAATTGACAGTTTCTTGACAAACTTGGGCTTTACCAAAAGTAAAGTTGGTCCTAATCTTTATCTCAAAGTTATGAATGATGAACCTGTCATATTATTGCTATATGTGGATGATCTATTTCTAACTGGAAATCAGAAACAAATTATCGAGTGCAAGAAGAAGCTCTCATTAGAATTTGAAATGAAAGATCTCGGTTTAATGCACTACTTCCTAGGTCTGGAAGTATGGCAAGGACCAAATGGAATCTTTCTCAACCAAGGTAAGTATGCTGTGGAAATCTTGAAAAGATTCGATATGTTGGAATGCAAAGCCATGGCCACTCCCATGGAATCCAACTTAAAGCTATTAGTTGATGACTCTTCAGAACTAGTGGATATGACTCTATACAGACAGATTATTGGATCATTAATGTATCTGACAAATACTAGGCCAGACATATGCTTTGCGGTGAACACTCTGAGTCAGTATTTACTGAAACCAAGACGAGTTCACCTAATTGCTGCAAAGCATGTGATGAGGTACTTAAATGGTACGATAGACTTTGGTCTCTATTATCGTGGAGATCATGACTTCAGATTATATGGCTACACAGATGCTGATTGGGAAGGAAGTGTATCAAATAGGAAGAGTACATCAGGTGGATGCTATTGTCTGGGGTCTGCCAAGATCTCGTGGTTTAGCAGAAATCAGTCAAGTGTAACTCTTAGCATAGCTGAAGCAGAATATATAGCTGCCTGCTCTGCTAGTTGCGAAGAAATATGGCTTCGAAAGTTATTATCAGGATTGTTTGACTTAGAGATGGACCCCACTGTGATTCTATGTGATAACCAGAGTTGTATCAAGATGACAGAGAATCCAGTGTTCCATGATAAGTCAAAGCACATAGAGATCCGATATTTCTATATACGATATATGGTGTAGAAAGGAACTATAAAGCTTGAATTTGTAGGCACTGATGAACAAGTTGTTGATATATTGACCAAACCTCTATCTCGAGTAAAGTTTGAGTATTTCTGAGACAAGCTTGGTGTGGTTCAGAAGGACCCTCCTCGAAAGGGGGAGTGATATGGTTTATAAATCTTTGGGTACTAGTATTGATGAGGATACCTACATTGATGAGATTGCCTATATTGATATGGATACTTGATATGTATTGATGAGGATACTTGTATTGATTGATATGTATTGATGAGGATACTTGTATTTGATGATATGTATACTTGTATTGATGAGGATACTTGTATTAATGATGTGTACTAATGATACCTGTATTGATGAGGATACTGTATCGATGAGGTGGGGATTGTATCACCCCGGGACTTCGGTCCCTTGAATTGATCCGTAGACATATGTCTTCGAGAATGAAATCCTTAGTGGACAGGTGGGGATTGTATCATCCCCGGACTTCGGTCCCTTGAATTGATCCGTAGACATATGTCTTCGAGAATGAAGTCCTTAGTGGACAGGTGGGGATTGTATCATCCCCGGACTTCGGTCCCTTGAATTGATCCGTAGACAGATGTCTTTGAGAATGAATTCCTTAGTGGACAAGTGAGGATTGTATCATCCTTGGACTCCAGTCTTAAATGATCTGTATATGTATGTCTCCGAGAAGTGGTCCTTAGACTTTGTCTAAGTTGACGAGTGGATTGCATCATCCCTAGACATGATGAGGTGTCTTAAATGATCCGTAGACGTATGTCTCTGAGAAGTGGTCCTTAGACTTTGTCTAAGTTGACAAGTGGATTGCATCATCCCTATACATGATGAGGTGTCTTAAATGATCCGTAGACGTATGTCTCCGAGAAGTGGTCCTTAGAATTTGTCTAAGTTGACGAGTGGATTGCATCATCCCTAGACATGATGAGGTGTCTTAAATTGTAATGTCCCCATTTTGACCCCCGTTGCATTAAATCGTAAATGATGTAAATATTGTTATTTAATCATGGTGAGGAGCTCAAGGCCAAGGCCCCACCATTGATTTAGCGTTTTATGTATCGGCAATTAAAAAAAAATAGATGCCTATGGTTCTTGTGCTAGATAGGCACAATGTAAATTAAGACATCATGTAAATAAGAATTGTAATGAAAAACCCACAACTGACTATGCAATGCAACAAAGAGATGGGGGCATGATTCTACAAGGAATAGGGGGGAAATTATTCAAACCCCTTGAGCCAATGGTGTTAATCCATGTGTCAATGAGAAAAACCATAAACCACCAACTACCCATTTTGGGTTATGCACCCAATAATTTAATTCTTTCAAGAGTTGGTTGAGGCAGTTAGTGCCTTGGGAATGGAGAGGTATGGAAGCCAATTTCGTGCATGGGCAAGCCATCAACCTGGGAATTCATATTTTTGCTTCTTGGGTAAGAAAACACCCACGAAATGGTGCCCAAAGCCATTCTAAACCCAGAGTTTTTCCTCTCTCACGCAGTCTGAACTACTGGGTCTTTCCTTCATCACGTTTTTCACCAATTTCTTGCATTTTCCATAGCTGGGAGCTCGTTTTTGTGTTGCACAGTGGCTGGGAGAAAGAGAGTCACGTTTTGGGGGTTTATAGAGGTCGTTTCAGCCCCTGGAATGCATGTAAACGTTTTCTGAGAACGAATGGCTCTCCCAGGGTTTATTTCCCATCTACCAGTTCGTTTTGGGTTGCCCACGTTTTTCAGCACTTGTGTTTTGTTGTAGGGTGCATCCCTGTGTTGGTTGGAAATTATGAGCAAGAATTAGGAGTGGAAGTGGACCAGAATTGGCTTGATAAACCTAGTGAGGAGGTAACCTCTGAAGAGTATCAAAAGGGCTAGTTGCTCTTCTATGCACACCTTAAAGATCACTAGAATGGAAGGTATGGCCTGAGGGGCTGTGTATTAGTGAAGGGAATACTTCCTTGTGCCAGGTGTGTAGGTATTGTGGGGACCAAGCTAGATAGATCTTGCAGAGGGTTCCCATATCTCTATGGATGATTCCACTAGCTTAGCAATTCTTCCTTCCATTGCCTAACAGCCTGATAAACCCAACTGTAGCTTGGCTTGGCTGATTTGGTGTATCTTTGGGCTATGTGTGAGTCTGTTGTTCCCTGATTCCTTGTAGAGATCATGCCCAGCTCGGGGGTGGTAGTGTGTTGAGATATTGATAATCACAACTGGCCTATGGTTGGGTGGAATGTTGCAGTTGCATAGCTAGTTGCTCGGGGCTACTTTGTTATAAGTTAAGTACTCTCTTGTGTTAACTTTGCACTTATTTATTTGATGGATATCGTGAATGTATGATGGATGTGTTATTGAAATTACCTCCACTGTGTTTTCTTATAATTATACATTTCCATATGCCTTTTTATATTATGTGAATGCTTATTTAAAAGTACATGGGGCTAGATGCCCAGCTTTAGCATCACGTTCTCTCTATCATGCTGGTATGATGGGAGGGGACATTACATTTTGGTATCAGAGCCATAGGCTACAACATTGGGCCTCTAGGGGCCAAATCTGATTACAATTACAAGGGAAGATTCCTTCCTGATCACCACAGGTTACAGTATCAAGACTAAATCGGCTAAGTTGGATAATTGAAGAGGTAAGATCACCTCCTTTTGAGCAGTGAGCATCCCTGAAAGAAAGAAAAATCTGAAATTGTTCTAAGTGTTTTTGAAACTTTTGTCTAAGTTTGTGGCGGAAGAGTTGGTGGAAGTTTTCCAGAACAGCGGAAGAGTTGGTGGAAGTTTTCCAGAACAGTGGAAGAGTTGGCGAAAGTTTTCCGAAACAACGAAAGAGTTCGCGAAAGTTTTCCAGAACAATGGAAGAGTTGGTGAAAGTTTTCGGAACAGTGGAAGGTTTGGCGAAATTTTTCCGGAATAGCGGAAGAGTGGGCGAAAGTTTTCCGGAACAGCCGAAGAGTTGGCGAAAGTTTTCCGGAACAGTGGAAGAGTTGGCGAAAGTTTTCCGGAACAACGGAAGAGTTAGCAAAAGTTTTCCGAAACGATGGAAGAGTTGGTGGAGGTTTTCCGGAATAGCGGAAGAGTTGGCGAAAGTTTTCCGAAACAGTGGAAGAGTTGGCGAAAGTTTTCCGGTACAGCGGAAGAGTTGGCGGAATCTTTTCGAAACGGCGGAAGAGTTGGCGGAAGTTTTCCGGAACAACGGAAGAGTTGGCAAAAGTTTTCCAGAACGGCGGAAGAGTTGGTGGAAGTTTTCTGGAACAGCGGAAAGAACTACCGAGTTGCACCAAATTTGTCGGAAAGAAAAGCTGAGTTTTGGCGGAGAAACTCAGTGAGTTCGTCCACAATGGCGAAAGAACTCAGTGAATTGCTCCAAAACAGGGAATTTCAGCTGTTTTCCAAGGATATTTTTCAGGTGCCGAAAGTTGAAAATTGCCATGAAACTTATGCGCCAGATTGCGTGAAATTGAGGAATTATAAAAAAATAAAAAATAAAAATGAGGGCGCTGCCCTTGACCCGCCCTGCAGTGGCGGGGAAGCCACAAGGGGGCAATCCCCCTTGACCCACATCGCCCCCCTCATATGTCGTTGATTGTGAGAAAATTTAAATGGTTTGACAAATTGTCAATATAATATTTTCCCACGTGCATGAAAGTAGTTTATGAATTTCTGAGAATATAATGCAACTAACAATTGTGTTAATGAACACATTTTGCAGAATCATAGTTACATCAAGGCAGCACTCTAGATAGTACAGTTGGAAAGTTTTGAATATTGGTTAGGCCAAGAAAATCAACATCATGGATGATGCACAGGATCCCTATGAGCCTGAGACAGATGCCATGGGGGAGAACATACATGTTGAAAATGATGAAACAAAATCTAATGGGAGAAGAAATCAAGAGACTCCTCCAGGTATTGCAGCCACCGTGAGAAGCCTAAGGGTGGAGTTGCAAAGCTGTAGGGAAGATAATGAAAGGATGATTAAGGCTCAGGAAGAACAAAATCAGTTGAATGTAGCCATGCTACAGAGTTTGACAGACATCCAAAGGAAAATAAACTCTGGGCATCAGACATCAAATCTAGAAAGGGGTGGGAGTAGTTGTAGAAGGAATTCCCGTAAGAGGTCCAGTAGCTCAAGAAGAGTTTCTACAGACAGGACATATATTCCAGAAATCTCTTCTAATGAATCATCTGACTCTGAAGAATCCATTGAGGGTTCAAGCTCTTCATCTCGCAGGAGTAAGAGGAAGAAGCGCTACAAGAACAATTCACATGGGGAATTTAAGAAGGCGAAACCTCCTACATTTGATGGAGAGATAAAGTCTGGTCAAGAAGCTGAATCTTGGCTTCTTGGGATGAGAAAGTATTTCCAAGTCCAAGACTACTCAGGAAATATGAAGGAAAGGGTAGCCATCTTCAACTTGAATGGAAGAGCATCTATATGGTGGGAACACATCAGGAAAGTCAAGAAGATCAATGAAAGGAAGATTGTGTGGAAGCAGTTCAAGAAATACTTCAAGCAAAAGTAACTCTCTGATAGGTACTATGATGATAAGATCAAAGAGTTCCACGAGCTGAGATTGGGACAATTGACCATGGAAGAATATGCAAACAAGTTCTTGGAGTTGCTGAGGTATGTCAGGTATATTCGAGATGATAAGGTGAAAATTTAGCGTTTCCTGAGTGGACTGCCCTAGTCATATAAAAATAGAATTGAGTTCGATGAACCTCGAACTCTAGAGGAGGCCATAAGAAAGGCCAAGTATTGCTTTGATCAAAACATAAGCAAACCAGAATTCCATAAGGCATGGAAGGATAAGAAAAATGAAAAGTTTGGTCAAAGGAAGAAGGGGTTCAAGCCTCCTCAATTCAAGAATCAGCAAAGGGTCATCACAGGTGGTGACTAAGCCAACTAGGATGATGGGAGACAAGCCAAGAGATCCAAAGGAGCCAAGAGAACCACTTCAATGTTGGCATTGTGGAGGAGACCACATGCTTAGGAACTGTCCACATCGGAATGGGAATGCAAATCAAGTCCACAACATCCAGGGAGCTGAAACTGTGGGTCAAGTGGCGAGGACAATCCCTAGAATCTATGCAGCACTAGATGACCGCTAGGCAGATCATCAGTCAACTGTGGTTGAAGTTGAAGGTAAGATTGCTAAGCAATCTATGTCTATTTTGATTGATCCTAGATCTACTCACAGTTATGTCACTCCTAGAATTGTTGAGATTTGTGCTTTCAAGAAATTAAAGCATAGTAAATCATGGTTAGTTCAACTAGCCACTGGAACAAAGAGAAAAGTTAGTGAAATAGTAGAGAAATGTCCATTAGAGATGGATGTGCTATTCACTTATGCAGATCTGAATATTTTGCCACTTGGTTCCTATGATATTCTCATTGGAATGGATTGGTTAGAAGTACACAGGGTTAAACTTGACTGCTACAATAAGACATTTGAATGCATGGACGAAGAAGGAAACCCGAGGGTTGTAAAAGGCATTCTAAAGGTGACCTCTGTTAGACAGGTTTCAGTCATGCAGCTGAAGAAGTTATGTAGAAAGGGATGTCAATTGTATGCAGCCCACCTTTTAGAGGCAGCAGAGAATGAAACTCTTAAATTGGAGGACTATCATGTACTGCAAGAATTCAGGGATGTTTTTCCTGATGAGATTCCAGGACTCCCTCCAAAGAGAGACATTGACTTTACAATTGAACTTGTGCTAGGAGCGGCACCGGTGTCTAAGACACCCTATAGGATGAGTACACCGGAATTGCTGGAATTGAAAATGCAATTACAAGAGTTGCTGGAAAAGAAATATATTAGGCCAAGTGTGTCCCCGTGGGGAGCACCTGTTCTATTTGTGAAAAAGAAAGATGGAACGCATAGGTTATGTATTGACTACAGGCAGTTGAACAGAGTCACTGTGAAGAACAAATACCCATTGCCCCGAATTGATGACTTTTTTGACCAAATGAGAGGAGCAAAGGTATTTTCAAAGATTGACTTGAGGTCTGGTTACCATCAGGTAAGAATCAAAGAAGAAGATATTCATAAGACAGCCTTTAGAACAAGGTATGGACACTATGAGTTTGTAGTGGTACCATTCGGTCTCACAAATGCACCAGCTACATTCATGTGTATCATGAATAATGTTTTTAGCAAGTATTTGGACAAGTTTGTTCTTGTATTCCTAGACGACATTCTCATCTATTCTAAGAATGAAGAAGAGCATGAAGAACATTTGAGAATGACAATGCAATTACTAAGGGAGCATAAGCTGTATGCAAAGTTGAGAAAATGTGACTTTTATAAAGATAGAATTCATTATTAGGGTCACATCATCTCCGACGAAGGAATATCTGTAGACCCTGAGAAGATTGAAGCCATTATGAATTGGTCAACTCCAAGGAATGTGACTGATGTGAGATATTTTATGGGCCTTGCTGGTTACTACAGGAGTTTTATCGAAGGATTCTCCAAGGTTGCAAACCCAATCACTTCTTTGCAAAAGAAGGGGATAAAGTTTGAATGGTCACCAAGATGTGAGGAAATTTTTCAACGGTTGAAGAATCTTCTTACAAGTGCACCAATTTTGAAAATTGCAGACCCAGAAAAAGACTTTGTGGTGTGTACCGATGCATGCAATAAAGGACTTGGAGGAGTTCTTATGCAAGACAACCACATGATATGCTATGAGTCAAGAAAGTTGAAGGAGCATGAGAAGAACTATGCTACTCATGATATAGAAATTGCAGCCATAGTACATGCTTTAAAGATGTGGAGGCATTACTTAATGGGAAGAAAATTTGAGTTAACCATTGTGGTCTGAAATACTTGTTTGATCAGCCAACTTTAAATGCTAGGCAAGCTAGATGGTTGGAATTTTTGTGTGAATTTGATTTTGAAATCAAACACATAAAAGGGAAAGAAAACAAGGTGGCTGATGCACTCAGTAGGAAGGTACATTAAATGCATGTGGCAGCACTTAGTACTTTCCAACCAAATTTGAAGCAGCAGATTGTTAACCATATTGTTGAGGATGAAGTGTACGTGCAGATAAAGGACAAATTGCAGCAGCAAGACCTTGGCAAGAAGTATGAAGGCTATCATTTGGGAGAAGGCAGACTTCTTACTTATAAGAATAGATTCTATATTCCCAATGCAACAGATTTGAGGAGGATTGTTATGGATGAAATCCATAAAGCTCCATACTCTGGTCACCCAGGATATCAGAAAACAATTGCTACAGCAAGAAAATATTATTTTTGGCCAGGCATGAAGAAGGAAATCGTTGAATACATTTCTAAGTGCATGGAATGTCAGCAGGTGAAGAGTGAACACCAATATCCAGCACGTTTATTGCTTTCAGTGCTAATTCCATAATGGAAATGGGAAGTAATATCCATGGAATTTATTACAGGATTGCCAATGATTGTGAGACAACATGATTCCATCATGGTTTTGGTGGACAAGTTAACAAAGGTAGCACATTTTATACTGGTTAAGTTCACACATAAAGCCGATACCATTGCAAATGTTTTCATGAAGGAAATTTTCAGATTACATGGGTTGCCTAAGGCAATAATTTCTGACAGGGATACCAAGCTCACTTCCAATTTTTGGAAAGGTCTCTTTGAAGATTTGGGTACACAGCTAAGCTTTAGTACCGCATACCATCCTCAAACAGATGGGCAAACAGAAAGAGTAAATCAGGTGCTTGAAGACATGCTTCGCATGTATGTAATGGACAAACCATCCAAGTGGGAGGATTATCTACACTTGGTAGAATTTGCATATAACAATGGGAAAAAAGCATCGTTGGGAATGAGTCCTTATGAGGTTTTGTACGGCAGAAGGTGTAGGACACCAGTGACTTGTGACAATCCAGTGAACAAAATTGTACTTGGGCCAGAATTGCTTAAGAAAATGGAGCAAGAAGTTGCCAATATTAGACAGAATTTAAAAACAGCCCAGGATAGACAGAAAAGCTATGCAAATAAACATAGAGTGCATAGGGAATTCAATGTTGGGGATCATGTGTATCTTAGAGTGAGATCAAGGAAGAGTTCCTTGAAGCTTGGGAGTTGTGCCAAGCTATCACCTAGATATTGGGGGCCATTTGAAGTGCTTGAAAGAATAGGGCCAATTGCATATAGACTTGCATTGCCTGCTAGCACTAAAGCTCATAATGTTTTTCATGTCTCTTTGCTTAAGAAATATGTACATGATCCTAACCATGTGATTAATTGGGATGTGATCCACGTGGAACCCGAGGGAGAATTCCAAACCGATCCGTTGTGCATCCTAGACAAAAAGGTAACATTGCTCCGGAACCAAGCCATCGGACAGGTAAAGGTGCAATGGAAGCACTACAGTCCCGATGATGCTACATGGGAGCTGGAGGATGCCATGAGAGTGGCATATCCATTTTTGTTCAATTTTGATGAGCACTGAGGACAGTGCTAATGTAAGGGGAGGGGAATGTAATGTCCCCATTTTGACCCCCTTTGCATTAAATCGTAAATGATGTAAATATTGTTATTTAATCATGGTGAGGAGCTCAAGGCCAAGGCCCCACCATTGATTTAGCGTTTTATGTATCGGCAATTAAAAAAAAAATAGATGCCTATGGTTCTTGTGCTAGATAGGCACAATGTAAATTAAGACATCATGTAAATACGAATTGTAATGAAAAATCCACAACTGGCTATGCAATGCAACAAAGAGATGGGGGCATGATTCTACAAGGAATAGGGGGGAAATTATTCAAACCCCTTGGGCCAATGGTGTTAATCCATGTGTCAATGAGAAAACCCATAAACCACCAACTACCCATTTTTGGTTATGCACCCAATCATTTAATTCTTTCAAGAGTTGGTTGAGGCAGTTAATTCCTTGGGAATGGAGAGGTATGGAAGCCAATTTCGTGCATGGGCAAGCCATCAACCTGGGAATTCGTATTTTTGCTTCTTGGGTAAGAAAACACCCACGAAATGGTGCCCAAAGCCATTCTAAACCTAGAGTTTTTCCTCTCTCACGCAGTCTGAACTACTGGGTCTTTCCTTCATCACGTTTTCACCAATTTCTTGCATTTTCCATAGCTGGGAGCTCGTTTTTGTGTTGCACAGTGGCTGGGAGAAAGAGAGTCACGTTTTGGGGGTTTATAGAGGCCGTTTCAGCCCCTGGAATTGATGTAAATGTTTTCTGAGAATGAATGGCTCTCCCAGGGTTTATTTCCCATCTACCAGTTCGTTTTGGGTTGCCCACGTTTTTCAGCACTTGTGTTTTGTTGTAGGGTGCATCCCTGTGTTGGTTGGAAATTATGAGCAAGAATTAGGAGTGGAAGTGGACCATAATTGGCTTGATAAACCTAGTGAGGAGGTAACCTTTGAAGAGTATCAAAAGGGCTAGTTGCTCTTCTATGCACACCTTGAAGATCACTAGAATGGAAGGTATGGCCTGAGGGACTGTGTATTAGTGAAGGGAATACTTCCTTGTGCCAGGTGTGTAGGTATTGTGGGGACCAAGCTAGATAGATCTTGCAGAGGGTGCCCATATCTCTATGGATGATTCCACTAGCTTAGCAATTCTTCCTTCCATTGCCTAACAGCATGATAAACCCAACTGTAGCTTGGCTTGGCTGATTTGGTGTATCTTTGGGCTATGTGTGATTCTGTTGTTCTCTGATTCCTTGTAGAGATCATGCCCAGCTCGGGGGTGGCAGTGTGTTGAGATATTGATAATCACTACTGTCCTATGGTTGGGTGGAACATTGCAGTTGCATAGCCAGTTGCTCGGGGCTACTTTGTTATAAGATAAGTACTCTCTTGTGTTAACTTTGCACTTATTTATTTGATGAATATTGTGAATGTATGATGGATGTGTTATTGAAATTACCTCCGCTGTGTTTTCTTATAATTATACATTTCCATATGCCCTTTTATATTATGTGAGTGCTTATTTAAAAGTACACAGGGCTAGATGCCCAGCTTTAGCATCACGTTCTCTCTATCATGCTGGTATGATGGGAGGGGACATTACATAAATGATCCGTAAACGTATGTCTTCGAGAGGTGGTCCTTAGACTTTGTCTAAGTTGATGAGTGGATTGCATCATCCCTAGACATGATGAGGTGTCTTAAATGATCCGTAGACGTATGTATCCGAGAAGTGGTCCTTAGACTCTGTCTAAGTTGACGAGTGGACTGCATCGTCCCTAGACATGATGAGGTGTCTTAAATGGATCATGTGTGTTGCAGGGTATGCTGATGATCGTGTGATGACGATGTTGATGATCGTGTGATGACGATGCTGACGATCGTGTGATGACGATGATCGATGTTACAGTAACTGCTTGAGTTATTGATGATGTTGAGAAAGCTTCCAATGATTTATAGATGTATCATGTAGTCGATGACTCCTTGCTCCTACAAATGTTGTTATAATATCCTTCTCGTTAAGGGCGAGTGTTGAAATATTGTAACTTCTAAGAATACTATATTTGTATTATTCTGGAGATGTTTCATTGCTTCGATGTGACTTTATTGTGTATCCGGAGATGTTTACTCCTCCGATGAATTGTGGTAACCAGGGTTATTAGATCTACCATGTGGGGGTCGACCCTGAGTTAATTTATTAGGGTTATTAGACTCTCTTAGGAGAGGTCGGCCCCATAGGGTAAAAATTCAGTCGGGAAACAAGTATAAGTAGAGGAGGATGTTCCTCACTTAAATCACTCTTCCATCACTCGGAAAGTAGAGCACAAGTGAGAGAGAGGTCTGCATAGGAGGTAAAGAAGGAGCTCTAGTCTTGGACTACATCTTGTATTTGGTTGATCATCTTATTGAGAAAAGCTTTGCTGGGTTTTTTACCCCATGAGGGTTTCCCAGGGTAAAATATTTGTCTATCTTGTGATTGTGTTTCTTTTAGTGATCTTGCTAGTCAAATTAGTATAAACTTAACACTGAGATAACATGGGATTCCATGTTGTGCATGGAGAAACTGTGTTGAGTGTTTTCTCTCTTTTCATAAGTCTGAACTCCGATAGAGAGAGAGTGTTGCATGGAATTAATTGATTGACGTTCTTGTGCATGGTGATGATCCAACTCGAGGGTGGAGTTGGGAAAACAGTCGAGTTGCTCTCTCCTATGGTTGGGAGGAGTTGATTCTCCAAGAATCCATTTTCAATATTCAAGTAAGTGGATTTGTGTTTATTGTAATGGTAGAATGCATCAGTAAAAGTTTTTCTTTCTCTTTCTTTATTCATGGTGGCATTGCTTGGGGTTTTGATTAAGGATATTATTATGGAAAAATATTGAGGGTAGACTCGTAGTATGGTACTCAATAGATCGTTTAATATTATTTTTTCCTTAATGAATATGTTCTAATTAAATGACATATTCATTGCCATGTGAATTCATGAAATTGAAATGTTGGTTCTTTTATGAAATTCAATTAAGATTTATGTAGTTATTCCCATATATGAATGCATTGAGTAAATTTGGTGTTGACCTGGTCAAAATTGAGTCCCTATGTTTAGAAAAGGTTATATAGATAAATGTAGAATGGATCTTTGACCAATCTTAATATTTATGTTAATACCCTGTAAGTTATAAAAATATATCATATATTTGTATAACACTAAGTCTAAGCAAAATTTTGCGCATATGTTATTCTCTATTGTTATATTGAGTTCGAATCATTAATAATATGTCAGCATTTTATGGATCCACGCATCATAAAACCAATCTCTACAGTTTTAGTAATCATACTGATAAACGACCAAAGATGTAAATTCCTATGAATTTCATGGATTGGATCCTTATTACACAGAGTAAAATATTACCAATCCTTGCAACTACTCTATTCCTTTGCAAATCAATAGATCGGAGTTTGGCTAGACTCATAGATGAATGAACGATATCTGTGGTTTACATAGAGTTTATTTATTTACACAAATTCTGGGTATAGACATTTTTACTCTGTTATCTTTGCATGTTTGCACTTTAACTTATATAAATAAAAGCATTTCCTGTGATGTTCTATAAACTACAACAGATTTGGGTTAAATATATCTTTGATAATGTTATATAAACACTGCGATACAGATTGAGATTATGGTGGTTGCATTAATGGTTGAAACTTATGCATTTCTTTTTTAATGTTGTTTCCTTCCAAGCAGATCTGTGATATGTCGAGTGATTGATTAACTCGTATATATCACTGTGGTTTTATTTTAACTATTATTGAGAGTGTCGATTATGCTTCCAACAAATTGTGGCATGATGGAAAGAATGATCAAATCATTTCTCACTCGATAGTACTGGCATGTCTTTCTTAGTAAGGTATTTCCATAGTAAAACGAGCTAATAGGGGCATGCAAGAACTATGATGTTTTAGAAGTAGGATCACTCAGTTGTAGCAGACCTCACTAAAACTCACTCAAGAAGTGCAGAAAGAAGAAGAAGAAGAAATGTTGATTCAATATTCACTCATACACAAGAAATGACAAAAACTTTTGTATCATACATCAACTATGAGTTGACACTCTGAATAGTGAATAATAACTAAATACAATCAAATGAATTCGAATGCCTCCTAAGTCATTCGAATTCTCCTCAATGTGTGGCTAGGATGACATTGGAGACATCATCCAATCAGTAATAGTGGTCACAAGTGGTCAAACATAAGTCAAATGAGTCTAACTAGTGCATGTGGCACAAATGTAGGGAAGGAGACTCCAATGTGGGCTCATGAGGAGTTGTCAGTAGTCAGTATAGATGATCTAGTCTCTCTGGAGGTTTATCTAAGTGGTTCAGTCATTTAAACTAGTAATTAGTCCTCAAATCAAGGAACATATCCACTAATCATGGAACTAACCGAAGAATCTCCTAAATAGGTGGAAGAGGATGCACTGGTACTCCAGTGATGAAAACAAGGGTGCATATGTGGCTAGGAGGGATAGAACTGAGCAGAAACAGGCTCCTGGGGATGAAAAACTGGGGACTAGGTGTTGGGAGACTACTATACTGATGGATGGATGCATGCATTTGAATGCAAGATGATTGGATACATGCAGGCATGCAAAATACAAAAATGATGGTGAGAATATTCCAACACCCCCCACAAGCCAAACTATGAGGAACAACTGAAGGAACTAATGGTAGGGCCCTGGTAACTAAGACCAAAGGTCACCCCATACAAAAATCTAAATAAATAAAGTGAGGAAAGAGGGAAAACCCAGTGGGAAGAAAGCCCCCCCTCAAGACAGACTCTGGTAGGATGATCAATCATGTACATCACTCACCCCGAGAAGAGATCTAAGGTAAGTGTACTTCTTCACTGAGAATTTCTTATTGAATATATATGCAATCTGCTCTTCCATCAGAAGGTAGAGTAGTGAGATGGTCCGACCATGCACCAATCCTCGGATGTAATGCATGTGTATCTCGATGTGTTTAGTTCTTTGTCTCAGAATCAGATCTATATAAATCCTGATAGCACTTTGATTGTCACAATAGATGACTGGTGGAGTACTGAATCGAATCCCAAACTCTGACAAGATGCCCCGCAACCAGATGCACTGTGTGGCTGCATCAACTGCACCTCTATACTCGGCCTCTGCTGAAGAAAGTGCTAAAGCAGTCTGCTTTTTGCTCGACCAATAAATAGGTCCAAATCCAATCATGAAAACAAAACTGGATTTTGAATTTCGATCTGAGCTGTCTCCACCACAATCTGAGTCAGTATAGCCAATAAGGTCCAGAGGAGACCTAGATGCATAGTGAAGACCATAAGTCTTTATCCCTTGAAAGTAATGCAAGATCCTCTTTGCTGCCTTCCAGTGAAGCTCATGAGGCTCCTGCATGTATCTGGAGACAACACTGACTGCATAGGAAAGATCAGGTCGAGTGTGTGTAAGAAACAATATACTCCCAATCAACTGCCGATACAGTGTACTATCCACCATAGGTGTGGAAGAACCATCCTCAAGGATGATCCTTGAAAGAAAGGGAAATGATGTTGGTTTTCATTCGCTCATATGGAACCTATCAAGTAGATCTGAAACATACTTGGACTGTGCAACCTTGATTCCTGAATCACTCTGAGTGACTTCAAGACCAAGAAACTGTCTCAACAATCCAAGATCTGACATGGAGAAGGAGTTATGCAAAGTTGTTTTTATAGATCTGATGCATGAAGTGTTGCTCCCTATAATCAATAGATCATCAACATATAGAACAATCAAAAGTAGAGAGTCACCTTCATGTCTCATATAAACATTCAAATCAAATTTGCATCTCATGAAATTTTCTGACTGAAGGAATGATTCCATTTTTGCATGCCAAGCTCGGGGAGCTTGCTTGAGTCCATACAATGACTTCCTCAATCTGCATACCAGTGAAGAGTCTTCAACATATCCCTCAGGTTGGTTCATGTAGATATCCTACTCTATATCTCCATGAAGGAAATCACTCTTGGCATCCATGTGATGCACTTCCCAGTGCTTGGATGTAGCAAGAGCAAGAACAAGATGAATGGAATCCATCTTAGAAACAGGAGCGAATGTCTCTAAGTAGTCAATCCCATGGACTTGGGAGTAACCCTTTGCAATTCGTCGAGCCTTGTATTTGCTAGTGACCCCATCAGAGTCCATCTTAGTTCTATAAACCCACTTGCATTGAACAAGTTTCCTCCCAGGAGGGAGAGAAACAAGCTCCCAAGTTTCATTTTTTTGAAGAGACTCATACTCTTAATCCATAGCTGCTACCCATCTTGGATCTTGGTAGGATCAAAGAATTTATTTGGATCTGATCCAATCATAAGAAAGCATCTCTCAGCTAGAAATGGATCTGTGTGAGAGAGAAGATCAGATCTGGTTGAAGATGGTGGATCTCGAACAAGATCACTGGTGGATGCAGCAGTAGCATGGGGGTTTCACTAGTGGGGAAATATCATGTCACGTCCATTCATATTGGGGGTTTAAATACTCTTAAAAACTTCAAACTATATTGCCTCGTATTAAGGGGTCAAGGGGGATTTTTAATTTGACATAGAAATATAAATATTGGGGGTTATTTTATTTGGGTGTGTTGAGGAATAAACTCCAAATCATGGGATGGATTCATACCTCCAAATCATGGGCTCAATTCATACCCACCTAAAACTTAAGGACCCTCCATTTTTATCTGATATTTCTTATGATCCTAAGTTTTGCATAAATATGATAATAGTGTACCAATGATAATATTGATGGAAGTCTCCTTGGATTATTTCCATTTATAAATACTCATTTAATAGCTTATTTAGGCTTGTTTTCAATTAATGTTATATTGTTTTTCATCTTTAAGTTAAGGGACGTAGCTAATTGGGAGTTCTAGACTTGAACAATTGTATTGTATTTTTTTTAGGCATTCAAGTAAAAGATTTAACTCTTCATTTTTTAGGTTGGGGTTTAGGTGGGCATTGAGATTAAATTAAACCTTTATCCAAGACAACCAAGAAAACTGAGATCAATATTTCTTGGCTCATTGGAACCAAGAAAAGTTAGATCAATGTTTCTTGACTAATTTTTTTTTCAACTTTTTGTATTCTTCTTTAATATTTTCACATTGCTAGTTAGGAATAGTTGTTAGATTGAGTTATATTTGGCACATTAATAATTGTAATTTCAATTCTTAAATGCAAGGCATCTATCTTAATATTGTATTGGAATTGACATGAACATAGGTAAAAATCTAAATCCTTATTTACATACCCTTTGTGTTATCGTTGCCATGAAATGGTATCATATAAGTTTCACCATCTGTGTATATTTATAACTATTGCATGCTTGAAACCTAACAATGGAGATTTTTCCCTCTCCTGTAAAAGATAAAATGAAACTAGATATAACCCAAGAAAAGGTAACTAAATGTTGTTAATTCCCTTGATTGCCAGAATAAATGTAGAGGAAGTGGAGGAAATTCATTAGATCTTGTGAATGACCCAAATCCAAGATATGCACATAATCATATGGTGTTATTGAAAAGTAAAATGAATTTTTCTATGTTCATTTGGGTTCAAACATCAATGATGTTTGTGTTGACATGAAGGTAGGGGCATCCATCCATGAAAGGGTTTCAATTTCACATTTTTATGGAGTTTAATTTATTAAGCTTATAGAAAATATGAGCTCACTATGGATATATTTGTATTTACATGATATATAATTGGTAGATTGGTAGGCTGTGGTGTGAAACATCTACAATTGTCATATTTTCTAAGCATTGCACTAACAATTGGACTATCAATATTTTACATTCTTTGTTATGTTGATATCTTGACTAGGTTATTTTACAATTTTTTCCTTCCCCGATACTATTTGGTTGGGTCTTCCACTATCCAATGCTACAAACTTATCAGTCGCCCCTGCAATCCTAGTGGGATCATTATTAGGATTATACTATTATTTTATTTAGCAAATTGTTTGCTTATAATAATATGTGTTAGGGATAATTTTTGTTACAACTTGATAATATGATATAAAGGGGTTGTTAAAAATGGGTTGATAAAAATGGATACCTACAATATCTAGTAAAACTAGGGGTTTTCTTAATTGGAAAGGAATATTGGGAGGGGGGTTCAACAATACAATTTTAGGATGCATTTTCCAATATTTAGTGAAATTAAGGATATTCTTTAATATCATGCGAACAATCGCGCTATGTAACAATTTCACTAAGTGAACCCCCTGTGAGAAGTAGTGGTGGCCCATTTTGAAATAGGAGTTCAAACCTTAGTGCTAGATCTTCAAGTTCTTGTGGATTTGGATCTAGCATTCGCTCTACCTTCTAAATCTTCTTTTTCTCAACCTTCTTTGCTGGATCTTTTCCATTCAAGCAACCTTTGCAAGTGCCTTGGGAAAAATTGATCTTGGGCAGCCATTCAACCATCTCTTTAGAATGCATTTCTTGAAAGTATTAATAGTTGAGATGCCCAAATATTTCATGCCATAGCCTAATATCTTCATTTGCATGAGTGTGAAGAGAAGATTGTTTAGAGAGAGGTAGGAAATGGGAGAACTCATAGAGTTTCGACTTGTGATTTGCAACACCTTTTGCAATGATAGAACCTGATACCATGTCTTGAATTTCGACCTCATTTGGAGAGAAAATCACCCTCTTGGGCTCTCCAGTATGGGTCATCTGATAGAATGAAATTAGATTTGCAGTGAGTGTGGGGACATAGAGAACATATGAGAAGTACCCATGATCAAGTTTGATTCTTCCAATCCCCTCAGAGAAGACCTCAAAATCATTCCCCAACATTAAGGATGGTCCAACAGTAGATTCGAAACTAGTGAAGAGATCCTCGGAGGAAGACATGTGTCTTGATGCTCCAAAATCTGATGAAGGAGGATTGTGTTGATGCACCTGCCATGAGGGCATGGAATCTCTCTTTGTTCTCAAATTCAGATGGTTCACTCTCTTTCTTTCTAGCACATGCTGGTACTGGGAGATTATTTTTTTCAAGAAGTGAATCCATGAGATATATGGTCTTATTCATACATGAACTCTCAGGGTGATATCCTCTATTGTAGTATGTGCACTTGGATTTTCCCTTTTGAGTTGGCTTGTCCTTCCTAAGATTCGAAGCCCCTTCTGCTTGGTTTGGAGCCTCCTTCTTCTTTTGGTCATTCGACCTCCTTTCAGAAAAAAAATTTCCCCTTTACCATTCGCTCTTTTCATCTCGTAAATAGGTGGAAGAGGGTGCACTTTTTGTTTGGATTGGAAGGTAAAAAAAAACACTGAATAATCAGGCCCTAGATTTGACAAAATGGAAAGGATGAGTTGTTTTTCTTCCGTCTCAATTCCATACCATGTGAAATCAAGTTCTTGAATTTATTGAGAAACTCAGTGATAGTTTCGAAACTACTTGCGCTCAAGGAGATGAGCTCATTTTCTAACTTATGACCCTTCAAGTCATGCTTCTGACCAAGAAGAGATTCAAGATTGTCCAAAACCTCCTTTAGAGTCTTCAGATCGATAACATGAAAGTGTAGGTCTTCAGAAATGCTAACTAGCACCAGTCCTACTGCTTCATCAAGCTTGTCTAAGTACTTGGATTTCTCTATTGCACCAGTGGGCTCAACTGCAGAGCCATTCACCACTCTAGAAAGGCTCTTTAACTTCAAGAAGATGTCCATATTTGTAGTCCATTCGAAGTAGTTGAATGAATTCAACTTGAGATCCATGATACTGAAGAATCCAAAGTTGAAGAGGGGATAATCCTGCAAAACAAATGAGAATTACGAAATGGAGATTTGATGCAATTCGAATGAACAATGCCTTAGGAAATTGAGCACATGTGACTGGTTCATTCACAATGGCTATACCTCACTGGATTTCTCCAGTGAATTCAAGGAAATAGCACCAGGATTTGCTGTGGAAACCCAGAGGCTTCTGGTGCTCAATGAAAGAAAGTTGCTAAAAGAATTGTTGCAACTGCTACTACTGCAATTCGAATAGCTGCTGCCAGCTCTGATACCATGTGATATTTTAGAAGTAGGATCACTCAGATGTAGAAGACCTCACTAAAACTCACTCAAGAAGTGCAGAAAGAAGAAGAAGAAATGTTGATTCAATAATCACTCATACACAAGAAATGACAAAAACTGATGTAACATACATCAACTATGAGCTGGCACTCTGAATAGTGAATAATAACTGAATACAATCAAATGAATTCAAATGCCTCCTAAGGTCATTTGAATTCTCCTCAATGTGTGGCTTGGATGACATTGTAGACATCATCCAATCAGTAATAGTTGTCACAAGTGGTCAAACATCAATCAAATGAGTCTAATTGAGTCTAATTGGTGCATGTGGCACAAATGTATGGAAGGAGACTCCAATGTGGGTGCATGAGGAGTTGTCAGTAGTCAATATAGCCGATCTAGTCTCTTTGGAGGTCTATCTAAGTGGTTCAGTCAGTTAAACTAGTAATCAGTCCTCAAATCAAGGAACAACTCCACTAATCATGGAACTAACTGAAGAATCTCCTAAATAGGTGGAAGAGGGTGCACTTGTACTCCAGTAATGAAAACGAGGGCGCATCTATGGCTAGGAGGGCTAGAACTGAGCAGAAATAGGCTCGTGGGGATGAAAAACTGGGGACTAGGTGTTGTTGATGTATTTGTAACTTCGGAATGTATTTCATATATGTATATTGTATTCCTATAGAGATGTTATTATTCCTCTATACGGAAGTGTCGTCATTTATATTGTAAGTGTCGTAACGTATACTTGATGGGTTATTATACCACCTTGATGGGGTCATCCCTATATAAGTCATGTGGGTTAAAGGGTTATTAGACCACCCTATTGGGGGTCGGCCTTGTCAGCATTATGTTAAATGGTTAAGTTGAGGCCGACCTAGTAAAGGTTATTAGGCAAGTCAAGTCAAGTATAAATAGAGTGCGGGAGGCACTCTATTTTATCATTCACTTTCTCACTTATACACTCATTGGAGAGTGGCGCACTAGTGGAGGAGGAGAAGTTGCTGCTAGGAGACTATCTCTTATGCTTGGGTTTTGTATCATTGCTCTATCTATCTCTAAGGAAGTTATTGGAGTTTTTCACCTTCTTGGTTTTCCCCAAGGAAACTTTATGTGTCTATTGTCTCACGTGATTGCTTGTTGTGATTTATATGCTTGATATGTTGTACATGTTATTCTCTTAGTAAAGATCCTAGAGTATGTTGAATTAATGCTCAAAATTAACATGGAATCAGAGCAAACCTGAGAAGAAGACACTATGCAACTGCGGAAGCTAGGGCTTCTTGTTTATTGGGTTTCTCTCCACATATATTGAAAGGCAGGAGGCTAGATTGACTCTCCTCAGCAAGGCGCATCTTTTTGTCAAATCAGAATTCAATTCTGAGCACTTTTAGTTTTGGCCTTAAACATTAGGGTTTCCACAAAAAGTGAGATTTCTGAAATTTGATACCATGGCTGGATGCTCCTCAGAAAAATCAAAGTTTGGAGCTTTGGATCGAACTTTTTGGTTGGGTGAAGCTCCAGGAAAATCAAACCCTAGTTTGGGGTCCTCTCTAGTGAAGCCAAAAATTAGGGCTTCTACAAAAGTTAGAATTTTTGAAATCTGAGACCATGACTGGAAGCTCGTTTGAAAAATTGAAGTTTAGAGACCAAGATCGAACTTTTTGGATGGATGAATTTTCGGGAAAATCAAACCCTAATTCAGGGTCCTCCCAAGTGAATCCAAAAGTTTGAAACGCAAATTTGAGGGGTGAAACTTTGTAGTTTTCAAATTCTGAGTATACCAGCTTGATCAGCTCATCAAGGCACATCTTTCTATCCTTTCATAAGTTTGAAATTCAAGGTTTGAATATTTAGGGTTTCTGTTTCGCAGACAATCTACCGAGAGCGGACTCAAGGCCTGATCTCCCTAGCTTAATGTAAGTCTAGAACAAATAGGATAGAACATAAAATACTTTCCTAGATCATATAGAGGTACAAATGTAAGAGTAGATCGTTTACCTTAGATTCGTAGGTCCCTTTCTCCTCCGTTGATCCAATGCTCCAGCGCTGCCAGATTGCAAGTAGCTAAACCTTGTTGAACATATGACAAACCATGAGAAGAGAAAGCATATATTTCATATGATAGATCTAAGCTAACAATTAAGGAGGAAAGCTCTAAACATCATCAAGGAGACAATACTTATGGAAAGAAATTATATTAACTGTATTGAAGAGTGGAGAGGTACAATAGAAAAGAGGATTACAACCATCTCCTTAACGTTGCAAGCTCCTTCCGATAAGCCATGCCAAAGCTCCTAGAGAGAAGTGGATGTTCCCCAAGATAGAGTATTAGATCTATTGGGATGATTTCACCAGCATGAGAGTACCAATAGACTTCCTCCCTTTAGAATGGGATTGAACTTCATTTAAATAGGACTAAGTGGATAGGATATGGATAGGATAGGTTGAGATATGATAGGAGAGACTTAAGGGATCTTTCCAAGGTGTTAGGAATTGAGTGCCAACTCTCCCAAGAGGTCAAGGATAGGGTCCGAAGTCAGCAAGCTTCGAGAAGGAGCTCGAAGAAGCTATTTTTTCCATCTAACTGACTTCGTCGCACCTTGTAATGGAGCAAGGTGCGAGGTCGCATGCTGCATGAGTGCAATCTTCGACGACCTCTCAAAACCTAGTACAAATGGGTACAAATCCTTCCAGGTCAATCACTCAATCAAGGTAATTCCAAGGGTGTATACCTGAATCTCATGATGGGAAGATTTTAGGTGTAACAGAATGCCCCCCAAAGCATGAAGCTGTTGAAAGATAGACAAGTGAATTGCTTTGACAGAAGGAATGGAAATGGACTTGTCGGACGAAGGATGTTGCTGGAGTACAACTGAATCTGAGTATACAATCTCAAATGACTCACAACATGGCTGCCGACCAATACAATGCAGATCCATGGTAGCAATGACCGACTGAACACAATCATGGCTACTATACACAAGCGTAGATCCATGACGAGATGGTAACACAACCACGACCAATACAAATGTGGATCTGTGTAATATAACTCAATACAAACTCCATCGCAACTTGGGTAAGACATGACTCCCCAGGGTCTTCAAGCTGAACCCGTAATGATACGAATCTATCCATGTGATTACAAATGTCTTGACGTCCAAAATGGTAGAAACCACTTGATTACTGGTCGTTGATGTATACCCTTAACAAGTACGAGGGAGATCACCATTAGTGTCAATGATTCCCAAGGTATCACAGTACATATCATCAAGCGTGAATAAGTGAGTTGAAGTCGAACGCGAGATGAAATATTTCAATCAAGAGTCAATGATGTAAACTCATGTTTAAAGTGAGGTAACCTACCATTGAATAATGTAGGGCCAAGGTAGTTGGTTGGTTTCTAGATTCAATCCTTGGATGATGAGTTGATGTTGACAAGGATGAATCCGTTAAAGGAGGGCCATGATGAATCCCCCATCAATTGACACGAAACACGACAAAAGATGTGTAGAGTAGATCGGACGATACAGTAACATGCAAGACTGAATTAGAGTAGACCGACAGGGTGGCGGGCATACTGACTGCAGATGATAAATGACGGACATATTCTTGAACATGGGCATGGCATGACTTGGCAGTATTGACATGATGAATATGACACAAATTCATAATGAAACTGATGATGGAAGCTTTCTTTGAATGACTCAAAGTAGTAACAAGACTCAGGAAGTAAGCGGAACTGGAGGCAAACAGATGATCCAAGTGCTGTATGCAAATGCAGATGAGTGCTGTTCAAGAACGACTACGTACTGCCACTAACAAAGTGTGTAACATAAAATCCTTCCTTTTTCCCCATCATGAACAATGAGTGCCTCATGTGTTTTTTACGAGCTTGATGAGGGTAACCAGATGCTCGGTATAGCTCATCTCATAGATGAGTCCAATTCCAAATATTTTTCGAACCTGGGATAGGAGGGGTTCATCCCATGGTGGGCCCTTCAGTTTAAGAGTTTAACGAGTCCATAGAAGGTAAATTCGGTCGTCATTTCATGTTTAGAGAGTCTGAAAAGAACTAAAGAATACTCCAACGGTCCTTTTTCGTAAAGTTAGCCTCATTGCCCAAAAAAGGGTAAAACAACGCGGGAGAGGACTCTTCCAGTCATGATTTGCTGGAGCATACCTTTTTCTTAACTAGTGCCCACTGGTCCGAAAAAGGGGTAAACTATCACTAGGTAGATGGCCGTTCATATTCTTTTACAAGCGTGAATGTGACAAGTTTGCTTGGCAATATTTTCGTATTTTGAGAGCCTGAAAAGAGCTTAAAGGTAGACTCCAGGGGGTTCCTTTTCCGTAGGAGTTTAACGATCCCGAAAAAGTGATAAATCGTAACTCGGTAATGTATTCTCATGGTTTCAAGAGCAAGAGAAAGAACAAAGAGTAAGCTCATGGTCATTAAATAATTAAAATCTAATGAAGCGAAAAGATAAACGACAAAATACACAAGGGGTGTTCATACTTGAGATGACCGTTCGAATACGAAAATGGTGTAGAAAGGTATTTCACAACTTCTGCACACTTAGGAACTAGGTCAAATAGTCAACCGAACGTTCAAATATAGTAAAACAGATCCAAACTATAGCAAATGGCATAATGGCATCAAATATTTGAAAAAGGAATATGCTATTTTGTTTATAAACATAAATAAAAACCAAACATAGTTACCATTGTTCTATTTGCCAAATTTGGGAGGAGTAGTTCCATTTGGAGCCAAATCTTCACTCATCGATTCTGGGAGCTACGAGCAGCCATTTCACTCGCTGTCAGGAGCAGGTAATCCTAAACTTCATCCAGCAAGATTGTAGTGGTTTACATTTTTTAATTTCAGTCATTTTTTTGGGTTTTAGCTTGATTTGGGAAGGGCCATTGCGCACTCGGCTCATTGCAGTTGTCCCTTTCGGGAACTGCGACGAGACTGAGTTGTCGCTAGGGTCTAACAGATGGACTGCGACGAAGTCACTCTGTTTGAAAAAATGGGGTGCGATGACGTCGACATCCATCCCCAAATTCAAGCCAAGCTCAAAAGAAAGACTGCCAGTGGTTGAAGCAAGTTCTAACATTGTTTAGACTCTCCTATTGGCAGGTTCCAAGCATCGAAATGGTTATGGAATGGTGAAAACGGGAACATGAGTTGGATGATGAACAAGCTGCAAATGACCCACGGTGTGTAGAATCATTGAGGAACTGTGGGCTCCTCAAGTTCTTCCGCGTCCAGGGGATGAGATCCCAAATCCCACTATTGAATCATATGCTCTGATGCTGGGATGCGGCCCAGCAATACTTTGTGATCGGTGAGCATGAGCTTACCATAGATTTCAAGGACATCTATTTTCTGACCAGATTGTCCCGAAGAGGGGACAATGTGTTACTTACTGGATCACGTGGGAGTGATTGGACTATGGGTGATATGATCCAGCAACATTGTGTTCCCAACACCCGTGCATCTAGTGGGAAGATTCCCATTAAAGATGTACAGGAACACCCATTACGTGCCATACTGTTCACCATTACGAGAATGGTGGGGAGCCAAGATCCTCACTTAGCCACCAGGGCACATATGCTTTATGCGGAGGACTGTATGTCTCCAAATATCTTTAACTAGTGCGAGGGGGCCCTCGCAAACATGCAAGATCAACTGACAAAGTGTCGGCGGGGAGAGCTCAAACAGTTTTGCTATGGATCGATAGTGATCTCGCTCTTACTGGAATGGGTTCCCCTTTTATGTCCTCAGGTACCACTGGAGGATAGGGATCCTAGAGATCCTCACATGGCTAGGTGGATCGATGTGATGGCCCGACATGGTGGGGGCCCTATTATTGGATACCCTCCTGAGTTCTTCACTTGGCTGGAGGGCCAGTTACTGATGGTGGAAGATTTCCCATACAGTGGCACAGACTTTAGAGATGACCCGAACTTGCCACTGCTTGAGGGAGAAGCATGGGGAGACCTCGGTAAGAACAAATGACCCTTGTACTTTTAAAGTTTTGTGCATTTATAATTTTTTTTAATATAGTGCTGAAAGATGAACAACATGTGTGTGCAGATGTGGGACCTATACGACCTATGGGGACCTCTCTTCTAGCTAGGAGAGAGAGAGGGGAGGGAGTAGTTGTGGGTCCAGCTGTGCATGCTACCATCGCAAATATGGATAGAGTCTATGCCAACCTGAGTGGGTTGACATTAGAAGTTTCTGATCCGTCGGTAGATGAGGTGTCGCGGCCCATGCAGGTACACACGGTTGGAGCTACTGCGCACTTCAATGCACTACTTTGCAAGGTTGTGAGAGAAGTCGACTATTTTCAGACTCAGCAGGCTAGGGCTGGTAGACCTCCTAGGGTTGTACGAGCCAGGTGATAGGCCATATGTTGTTATTGCGTGTGTATTGAGAACTTAGAGGCCTCATATTTGTACTACTGAAAGCTGCGAGGCTTCAGATTTTGTAGAGACTTACTGAAAGCCATCGTGCTTCATACTTTTGTATCAGCACTACCTTTTTGAGATTATATATATATACATAGACAGTCCGGCTATTTATACATTATGTGTTCCAAAAACGATGATGTGATCTTGTTTATATGCTTTGATTTTATAGAGTGTATTATTTACATGTTGTGAATGCTTTTACATATTATGAGTATTATGTGTGTGCGATGTACCAATCTAGAATGAAGTTGGTCATCGAGTCAACAACTGCGTTTAACTCTCGTGGAATGTGCAGGTATTGAATGGATTCAAATGACCTTTCCAAGAGACGAACTCGTCTAAAGAGACTGAGTAGGGTAGGATCACGGATAGCGTAGATCCGGTTAAGATGGGAAACCACTAGTTGAGAATCCATGTGGATGACAATGTGGTTCACACCCAAGAAAATAACATCGTTTAAGGTTCCAACTACTGCTAGATACTCTGCGACATTGTTGGTTGCAAACCAAGGAAACTTCCTCCTGAGCTGATGAGCTCTCCTGTTGGGGAATACAGTACCCAAGCTGCCGAAGCAAGGTTATGGGTATGTCGGCTGGCACCGTCCGCGAATCCATCGCATGTTGCCATCTGCACACGTAGACAGAACATGGTATAAGAAGTGCAAACAAGATCTAAAGACACTAAAAAACAAGCGTGTCACACCACACAAAAACACACAAACACGCCATGTATAGTATATACAAGAAAGTCTATGCATGACAGATTCAGGCATAGTACCTCTTCAGGTAAATCCCATTATGACGTTCACCCAAATATATTCCGTCATAATCTTCAAGCTCGTAAGATCCTTTTTCCAAAACACGTTTGACAATGTAAGGTTTGTGCCACATGGACTCGAACTTTCCTGCTCCTAGTTTGTCATGTTTCTGGTTGTATGTGAGGACCAGGTCACCCTCGTTGAAAATATGAGGTTCAACTGACTTGTCCTATTGAGCTTTTATGTGTTTCTTGTGTGCTTCGTTAGCTAGAGCGGCATCTCGGCGGGACTCATCAAGTTTTGCTAAGTACAGGAAACATTCTTTCTCGGCAATAATGTTAGGAAGAAGTTCGACAGCGAGTTGTAGAGACAGAATTTCGCACTCTATGGGAAGGACAACCTCCAATCCATACACTAATTGAAAATAAGTGAAACTTGTGGCAGTTTTAACGGAAGTTCTGTAGGCCCATAATGCTGAAAAAGAGCATATTATGCCAGTTGGACTTATGTGTACCTACCATTTTTTGGACCATAGTTTTAAGGACCTTGTTAATGGCCTCAACCTGTCCATTAGACTACGGGTAGTAGGGTGTTGAGTTTTCATCACGAAAACCCAATCTATCGCTCAGTTCATCAACCATATGGTTCTGAAAGTGAGAACCATGGTCGGTAACTATCGCCTGCGGAACTCCAAACCGTGCTATTACATGATTGAACATGAAGAGTGTGGCAGTTTTGCAGTCATTTTGGTATGTAGGCATTGCCTCGGCCCACTTTGTGAAGTAATCCACAGCTACTATGATGTAACTATGCCCCCCGACCGAGGTAGTATTACAATGCATAAAATCGATGCCCCATTTTGCGAAGGGGCCCACGACAATAACCAGGTGTAACGGGGCAGGATGGGTGCACTTCTTCGTATGGAAGTGTTGACATGGAGGACATATTTTCACAACCTCAATACAATCTTTGAAGATAGTAGGCCAATAATATCCTACGCGCAAAATCTTCTGTGTTGTAGCCATCCCAGAGAGGTGATCGCCACATGCCCTAGCGTGACAGTCATTCAGAACGCGTTCAGTCTCATCGTGATTTAGACAATGTCAAAGAATTGAATCGACGCTACGACGGTACAAAGTATCACTGATGATCAGATAATACTTCGCATGGTGACGTATTCTACGACGATCGTCGTGATACAGTTGAGGGTTGAAGCATTAGGTTTGAAGATATAATGAAATATCTCCATACCACAGATTAGTCGTACTGATGAGAAACAACAATTCATCCAGAAAAGAATCATTGTGCTCAACTTTTACATCATGACGGGGAAGGTCACAAATAAGCTCAACAAACACCAAGGACTTTTTAGACTTGGCTTTCTTGAAAAGAAGGTCGAATTCTTACAGTATCACAATCCAGCGTGAGTACTTTCCCCCAAGCACCTGATGTGTCAGTACATGGTACATGGGGTTCGAGTCTGCAATGATGGTGGTGGTGCGAAGCAAAATATAGTACCATAACTTTTGGATGGCGATGACTGCCGCGAGAGAAAGCTTCTCGACATGTGAATATCTAGTTTCAGCATCAATGAGACCCTTACTCTCATAGTATATTACATCTTCCTGGGCATTTTGATCCTCCTGTACCAAAACCATGGCGATAGTGGTAGCAAAAGCAGCGAGATATAAGATGTAATCTTGGAAATAGTTTGGTGGTTGGATTACGAGGGCATGCGTGATGGCATGTTTGATGCTGTCAAAGGATTTCTGAGTTTGATCGTCCCAAATTAATAAGATGTCCTTCTTAAGCAGTTTCATATACCCCTTACTCTTCTCCGCGAAGTTACAAACAAAACTCCTTAAATAAGTCGCCTTCCCTTGGAGACTTTGAAGTTCCGTCACATTGGTTGGAGGTGGTAGGTTGACAATGGCCTCCACTTTTAAGGGATTGATGCGGATCCCATCCTTCGAGACAATAAACCCTAAGAGGCATCCAGACTCAACGTAAAAGATACACTTATGAGGATTTAGATGGATATTGTACCATATGCATCTGAGGAATATGGACATCAGATGATCCATGTGGAACTCACGCTGCTTTGCATGAGCAGGGAGATCGTCCAGGTAAGGTTCCAAAAAGTCCTTAATGTCATGGAAGGCATATGACATGGCCTGCTGGAACGTGGCGCCAACATTTTTAAGGCCAAACGGGAGTTTGCGGTATGAAAATGTCCCCCACGGATAGATGAAAGTCGTCTTATGTTGGTCAGCTAGGTTGATCTCAATCTGGTTGTAACCGGAAAAGCCATCCATGAATGAAAAGATGACACTTCCAACACAATTGTCGATAATTTGGTCAATGAATGGGGTCGGGTAGTTGTCCTTTGGACAAGCCTTGTTAAGGTCCCGATAATCGACACAGACGCGAATGGTACCCTTCTTTTTGTTCACAGGGACAACGTTTGAGACCCCATCCCTCAATGGGACAGGATAGATGAAGCCAACCTTTAAGAGCTTTTCAATATCCGTCTTTATCGCTGCAGTCTTCTGGGGGTGTACCGGTCGCAACTTTTAATGTACAGTTTTGATGTCAGGATCATTTTTTATTTCATGAGAAACAATTGCGGGGTCTATCCCAGGCATCTCCTCATAGGACCAAGCGAATATGTCTCAAAATCGCTTAAATAAGGCCATACCAATAGCTATTTGCTCAGGGGAACACTTCTGGCCTATGCAAATGTGTTCCACCACACCAGGTTTTACTGAGATGTCTACCGGGGTGGTAGGCTCAATGTTGGCCAAGTTTCTCTCAGTGTCCAAAAGACACATAAGTATGGGGGAATGAGGGAATGGGTAGATATCCGGTGAAAAGATGGTGTCAATGTTGTCCTCTATGTACTCCAAAGGGGGGAGAAAAGACGACCTATGGTGGAGGTCATCCCACAGACCATCATCAACATTCATAACTTCCATGATGGACTCGTCTGAATGAAAAGTCTGAAGTAAGAGATCAGGTAGAGATGATTCCCATCGTAGAGAGCAGGATGGGGGAGCCTAAGCTAAGTGGTTCTCTGGTGCTGACTGGATAGCCTCGTAAATACGTTCAGCGGGTGAAAAATGCATTGCGTCTCCAATCAGATGTGTTGTGGCTTCGTCAGGTACAATCCAAGTATCAGTGGAGTGAGATGAAATCTCTGTGGATATCATGTTCACCGAGGAAACATGATTAGGGGGGTTCGAAATTGGAAAAATGCCAATGAGAGATGAATCTTTCAAAAGGCCAAGCCCTATACTCTCATATTGTTTTGACGTTTGTCCAATGGAAGGAACATGGTCACCAGGATGAGTAGTAGTGTCCAGTGTGCAAAATCTAGTTGGTCAATAGTAACAATTCGTCCTTGGTGGGGGGATTGTACTATGCGGAAGACTTAAGAGGCTACTGCCTGCATTGCGTAAAACCAATTGCGACCAAGCAAGATATTATAATCTATCGGGGCCGATACCACTTCCACATTAATGGTTATGGTATTTCCGCCCAACTCAACTACGAGAGCTTGTAGGAGCCCATGAGGTTGAAAGCCATGCCCGTCGAATGCTTTCAATGTGGTAGGAGAACAATTCAATTTGGGAGAGCCGATGGCTCTCCAATATGCAATCGACATGATAGAAGGAGAGGCGCCTTTGTCCAAAATGGAATGATGGATAATTTTCCCAGTAATGTTCATAGCTACTTGGAATGCGAGCTGATGGGAAAGCCTCGGCTTGAATTAGTCAAGTCGGAACATGATGGTATTCGAAGAATCAGGGTAGACTGCATCGATTGCTGCGAGGAGAGTTTTGCATTGATTAGGACAATTCTGCAAAACTTCCAGGGTAGACATGGCACAAGGGGCTTGTGCCATTCCTCTACGATATTGTAATTTTGTGCTGCCCGAGCATTAGGATTGAAAACGGCTTTTCGAATCATGCTCTTGGGCGGTCGTAATATCGAATCTAAGGATGGCTTCTCAATGGTGAGAGAAGTTGATGGTACAGTGACATCAAGTATAGAGTTGGAGGCTTTTTCAGTATTACTTCCAATAGGTTCTTTCGAAGAGACCGGGTCGTATGATTGGGAGCGATTGTTCAAATTGATCATATCGTTACGTACCATGAGAACATGCGCGGTATTGGATGGATCCCCCTGGGCTGAGGGGGGTTGAGAAATCATTTGCTGATTTTGAGTGGGAAACGGATCATTGAGGACTGCGGGAGTCGGTTTACCCCTAAGAAACTTTTGGACTTCGTCTTTATGGGGACACTCTTTGGAAAAATGATCATCTCCCCATAGTAAACAATAAAATTTTAGTTTCTGTTTCTGTTTGGTGTCGTCAGGAGTGCTCTTTTGTTCCTGCTGGGCGGAAGACTTCTTAGGTTTCCCTTTGTTCTTATTCTTGCCGCCAGACTTTTGAGATGAATTTGATTGGACAGAATTCACCTCTTCAGTTACAGCAGGAGCGATTGATTTGGTGGTGCTGTGCCTAGCCTAAGTTGGTAATGGGGAGGAACCATGAAGGTCCGACGATCCAGCAGGCTGGGTGGTAAGGGATCCAATGATGCCATCAGTTTGGGGTCCCTTAGGAGGTTTCATGGGGTCATAAGTGTCGCGGGGTGCGTCGGGAAGAATTTCAAACAGGGTTCCTGATTGAGCATAGACCAAGTCTAGGTAATGGGAACGAGAGATAGCTTGTTCTTCAGTGACAGTACCACCCATGGCGACATCTCGAGCTATGTGAGGGATGAGAGACTTCGTGAACCAATCTGCTAGGATTTGGTCTGGAATGGGAGCCTTAATCAATCATATTCTCCTCCGCCACTCATGTATATGAGTAGAGATATGAGTAGCGGTATTCTAGCGGAGAGAGGTGAGAAGGTCCGTACCAGTTTCGTACCGTATAGGAAGTTGGAAGTGAGTCAAAAATTTCATAGCAAGAGAACTGAAATCATGAAAATAATGAGGTGGTAGTTCGATTTACCACTTGGTAGTCGAACCAGTGAGAGTCCATTGAAATAATATTAGATGGATCGAGTCGTCCATCAGAGAGTTGAATGAACACCATAAATGGTATGTCATCACGTGGTGTTTAGGATCCTCGTCCGGCTTGCCGTCAAACTTAGGGATATCCGATGGAAGTTTCACCGGAATCGGGGGCCAGTTAGTTCCATGGTAGATGGGGTCATTTGTGAGTCGAGATAGATCGGTTAGGTCCAAAGTAGCCAAAAATGGTAACTGTTGATTAGGCTATGGGTATTGGTAGTACTAGTAAGGCATGTAAGGACTGGTAGGACCTCGTATCGACTGATTAAAGGGTGACCATGGAGTAAACTAACCGTAGGAGGGTGTGCCGCCCGGACCATAAGGGGGTCCGCCACCATAAGGTGGTCCATTCCAATAAGGTGGGGGTCCACCTCCACCACCGGGAGGAGGTAGCGGTCCACCACCACCGCCGGGAGGAGGTGGAGGTCCATAACCATAATAAGGTGGCCCGCCACCGCCTTCGCCTGGAGGGGGTGGTGGACCACCTCCACCACTAGAAGGATGGGGGCCCCCACCACCTCCGCCACTGGAAGAATGAGTGTCTCCACCGCCACCACTGCCACCATAATAATTAGATCCGCCACCACCTTCTCCTGGAGGGGGTGGTGGACCACCTCCATCGCCCAAAGGGAAATGTCCTCCTCCACCATAATAGGGTGGTCCTCCACCGCCTCCGCCTGGGGGGGGTGGTGGAACACTCCCGCTACCACCGGAAGGTTGGGTGTCATTGTTGCTAAAATGAGTTGGACCTTCGCCAGAAGGGAGATGTCCAGCTCCTCCAAATTTAGCTGGGGGTGGACCGATCGGGGGTGGTGGTGCTTGAGTTATAGTTGGTTGCGGTCCATGTTGTAAAATGGGATGTTGCCCCCATAGAGTGTAGGGATTTCCGGGATAAGGTATCCCATATGGTGCGTTTCTGAGATTAGATTGACCTGGAATAGGGTTAACAGGACCTGGATACGCTTGAATCCATGAGGGTTGAGTTACATTGGATGGCCCCCCAACATGAGATAATCCCATGGTGGATGGTCTGGTGGGTTGGGTAGGTCCAACAGGAGGTCCGTTGGGGATTCCACCGCCTATGTTCTAGTTAGGAAACGGGGGTTTCCCCCCAGCCACAATAGGATGACCATTATTCAAAGGTTGAACCAACATAGGTTGTTGATTAGCTACCGTATTAATAACGTTACCAATGAGATAATTCGGGGGAATGGAGTATCCTCCCCGTGAATTTTGAGGTGGGGGAGGAGTTGGTAAAGTAACTTTGGTAGTAACAGGTGTGTTGGACTATTGTCCTTCAACCGGTTGGTTCACTTGAAGTGCAGGACTGGACTCTTGCGAGGTTTGACCAGTCTCATTAATGGTCGCATTGTGGGGAGATGGTTCGGGTGAACTAAAAGATATCGGATGAACTGAGATGTCTCTATACCCAGGCCATTGCTCGAGACTTTGTCTTCAAAGTTGATCATCCCTAACACGTAATCATTCTAGACGATCAGAATAGGGCCAAAAATCTCAGCAGGGTCAGGCCTGTAGAAGGGTCTAGAGAGTTCTGGAGTAGTCCAGTTGGGTGGGGATGCGATGGCAAAATGAGCCACTGGGTGACCGGTAGAAGATGTCCAGTAAGCTACTGAAGGACCAACAACTGCTGTGGGGTCGTCCTGGGGTTGATTTATCCATTCCAGGGATCCAGGTTCTCCCGGGATGACGAGAGAAAGGTCTTGGGAAGTGGGGATTTGTGCTTCTTCATCTTGCGGGGGATGAGAGGCAGGTGAATCTGGAGGAGTATGTGGAAACAAATGTCCTCCAATATTTAGAGTGGGTTTTTCCACTTCTTGTGACCCGACCCTGACTCGAGGATCCATTCTCACCCTCAAAATTACCTCTTGGTTAAGGGGATATTCGGGTGGTAAGTTTTGGATTCTACGAGACCTTCTCCAAGGAAGGTCAGCCAGAGTGACTGGAACAAAAAGTTTCTCCTAAGGAAAGCTAAAATAAAAGTAGTCCAAAAAAACTTACTCAATCTAAGGCAACAAGCAGACTTATGTGACAGAGTGGATTCAAAGTCTGGAACCTCACGGGATTATCAAGGCTTCGCAAACCGCTATATACTGTAGGGTCTAACAATATGATGCGACCATGAGGATTGGGACCGTACCCTTTCCTGCATACCCAATTACCTGGACAGTACGTGCGTGCTAATCTCCCCAAGTGTTGTTCTCGGTGTATTTCTTTGCCAAGACAACCAAATGGTTAACTCAGTTTGTTTTAGGAATCCTAGTGGTGTCTCCCGATATACGCAAGGTACGTGGGAGCTCAAATCCGTAGTAATGTTGTCTAATGCACAACCATTCGACAAGATACCTTCCGATATACTACCGAGTACGTGATACACCCTTCGATATATGCCAAGTACGGATTATGGTACTTGGTGGGTACATGAAGGAGATCGATATACCGATAAGTACGTGGAAGACTACAATACCCTCGGGATATAGTGCTAGCAAATAATGATAGCTTCCATGCTTAACGACGCCGGAACACGTCTCTAACTTACACACAAGTTGCTAAAAATTTTACCTAGTTCTACTGTTAATTTTATTTGGACAGTTAGGTGAATGCATGAGGTGAGTACATAATCGGAAGCATAATGCAAGCCCTAGCTACATGCATGAAATATTCTTTTCTTTCGATGAATTCTAACTATGGGAAGGAGAAATTTGTTTCTTTCCAACAAGATTTACCAAAACAACACAATGCAATAATTTCCAATTCAAACAAGTTTGACTATGAAAGCATTCTTTTCATTTTGTGCGAAACGCAAAAAATTACAACATTACTAATCCAAATCACAACATTTTTTCTTTTCCTTTTCCTTTTCAAAACAAAAATGATGCTACGTAATGAAAAGAGAGGATTCTAAGATGGAGTATGCAAGCTTTTCAATTTCACTTTCAATGGCCTAAAAGTAGTAAGAATTAAAAATGCATCTATCTTTCCTTAGCATGGAACTAATTTTGCAAAAAAACTCAAGTATATTTTGGATTTTTCGAGAAAATGAGAAACTCATAATGCAAGAAAAACACAAGCGATCACATATTCATTCAATTTTTCCGAAAATGCATAAGCAAAACATTCCAATGCACGAACAATTTTCTTCAATAATGCTTGAGAAATGATGGGAAAGAGGCACTTTTAACTTTTCAATGGAGGCATCAAAAGATTAATTTGATAACAATTACGCTTTCAGATGTAAATGACTGAAAAGAAAACACTACTTGCAGCACTCAGAAAACTCAAGAAAAGACAAGCACTCAATCAAACTGAAAGACACACTTGACTCAAAGTTAAACAGTGGCAAGCAAACCAAGCAAGCAAAGCTCAAAAAACAATGTAAATAAGGTCTGGGAGCTGATCTAATGCGGTAACCAGATTAGTTAAGGAGAGGATGGAATGCAAGGGTGAGCGGATGAAGGTGGAGGAGACAAGAGTATCCACCACTACCAGTTGTCAGACTTGTCCAAGACAGAACCCAAAATCAATCCAAACAAAACCAAACACTCGACGCGTAAATTAAAGATGGGATCTCTAGCTGGATCTTGTAGCACAGAGGGAGTTCATACAACAAACCAAAGATCAGATTAAGAAATGGAGATGGGATGCCTGCATGCCAAATTCGACAAATCCATGCTCTCTGTGCTTGTACACAGTGCGGCATCGCAGTTCACCAATGCGGGGAGTGTGACGGTGTCGCAGTATACCAGTGGGAGGACTGCAACAAGTGGCTAACAGACAAAGAACAGAGACCAAAAAAGACACAGTGTCACTTTGTTTTCACTAACCAGGTGCGACAGGCGAGATTTAAGTTAAAAAATAATCAAATCTCCAAGTAATGAACTATGAGACGGTTTTAAAATGAGTGGTATAAACTCAGAGGAAGCAGATCAGAGTCTTCAAGATGAAGATATGATAGTGAAATCAACTCAAGAAGCAACTGACAAATAAAAGGCTTGTGTCAAGCAATCAACTGAAAATGACTCTCAGGCAATTACAGAATAAGACGTAATCTTCCCCAATATGGTTGCCAGATTTGTTTTATGGACAATCTATCGAGAGCGGACTCAAGGCCTGATCTCCCTAGCTTAACGTAAGTCTAGAATAAATAGGACAGAACATAAAATACTTTCTTAGATCATATAGAGGTACAAATGTAAGAGTAAATCGTTTACCTTAGATTCGTAGGTCCCTTTCTCCTCCATTGATCCAATGCTCTAGCACTGCAAGATTGCAAGTATCTAAACCCTGTTGAACATATGCCAAACCACGAGAAGTGAAAGCATATATTTCATATGATAGATCTAAGCTAACAGTTAAGGAGGAAAGCTCTAAACATCATCAAGGAGACAATACTTATGGAAAGAAATTATATTAACTATATTGAAGAGTGGAGAAGTACAATAGAAAAGAAAATTACAACCATCGCCTTAACGTTGCAAGCTCCTTCCGACAAGCCATGCCAAAGCTCCTAGAGATAAGTGGATGTTCCCCAAGCTAGAGTATTAGATCTATTGGGCTTGATTTCACCAGCATGAGAGTACCATAGACTTCCTCCCTTTAGAATGGGAGTGAGCTTCATTTAAATAGGACTAAGTGGATAGGATATGGATAGGATAGGTTGAGATATCATAGGAGAGACTTAAGGGATCTTTCCAAGGTGTTAGGAATCAAGTGCCAACTCTCCGAAGAGGTCAGGGATAGGGTCCCAAGTCAGTAAGCTTCGAGAATGAGCTCAAAGAAGCTATTTTTTCCATCTAACCGACTTCGTCGCACCCTGTAATGGAGAAAGGTGCGACATCGCATGCTGCATGAGTGCAACCTGCGACGACCTCTCAAAACCTAGTACAAATGGGTACAAATCCTTCCGGGTCAATCACTCAATCAAGGTAACTCCAGGGGTGTATACACTGAATTTCATGATGGGAATATTTTAGGTGTAACAGTTTCTATGACAAACCCTAATCCAGCTCCAGATCCAGATTTCTACAAATCAAGTGGTAAGACCTAAATCTTTTCTATTTCATTTGAAGTACTCTTTAAGATGTCTCACCACACCAAGCTTAAGGATAAGCTTGAAGGGGTTGATAAATTCTGAGCATGGAAGTATAGGATTGGGTTAATTCTAGAAGAGAGTTAGTTGGACACCTACATAAGTGAGGGGGTTCCTGTCCCAAAGGGAGAAGAGACTAAGGCCTTACACAAGAGGAACTTAGTCAAGGGTAAAAGGATCATTGATGATTCTATCAAAAACCATCTCATGCCACATGTGTCATCTCTAACGACACCTAAGGAGATGTTTGATTCCAAGACCAAGCTATTTGAAGGGAAGAATATAAATCGGAAGATGAACTTGATGAATCAATTGAAGAATATCAAGATCCAGAATGCAGAGACTATGCAGTCTTATTTCTCAAGGGTCTCCCAGATAAAATAACAACTTGAAGCTGTAGATAATGGAGAAGTGGTAATGAACACTCTTAATGGCCTTCTTAGGTCATGGGATTCCTTCATCCAAAGAATTTGTGCTAGGAATAAACTTATCTCTTTTAGCAGGACGTGAGAAGAATTCTCACAGGAAGAAGCTCGGCTTATAGCTCGAGAAGAAAAGATGGGGAATGAAGATCAATCTCTCACAGCACATACCAAGGAGAGGACACTTTTCCTTAAATTGTCCTAACTTAGAACAAAAGGAACAACAACAACACCTACTACAAGCAATTTGATAGGTATGAATTACAGGTATGTTTTGAAATATGTTCATGATTAAGTTTATAATATGATTTTCCTCATGTTATTGAGTTTAGTAACAATCTTGTTTAATTTTAGACGTGTCATATCACCCTAGTAAAAGTATGAATGTATGATAGAAGACATTCATTTGATTAGGGTTATGACACTTATGATTGTATTATGTTTGTACTAATGCACTGTTGTGTTGTATGAGGAGAATGTTATCCGCTAACATGAAAGGTACAAATCAAGCTCTAGATCAAGACCATGATGGCATGAAAACAAAGACTCATCCATAGTCATGGATCACATAGAGGTATGTATAATTTGGTTCGACAATGGTTAAATTATGAGTTATGCAGGTCATCGAAGAGAACAAGAAAACATTGCTAGACATAACTAGCAAATATGATGACCAGGTATATTTTTCCTATATCAAGTTAGAATCCTACCCTATGTAAGGATCTTATACTGTTGTATGATTGATAATGGTTACTCATGAAGTTACAAGTTTGAGTAATCTAGGGTTTATGCATATTATGTTCCTTACTTTGATTAATTATATGACTAACCAAAAAAGTCCTATATAAACCTTGAATACTAATGCTTATTATCTGTGTTTGAAATGATCATGACTATACATGCTTAATATTATTGTGTTTTGATTATACTAATACATGTATGATTATGTATGAGATTTCGAGGATAACATATTGATGATACTAGTAAGCATGCATAGTGATCGAGGATGGATATAAGTTCAAGGACAGGTAATCCAGGAAGCAAATATTAAGAGGGAGCACATTCCAGTAGTTCCTACAAGGAAACAAAGATTGAGAGGGAGTCCACCCATCAAGCAAACAAGGATAAGTATTTGAATTGTCATTTCTTGTATATCTGATTGTTTAAATAATATTGTTCAAAGATGTATATACTTATGTTCCTAGAATTAGGTTGTGCATATTAGAATAATTGCATCAATGAACAATATACTACTAATATGCATGTAATGGGTAAGTGGCCTATGGCACTGTACAACATTCCATTGCTACTTATCTAGAATGAAACCTCTTTGCTGACATGTTGGGAGTTGTGCACACTCTTAACAATGTTCTGGTAGAGATTGGAAGGCACCTAAAAAGTTACGGGATATGGATAAATGTTGTATTGAATCATTGGCTAAATTAATTGCATGACTATATGACATATTTCTTTATGTGTAAGAATTTGTTGTGAAAACTATGAGATCTTTCTAATCATGCAATTTAACTTGTCTTGTAGGAAAGATCATATACCATCACCTACAAAAGAAGGACTACAACATTTACTCTAGCAACAAAGCTATCTATTGAAGAATCTGAAGTTCCTAGGATTCAGGATGAAGTAATGATCGGATATTACCATCCGATCATGAAGAATGATGTTTGGGATGTGGTCCCAAGACCTGAAGGGAATTCAATGGTGAATTCCAAATGGATCTATAAGATCAAGCATGCTGCAGATGATAGCATAGAAAAATACAAGGCGAGGTTTGTAGCTCATGGCTTCTCTCAGAAAAAAGGGAATAGACTATGAAGAGACTTTTGCTCCTATATCCAGATACACCTCCATCAGATCAGTACTTGCTCTGGAAACAATGATGAAATGGAAGATACACCAGATGGATGTCAAGACAGCTTTCTTGAATGGTGTAGTCGAAGAGGAAGTGTATGTGGAACAGCCACTCAGTTTTGAGACACATGACAGAGGGACTCATGTGTGCAAACTGAAGAAAGCCACGTATGGTTTGAAACAGGCACTCAGGACCTGGTACGACAGAATAGACAGCTTCCTATCTAGTTTGGGCTTTACTAAGAGTAAAGCGGATTCCAACCTTTACTACAAGGTTGTGGAAGCCAATCCAGTGATACTACTATTGTATGTGGATGCCCTGCTTGTTACAGGTGAGGATAGATTGATTACCGATACGAAGAGTAAGCTTGCTGTCAAGTTCGAGATAAAGGACTTGGGTATGACGCACTACTTTGTAGGTATGGAGGTGTGGTAGAGCACATATGGAATCTTCCTTGGACAAGGGAAGTATGTAGTAGAGATCTTGAAGAGGTTCGGGATGATGGACTGCAAGGCCATGGCCACACCTATTACATAGAACTTGAAGCTTCTGTGTGATGCTTCATCTGAGTCTGTTGATGCCACGATGTATCGTCATATGATTGGGTCCTTGATGTACCTGACGAACACGAGACCAGATATTTTCTTTGCGGTGAACACATTAAGCCAGTCCCTGACAGATCCCAAGGGTGTTCACCTGGTTGTTGTAAAGCATGTTTTGAGGTACCTGAAGGGTACAATTTATTATGGGATCAAGTATGATGTGAGTCAAAAGTTTAACCTATAGGGTTATGTTGATTCGGACTGGGAAGGCAGTGATGCAGATAGGAAGAGCACTTCTGGGTGCTGCTTTAGTATGGGATCAAGAGTGATCTCTTGGTTTAGCAGGAAGCAGTCCTGCGTAGCACTGAGTACGGCCAAAGCAGAGTATGTTACAGCTTGTTCAACTAGTTGTGAGGCAGTATGGATCTGGAAGCTATTGTCTGAGTTATTTGATCTCCCATTAGAGGCTATTGGTATCTTTTGTGACAACCAGAGTTGTGTGAAGCTATATGAGAACCCAGTGTTCCACGACAGGTCGAAGCATATTGAGATCAAATATCACTATATCAGGGATATGGTGCAAAGAGGAGCAGTGAAGCTTCTGTATGTTGCGACGGATGAGCAGATTGTAGATGTGTCGACGAAACCACTAGCCAGAGTGAAGTTTGAGTACTTTAGAGAGAGGCTTGGTGTCCTTCAGATTGAAGAACTTCAAGGAAGAAGTGATGGACACATTTACAGGAGCCATTCCAAGAATGGTGAGAGGAGGATCCTTCCCATGGCTGTGGATGTAAGTGTTGGATGATGAGCATCAGGAGGATGCTCCAGTTACTGCTTTGTATATAGATCATGTTGGATGTTGGATATGATCAGTTGGATCATGCATTTGTATATGCATCATGTTGGATGCTTGATATGATCAGTTGGATCATGTATTTGTATCAAGTGGATACATTGTATGATCAGGTGGATCATGTATGATGATATGTATCAGGTGGATACATGGTATGCATCAGGTGGATGAATTGATGATCAGGATGATCATGCTATGATGATATGCATCAGGAAGATGCTTTGACATGATCAGGTGGATCATGTGTGATGAGTTTGAAGACACATATGCACATGAGCCATTCTCACATGGTGGTAGGTGTGTCCTCCCATGGTACAGATATAAGGGCTGGGGCCATTCCGACATGGTTGAAGTGTGTCTTCCCATGGTCATTGATGTAAGAGCTGTGTCATTCGAGCATGGTTGAAGTGTGTCTTCCCATGGCTGCGATATAAGTGTTGTGCCATTCGAGCATGGTTGAAGTGTGTCTTCCCATGGCTGCGATATAAGTGCTGTGCCATTCCTATCATGGTTGAGTGTATCTTCCCATGGCTATGGATGTAAGTGCAATGCCATTCTTGCATGGTGGAAGTGTGTCTTCCCGTGGCATAGATATAATGTAGATCCTTTCATGGTTGGTTGAAGTGTGTCTTCCCATGCCGTTGAATGTAAGTGATGTGTGGTGTGCATCTGGGTTGTGCTTCATGAACGATTTTATGATCAGTATGATCATGAGTATCAGGATGATACTCTATGGCCGTGGATAGGTTGTGCAGTGGAATGTAAAAGGTCCTAGGAGATTCGATAGGTTGAGCTGTGTGCTTGTAATCAGTCCTGGGATGCTCTTGCGAGGTTTTGTTGACGCACGTAATAAGTCCTCAGGATTCCACAGTATGGCCAGTGATGATGAAGACCTATAGGTGGTGGGCCTACATCCAACATGAAAAAGGGTCGGCTCTATAGAACTTCCTATGATGAGTAGATTGGAGATTGATTGAGATAGTAGCAACAATGACGATGATTCGATGATGATGATCCAATGACGATGATCCAGAGAAGAAGACTTGTGCTAGTAGATCTATGTCAAGAAATACCTTCCTAGTTAAGAGGGAGTGTTGATGTATTTGTAACTTCAGAATGTATTTCATATATGTATATTGTATTCCTATAGAGACGTTATTATTCCTCTATACATAAGTGTCATCATTTATATTGTAAGTGTCATAACTTATACTTGATGGGTTATTAGACCACCTTGATGGGGTCGGCCCTGTATAAGTCATGTAGGTTAAAGGGTTATTATACCACCCTATTGGGGGTCGGCCCTGTCAGCATTATGTTAAATTTTTAAGTTGAGGTCGACCTAGTAAAGGTTATTAGGCAAGTCAAGTCAAGTATAAATAGAGTGCGGGAGGCACTCTATTTGATCATTCACTTTCTCACTTATACACTCATTGGAGAGTGGCACACTAGTGGAGGAGGAGAAGCTGCTGCTAGGAGACTATCTCTTATGCTTGGGTTTTGTATAATTTCTCTATCTATCTTTGAGGAATTTATTGGGGTTTTTCACCTTCTCGGTTTTCCCCAAGGAAACTCTATGTGTCTATTGTCTCATGTGATTGCTTGTTGTGATTGATATGCTTGATATGTTGTACATGTTATTCTCTCAGTAAAGATCCTAGAGTATGTTGAATTAATGCTAAAAAATTAACAGGTGTTGGGAGACTACCAAACTAATGATTGGATGCATGCATTTTCATGCAGATGCATGCAAGATGACTGGATGCATGTAGGCATGCAAAATACAAAAATGATGGTGAGAATATTCCAACAGGAACCTAAGTCTAAGGGTCTCCTTCTCCTTCTATCTAGTTGTGATCTTCCGCTTAAATCGATGGAAAATATGTTTAGTGACATAAGTACTTCGATTTATTAATTTTTACCTCATACCTTGGTCAATGTATTTGCATGTGCGCTTTCAGCTGTAAAATTTTTTTATACTATAATGATGCTATGAAAACATTGGTTAAATGCTTTTGTGTATTATGTATCCAATGATTGTAATGACAACCGAGAGTTATGATTGTTTCTATAAATTAATTAATTAATGAATTTGATATAGGTGGGGTTGATAAATCCCCTTCTATGGATTAATTCCATGCTTAGAAGCCTCCTATGCATTACTAAGCAAGCGTGTCCTTATGTAATGGCCATAAAATTCTAACTTGGTGGTTAGTATTAATTTAAAGAGTAGACAATCTAATACCCTTAAAATTTTTGCTCTTAAACTTCCTATGGTTTCTTGCATAAAACTTGTAGTCATCATGGATGTAATCCTTCGAAAAGCTTGGGTTGTCTGTTGATGACATCAAATTGATTCTTCAACGACTAGGACTACCTTATGCCAAGTCCTGTTTTGATTGAGTATAACTTCAAGTTTTATGAGGCATGTTTATGTTTGAAGTTGGTGCGCCGACTATGTGATTTGGATTGATTGAACTTAGTTTTGAGTGCGTCGACTCTATGATTGAATTGTTCATGTGCTGACTTTGTGATTTGGATTGATGATAACTAATGTTTCCATACTTTCCAGCTCTTTGATTTACTTTGGTGCTCTAATATTTTCTTAAAGGAAAAATTTCCTTGCCAATTAGAGGAAATTTCAATTTAAAATGGGCCTTCCAAAAATAATACAAATTCTATGTCATGATGTATTAGCCAATCAAAATGCTTTAAAATTAAAAAAGGGAGCACCTAAAAAAATTGGAGGGAAAAAATTAAAAAAAAAAAACTATTTTTTGGATCGTATTTTCAACTTATCTCGTTGTGGGTTTACTCAAATTTCAAGCGGGAGGACTCGTAAGATGCATAATTAAATTATGCATCCAACGAGTACTCATGTTGCATACTTCTAAAAACATCCACACCATGGAAAATTGAAAATACATTAAAAACGTTTTTTCTCTCACTAGAAACACGTTTTTTTAATGTATTTTCAATTTTTCATGGTGTGGATATTATTAAAAGTATGCAACATGGATACTCGTTGGATGCATAATTTAATTATGCATCCAACCAGCCATCCCGCTTGAAATTTGAGTAAACCTACAAGGAAGTTGAAAATATAATCCAAAAAGTAGTTTTTTTACTCTCTCTTTATTATTATTTTATTATTATTTTCCTTAGGAGACCCATTTTTACCCAAATTTTGTCTAATTAGTAGTAGTTTTGTGAGAGTGTGTAGCCCCTGCTCAAGTTATTTCGAGCCCTATCAATCATCTTATATCCTGATTTGTTAAATAAAATTTAACGCCCATATTTAATTTATGCATGTAGTTGGAAGATTATAAGTTCGACTTACTATTTTTATTATCATTGTTGAGAAATTGTTATATATATTTACTAAGATCGTTGTAAAGTTATTACATGAATATGGGTCTTGCAATCACTATGATCGTTGAAAGGTTATTTCATGTTTATTGGTTTTGCAATTATTTTTACTATAGTTAGTGAAAGGTTATTTATATATGTATAATTTTATATTTGAAATTTCCTTTGGTTGGGAGTCATTTTTAAATGATTGTGGATTAATTATATGTGGGTTAAATTATATATATATATATATAGTTTTATATTGGGAATTACTTTTAGTTGGATTTATTTTGATGTACTAGTTGTAAAATATTATAAGTATAATTATAAGTTCTAAAACGTGCAAATATTAGAAGGTAAGAATGATTATGTGAAAAATACACACACACCTATTCTCTAAAGTTGGATCGTAGATTGAATTTTCTTATTATTCATTTATATATGTAGTTTTCTAAAATGTATTAATGTATTATCTTGCATGAAAATATATGGAGTAGATACTTTATAACATATAAATGGAGTGGTAAAAGGATTCATTTATGGGAAAATGAATAAATTATCCTTTATAGAAATATAAAGTATAAAATATGGGATTTTTAGATGATATACTTCGAATTTTATGAAATTGCGTTTTTTTATTATCTTCATATATACATATAAGAATGCAATGAAGATAGAAGTTAATTTGAAATGTTATATATTTTCTGTTTGTACGAAATAAATTCATAATATGTCTCTTTCCATAAGAAAACTAAAAGTTTTTAATTTCCTCAAATTTTAGTTAAAATTGGGGTTGTTACATCTTTAGGCATTTTCATTTGACTAGTTTTGCAGTATACTTTATTAAAAGTTATAATAATGTCTATTTTAATTTATTTAAGTCTTTTGGGGTTCGTAATACATTGATGAAGCTCATACAAGTCTTAGACCGAGGATTCATATCCCTCTTGGCCTATTTGGAAGAGCCTGAAAACAAACTAGTTGAGTTGTCCTCCATAGCGCTCTTTCTCTTTGGACCTCCAAACTTAGTCAAATCCTCCCAAAACTTCAGAAAATCTTGCCAAGAAGTAGATTAGGGGGTTAATTTCTGATATCCACACTCTTGTTGATTTTAAGTGTAAGTGAATGAGTCTATATGCATATGGTGGTGTGCCCAAGAAGCTTTGTGTACACTTTAGCGGTAGTTGTTGTCAAAGCATAAATGGCCCCAGTACATTCTGCATAGGTCTCTAAAGCTAGCCTTGATTCTGATACCTTTTCTACTGTACACTCCTTAACATATCTTTCAGATCCAAAAAGGTCCAACCATCAAGCTCTTCCGGGGTTTATATGTGTCCAAGACTAGTTTTGAGGACTAGTTTCAGTTGTGTTAATTTGTGCTCCAAATTTTAAATGTGAGATAATATCCTTTGAAATAACACATATTTCATTAAATTTGGAAGTTTTATATTACAAGGACTTCATCCACATTGAATTTTTTTGTAAATCTTTAAATATATATTCTATTAAATCTAGAAAAATTAACTCAAAGAGCTATTCCATTAAATATTGAAGAATAAATCCATTGAATTGTAAAACTTTAGTATTCAAGCATTCAAAACAAAATATTACATCTCAATTAGAACTAGATGCGTAGGACATAAATCATGATGAATCTATGAATATCAATAATTTTATAAATGTTAAGATCTTTGAGACATTGAGATATATTATATGGTCTGAATAATCCAATGAAGTTGCACACATAATTACATACTATAATACTGCAATACCTTCTCTATTTATATTCGAGGTGATGGAAATAGTAGAAATATTTATGCTATCAAATTATGCTATATAGGAAAATAAGATAGCATAAATGGAAGGTACAACATGAGGAATTCATCAACATTGATTTATTTGTACATCACCATATTAGGTTAAGATAAGATAAAAATAAAAATACTTTTAACAATGTCTTGAAATCAACTAGTGACCATGAACATGGAAAACATGGAACTGCTAAGTATAGTAGTATCAATACACAATAGGAGTGTGAAAGCGGTTATTATAAGAAATCAATAAGAGCTAAAGTCATGTTAGTAATGTTTGATAACCAACCAAGATATTATAGTTGTAGATAATAGACCAAAGTCTCAACGTTTGAATTCGATGCCTAACGAATCCAAGCTCCCCCTTTCCCACAACCTCGAGGTGTGTTGTTGACGATCAAACTGTGGTTTTGCTAGGATCTCATAAGTGGAGGGAGGGTTCCCCATTTGCATTGTCTAAGTTGAAACTAGTCTACTAGAATATTAATAATATGTTATTTGTGTTAAATTTCCTACCTTTTAGTGCCTTAAATAGGAACCATTGGGAAGGAAGTGATCATTCAATAGTGGTGTTCAGTGGTGGTGTAGGTGGTTTGAGAAAGAAATATTTGAAACTATTTCCTAAATCACTCATGTATATTAATGCTAGGCATCATTAATTTGGGTATTTAAACAAAGGTCGGGTACCATTAATCTATCTTCACTCAAAGCCAATTTCATCAACTAAGAGTGTTTAAATGAAGATTCAAGCCGATCAATTATGATGGGCAATGTCATGAATTGAAATAAATAAGTGGCCTCTAAGAACCAACTAACCCAGACAAGTGAGCATTGGAAGAAACTAGGTCTTGAAAGAGAGGTACATAAGGAAGCATGGGGCTATCAATCTCTCATTGTCAACATTGTTGATTTTTCAAAACCAATAACTCGATGTAATAGTGCCAACCAATCATAGAAAAATTCATGTTTGAGCATTACTTTCACCAATAGAAGAAAATGATAAGAATTTTGAATGTATTGCATAAGAGATAGATGTTGAAACATATTTTTAATAGATTTTATTCGAACTTTGTATGTTCCCGTGTTCTTTGATTATTAATGATTTAAAGTAACTACAAATAAACTATCAATTAAGATATTGATTTTCAAGATTAAGTGTGTATCGAAAGTCAGTCATCACATGATTCTCCTATGTATCATGATTAATCTAGGGAACTATTTCCTCAATTAGAATTGTTTTTATTAATTCTTGTAAAAATTTAGTATTCAAGATTTCAATAGAAAATGTTGTCTCAATTAGAACTAGATGAGTAGGCCATAAATAGTGATACATGTATGAATATCCCTAATTTGTTAAATATTAAGAAAGGTGAGACATTGAGATATATTATATAGAAATAATCCAATGAAGCCGCAAACATATTAATTTCATGCTAGGTTGCAATAGGTTCTCTATCTAATATATTTGAGGCAACCAAAGAGTTTGAAATCATTCATCTATGACCCATCTCCCAAATTTAGCATGAATAATCGACTTAACACTAATTATCAAAAAAGTCTATGCTTTTTTTTAAAATGTATCATGCTAGTTTATATGTAGTTTTATTTCAAAATTTATTTATCACATTTATACAGTCATATTCATGCATATAATTAATTAAAAGTCAATAAAATAACTTTGCCTTGTTGGCATACATGAGATGATTTCAATTTATTTATAAACACAACTTTAGAAAAAGATATAATTGGATAATGAAATCAAATGCCTTATGGTTCAAAAAGTTCAAAAACATAATCCATATATGGCACATCTCCAATGTCTCGAAATAGTCCACTTAACACTCATTATGAATTCAATTATTTTTAAGAAATGCAACTTTATTTACAACATAATTGTATTTCAAAGTTGCATCTCACATTTATAGATTTATATTAATGCATATTATAGGCAATGTGTAACATACCCAATACTTGAAGCATTTTATGTTGAAGGAAGAACATTGTCTTAACTTTTATTGTAAAGTTTTATATTTGGCCAAGTGGCCAAGGATGACTGTAATTGCATAACATTATTATTAATAAAGCAAAATAGGAGACACTCACCCAAAGAGACTGTTGAAAGAGTGTTTACTGGCCCACTAGGTGGAATGGAATTTGGGGTAGAAGGCAATGGACAAGTGGCAGCATCATGAACTCAGTAACTAGCTGTGGTTATGGGACAACTCCCTTGAATTGTGGTCAAGTTCCCTGGAATGTGGAACTAGTGCTTGAGGCTCATTTATTGAAAACTGACCATTAAAAGACTTGGGCATATTTTATAAACCATCGAATTTGAACAGAGTCTCACACTTTTTCTGACGAGAAAATTTACCTTGTGGTTCTGTTGTATGCACACAAGAGATTCGATGAGGGGAAGCTATGTTTTGAGTTGGAGTGTAAGTCTGTCTTATTTCTGCTGAGTGCAGAGGTTTGAGGTGTATGCAAGTCTCCATTGATTACTGAAGTACAACTTGAGTGCCTTGCTTCTACACAGAGTCTTCTACCTAGTGGTTCAGTAATCATGATCGGGGGTCCAAAGGGAGCAAGTGATTTGGATGCTTCTTCTGGAGAAGGTTGGGAGGAACAGGCCTCTTTGGGTGTTTGTCCACCCTAGAAAAATTATCAGGTTCTACTTGTTATTTCTTTCCATTTCTATATCTGTTTATCTATTTCTGAAACTGTTTGAATGTTTTTATGCATGACTTATTTGTTTATAGAGCAAGCAGATTAGGACAATGAGTTTGTCTATACCCTAGCATAAATATACTGTTTAATTTGTCTAAATATTTTACTTTATGGTTACCATCTTAGCTGAACTATTGAATGGTATTATGAACTAGAGAAATTAGTTTATACAATTATATTTAATGAATGAGATAATGTAAGTGATTGAATAAAATATCTTCCTGTGTTTTTCCTTTAGTCATAAGATGATGTAATATAGTACAAGAAGTGTATAATTAACCTTGAATATGAGTTTGATTAGCAACATAAGTTTATATTTCAAATCAAATGAAATCTTTTCATTATTTTCCTACTTTTACAGCATAGTAAATTTATACCTTATACTATAGTAATTTCGGGTTCTGTTATTAATATCTTTGCATCTATGCTAGTTTTTGTAAAAACATATAGCAGAAAACATATAGGCTTGCATCCCATAAAACAATTCGAAAGTTTTACTTGTAGTCATACTTTACTATTCCTCCCATAAGACAAAAATAATATTTAAAATAACAGAGTCTATATGATTATACATCATTTACAATCTGAGCGCTAGAAGTATTCATCCTAAGTACTTACTGTATATTAAATAAATACCTACTGTATATTAAATATCTTGAAAAAGCATACCACGGAGTTATTAATACAAACCCTAAGCTATAAAACTCATCACACTACTTCCATCATATCATTACAGTATTCCATGCATAAATATTACAATTTAAAAATACTGCGCATAACCATAAAGCATGATATCTATGAACATGGATACAATAGTATTATAAAACGATGCTTGGAAATCCACAATAATACGATTCATTTGAATAAACATAGTATACTATTGAAAAAATACAATACTACTATCACTATAGTATAACCATCCGTAGAAATACCTTAGATACTTTTATCATGGTTCAAAATATTGCACAGATATCGACTTCTTAACATAGTAATACAAACTTTTGTTAAATAATATATATGTTATAATATTGATCAAACCCATACACATAAGTATCATAGCTTTGCACTGTTAAATTTTGAGCATTAATTCACAATACTCTAGGATCTTCACTGAGAGAATAACATATACAGTATATCAATGCATAACAATCACAATAAGCATCACAAGAATCAAAAGCATGAGAGACAAGAGACACAGAGTTTCCATGGGGAAAACCCTAAAGTGAAAAACCCCACAACTTCCTCAGAGATAGAGAGAGCAATGGCTCAACCAAAGTACAACCAAAATACACAGAGATAGTCTCCTAGAAGCAGATGATCCTCCTCCTCACTAGTGCGCCACTTTTTGAGTGAGAGAAGTGTGAGTTTCCGAGTGATACAAATAGAGATCTCTCGATCTCTATTTATACTAACCTGTTTTCCCAGTTACACTATGGGGCCGACTTGTCTAGCTAGGTACATCCACAATATAATATATATTTCAGGGCCAACCCCACACATGGTGGTCTAATAACCCGTTGCCAAGTACACACACTTGCGACACTTGTCAATACACATGATGACACTTCCTTATAAAGGAATAACACATCTCTTATAAGGGTACAATAAATATATATGAAATACATAGATGAATTACATTCCAAAGTTACATATACATCAACACTCCCTCTTAACTAGGAAGGTATTTCTCGACACAGTTCTACTAGACAAGTCTTCTTCTCAGGATCATCATCATCAATGCATCGTCATCATCATCGTCACTGCTGCTGCTATCTCAACCAATCTCTGACTCTACTCGTCATAGGAAGTTCTACAGAGCCAGTCCTTTTTCATACTGGATGTAGGCCCACCACCTACAGGTCTTCATCATCACTGGCCATACTGTGGAATCCTCAAGACTAATTACGTGAGTTAACAAAACCTCAAAAGAGCATCCCAGGAATGATTACGAGCACACAGCTCAACTTATCGGATCTCCCAGGATCTTTTACATGTTACTGCACAACCTGTCCACGGCCACAGAGTATCACGAAGCACAACCCAGATGCACACACACAACACTTACACTCAACGGCATGGGAGGACCAACCTACCACCATCCGTGAAGGGATCACAGCACTTACATCAATGACCATGGGAGAACACGTCTACCACCATGTCGGAAAGGCCCTGCACTTACATCAACGCGCATGGGAGAACGCATCTACCACCTTGTCGGAAAGGCTCTGCACTTACATCAACGCACATGGGAGAATGCATCTACCACCATGTCGGAAAGGCTCTACACTTACATCAACGCACATGGGAGAACGCATCTACCACCATGTTGGAAAGGATCTGGACTTACATCAATGCACATGGGAGAATGTATCTACCACCATGTCGAAAAGGCACTGTGCATCTGTGTCTTCGGAACTCATCACACATAATCCAACTGATTATGTACTGTATCCACCTGATACATATGATCATCTTGATCATTATCACTGTACCGTCCTGGTACATATCATATGGAGCAACATCTTGAAGCTCGTCATCATGATCATCCTGATCATACAATGCATCTACCTGATGCATACCAATTATCTACCTGATACATATCATCATACATGATCCACCTGATCATACAATGTATCCACCTGATACAAATACAAATACATGATACATATCACCATACATGATCCACTTGATCATACAATGTATCCACCTGATACATATACAGATACATGGTCCAAGCATCCAACATGATGCATATACAAAAATACATACAAATGATCCAACTGATCATATCCAGCATCCAACATGATGCGTACATACATATACATATAAATGATCCAACTGATCATACAAAGCAGAAAATAGAACATCATCCTGATGCTAATCATCCAGTGCTTACATCCACAGCCATGTGAAGGATCCTCCTTCCAACATGCTTGGAATGGAATCAGCAAATGTGTCCATCACTTCTTCCTCGAAGTGTCCTCGATCTGAAGAACACCAAGCCTCTCCCTGAAGTACTTGAACTTCACCCTGGCTAGTGGCTTCGTCAGCACATCTGCAATCTGCTCGTCCGTCACAACATACAGGAGCTTCACAACTCCTCTCTGCACCATATCCATGATATAGTGATATTTGATCTCTATGTGTTTCAACCTGTCATGAAACACTGGGTTCTCAGACAGCTTCACACAACTCTGGTTATCGCAGAAGATACCAGTAGCATCCAATGGGAGAGAAAATAACTCAGACAGTAGCTTTCGTATCCATACTACCTCACAACTAGCTGAACAAGCTACAACATACTCTACCTCAGCTGTACTCAGTGCTACGCAAATTGCTTCCTGCTAAACCAAGAGATCACACCTGATCCCATACTGAAGCAACACCCAGATGTGCTCTTCCTATCTACAGCACTGCCAGCCCAATCTGAATCAACATAACCTTGCAGGTTAAACTTTTGATTCACTTCATACTTGATCCCATAATCCATTGTACCCTTCCGGTACCTCAGAACATGCTTTACAGCAACCAAGTGAACACTCCTCAGATCTGTCAGGAACTGACTCAATGTGTTCACAGCAAAGCAAATATCTGGTCTTGTGTTCGTCAGGTACATCAACTGGCTCAGATGAAGCATCACATAGAAGCTTCAGGTTCGATTCCATGGGTGTGGCCATGGCCTTGCAATCCATCATCCCAAATCTCTTCAGGATATCTACTGTGTACTTCCCTTGACCAAGGAAGATCCCACCTGCATTCTGCCACACCTCCATACCTAGGAAATAATGCATCATTCCCAAATCTTTCATATTGAACTCTGCAGCAAGCTTCCTCTTAGTATCTACAATCAATCTATCATCTCCTGTTACAAATAATTCATCCATGTACAGAAGTAGAATCACAGGATTCCCTTCCTCAACATTGTAGTAAAGGTTGGAATCCGCTTTACTCTTGGTAAAGCCCAAGCTAGATAGGAAATTGTCCATCCTACCATACCAAGTTCTAGGAGCTTGCTTCAAGCCATACAAGGATTTCTTCAATCGGCACACATATGACTCCCTGTCATGTATTTCAAAACCGAGTGGCTGCTCCACATATACTTCCTCTTCAACTACACCATTCAAGAAAGCAGTCTTGACATCCATCTGGTGTATTTTCCATTTCATTGCTGCAGCCAGGGAAAGTATTGTTCTGATGGAAGTATACCTGGCTACAAGTGCAAAAGTTTCTTCATAATATACTCCCTCTTTCTAAGAGAAACCACGAGCTATGAATCTTGCCTTGTATTTCTCTATACTGCCATCTGCAGCATGCTTGATTTTGTAGATCCATTTGGAAGTCACAACAGACTTCTCTTTAGGTCTTGGGACAACATCCCAAACATCATTCTCCATTATTGATTGGTATTCCTCAACCATGGAATCCTTCCATTCTTTCTTTTCCGATGCTTCTTCATAACTGGAGGGTATTTTGTTCATAATGTCACAGAGTAAAGCAACATCGCTGGTATGTGATCTGGTTCTCTTCTTTGTTCTGTGTTCTTCTTCTAGAATTCCAAATCTTTCTACATCTTGAAGTAGCTCTCTATCCCATGCAGGTTTCCTCTTGTGAGAGTTATCCTCACAGGGTGGATCTACAAGTTCTTGCGGATCTTCAAACTCACAAACAACTTCTAGAATTGCTTCAGTCATGGTAGTGTCTTGAAATCTAGTTTCCTTAGGTTCTTCATAAACTTCGATAGGTTCCTTCCTTGATTTGATGAATGCTGAGTTTTCATCAAATGTAACATCCCTGCTGACATCAATCTTCTTGAACCATGGAAAGTATATTCTGTAAGCCTTCGAGCTTTCACTGTAACCCACAAAGATACCCTTCTTTCCTGAAGGATCTAGTTTAGTCCTGTTTTCCTTTGGGACATGAGTGTATATTGGACAACCAAATATTCTGAGATGGCTAACTTCAGGTTTCTTACCAGAAAAGACCTCTTCTGGTGTCTTGTTGTCCAATATCTTGTGGGGTGTTTTGTTCTACACATATACAGCTGTTCTAGCTGCTTCTGCCCATAGATGCATAGGTAGATCCTGGTCATGCAGCATTTCCCTTGCTACTTCCATGATTGTTCTGTTCTTCCTTCTGCAACTCCATTCTGTTGAGTATTATAAGGAGCAGTCAACTCCCTATTAATCCCTGAATCACTGCAAAGCTTCTTGAAGTCACCTGAGGTGAATTCTCCACCATTGTCGGATTTGAATGTTTTGATCTTCTTGTCAGTTTGATTCTCCATCAAGGTTTTGAATTCCTTGAACTTATAAAACACCTCAACTTTGTTCTTCAAGAAGTATACCCAAGTCTTCCTGGAGAAGTCATTAATAAATGAGACATAGTAAACATACCCACTTAGAGAACTGGATGACATAGGACCACATACATCTGAGTGGATGATTTCCAGGATATCCTTTGCCTTGCTTTCACTGCTTGGGAAAGCCTTCTTAATGTTCTTACCTTTTGCACATCCTTTGCAAACACCTTCATGCTTGGTCTTGATTTCAACAAGACCCTCTACAACCTTGCTTGCAATTGGAAGTGCCCTATAGTGCATATGAGCAAGTCTTCTATGCCAAAGTTCACTTGGCTCTATGGATTCATGCACCATGGCATGTTCAGGTTGTCCCTTCAATTTATACAAACCTCCCTCTTGCTCTCCAATCACTACTGCATCATCTATGGTCTTTCCCTTTGGCCACATTAGGACTTGGCCATCCACAAATGCAAGCCTCATACCTTTTGCATCCAATGCAGAGATGGAGCGTAAGTTCTTCTTGAGCCCAGGTACATAAAGGACTTCTTTCATCTTCAAAGATTTTCCAGAATCTAGGTTGTAGGAGGCTTCACCACTTCCTTTGAGTATTGATAATCATCCCCAAGTTTCACCTTATGGGGTGATTCATGTTCAGATAGGTTCACAAAACAATCCTTAAACCCAGTCATGTGTTTGGAAGCCCCACTGTCAATTAACCAATCATTACAACCATGGGAGATAGTATCTGTGAGAGCAGAGATTAGAACATATTCTTCTTCACTTGATGAGTCATCATCACTATCATCACTTTCTTCCCTAGCCTTCTTCTTGGGTGGTTCATTATCTTCAGAAGCATGAGCATGATATCTTTTCCTACTGCCCTTCTTCTTCTTGGTGTGGTTGTTCCTTTTGTTCTTGGGACATTCTGAATCAAAATGACCTTTCTCATTACATGTGAAGCATCTGAGATCTTTCTTATCTTTATGTTGATGATAGTGTGAAGATTTCTTGGTATGAGAGTGCTCTCTCTTTGACCTTCCTTTCTTGGTGTGTACTATGAGAGCTTGATCTTCACTTCCCATCTTTTCTTCTCGGGCCAATATCCTTGCTTCTTCTTGAGAACATTCTCCTCGCAATCTATTGAAGGAGATCAACTTCTTCCTTACACAAATTCCTTGAATAAAGGAGTCCCATGACCTGGGTAGGCCATTTAGAGTGGTCATCACAACTTCACCATTCTCCACCATTTCATCCACTGCTTCTAGTTGTTCCTTGATCTGGGAGACCCTTGAAAAATAACATTGAATGGTTTCTCCATTCTGAAACTTTACTCCTTTCAATTGGTTCCATAGGGTCATCTTCCGATTTATGTTCTTCCCTTCAAATAGATTGGTCAAAGAGTCAAACATCTCGTTGGGTGTCTTTAGAGAAGACACATGGGGTATGAGATGGTCTTTGATATAATCAGCAATGATTCTCTTTGCCTTGACCAAGTTCTTCTTATGCAATACTTTAGCCTCTTCATCCTCTGGGATAGGGATGTCGTCTTTTACATATGAGTCCAACTCATTCTCTTCCAGGATTAACCCAATCCTATACTTCCAAGCTCAGAAGTTATCAGCCACTTAAAGCTTATCCTCAAGCTTGGTGTGGTGAGACATCTTAAAGAGTACTTCAAATGGAAATAGAAAAGATTTAGGTCTTACCACTTGAAATGTTGAAAACTGGATTTGGTCCCGGATTAGGGTTTGTCGGAAAAACCCTAAAAATTCAAAATGTGAATTTCAACTTTCTGAAAGGATAGAAAGATGCGCCTTGATGAGCTAATCAACCTGGTGTATTCAAAATTTGGAATCAGCAAAGCTTTACCCTTCAAAATTGCCTTTTTGTCCTCCCAGGTTCACTAGGGAGAGCCCTGAATTAGGGTTTAAGTTTTATGGAGATCTACCTAGCCAAAAATCTCGATCCAAAGCTCTAAACTTCGATTTTTTCAAGGAGCTTCCAGCTATGTCTTCAGATTTCAGAAATTCCTATTTTTGTGGAAACCCTAATTTTTAGGGCCAAATCTGAAAATGCTCAAAATTGAATTTTGATTGGACAGATAGATTCTCCCCAATGAGTAGAGTCAATCTACTATACTGCTTTTCCAAAAATTGTGGAGAGAAACCCAATAAACAAGAAACTCAAGTTTCCATCACTACAAAATGTCTTCTTCTTAGGTTAGCTCTAATACCATGTTAAATTTTGAGCATTAATTCATAATACTCTAGGATCTTCACTGATAGAATAACATATATAGTATATCAATGCATAACAATCATAATAAGCATGACAAGCATCACAAGAATCAAAAGCATGAGAGACCAGAGACACGGAGTTTCCATGGGGAAAAACCTAAGGTGAAAAACCCCACAACTTCCTCAGAGATAGAGAGAGCAATGGCTCAACCAAAGTACAACCAAAATACACAGAGATAGTCTCCTAGAAGCAGATGATCCTCCTCCTCACTAGTGTGCCACTTTCTGAGTGAGAGAAGTGTGAGTTTTCGAGTGATCCAAATAGAGATCCCCTGATCTCTATCTATACTAACCTGTTTTCCCAGTTACACTATGGGGCCGACTTGTCTAGCTAGGTACATCCACAATATAATATATATTTCAGGGCCGACCCCACACATGGTGGTCTAATAACCCGTCGCCAAGTACACACATTTGCGACACTTGTCAATACACATGATGACACTTCCTTATAGAGGAATAACACATCTCTTATAAGGGTACAATAAATATATATGAAATACATAGATGAAATACATTCCGAAGTTACATATACATCAACATGCACATCATCACTGAATATATTTACAAAACGTACAGTAAGGGAATAGCCCTGTAACCTTTTAACTTAGACCGAGCTTAATCAATAGCTGGGATCGAGACTTGTACAGGCTCATCCAAGGGTTTTACCCTAAAAACTTAAAGAACCATATTTAATCTGTTACAACATTGTACAGACTCCAAAATGAAAGACAAAGGTCGAGCCTCCAGTCGGAAGAGCTCACCCTACACAAAGCGTAAACCTTTACAAACAAACACAAATACAATGTCGAATCCAAAACCACCAACAAAACAGCTGTATGCACAATTCAACCAACAATTGAAAGAATTAAGGGTTCGAGACTCATTACGAGCTCACCCATGCTGGAAACCTTATGGATTAAACATTAAAACATTTAAATTGAAAACACATTGCACAGCTTTAAAATCGTAAATGAATTCATAAAACCCAAATCAACATTGTACTTGTCACGGGCTCGAGTCTCGGCTCGCCCAGGTACTATCTTCTAAGTACAAAATGATAGTCGAAATTATAAGATAAACATTTAAATATACAGGGGTTCAAGACCCGCAGGTTCCATCACACATTTAGGGTTTATCCCTTTCATTTAAACAAACATCGAAAACATTCATACACCAAGACTGTATTTCATACGCAAAACACAAATGATTGTATTTATTTAATGCAAATATTACATCGCAGTCCAAATCTCGGAAGGATAAACCAGTATCCTATACAAACCCCTTCCCTATTAACATTACAGGCGAGAAAAACAACTTGGGCATTTACCCATTGAAACAACGTTTGTAGAAACGAAGTATAAAAACCATTTGACCGATGGAGTTGCACTAATGAAACCAAAACATATCACCCTATTGACAGAGGAACCAAGTCAATCCGAGGCTTACCTGTGGAATCACACCCTCATGGGTTGTCCCTTCATTCTTTTTACAAACTTAACCATGGTCGTTTCGATATATCCCTGTCACAAGAACAAAAATGAGAAAGCTCAATACTTTAAACTGAAAGTTAAGGATTTTAAGACTGCAATGGTAGCTTACCCTTAGTTAATCTCAGAGCCGAGGAAAGAACCGAAGGATGGAGACTCTGCACACGTCTACAAATCCATAACTATCCACGAATTTTCAACTAATGCAAGGATTGGTGCATTGAAACACCAACAGTCATGGCGGCCGAGAAGGGCCAGTCGCCCTCTCCATAACGCAGCACAACACAAAACCAAAGACCAAAACCCCAACAAACTCATAGTAGGGTTTTGTTATTACCAATGCGCAATTACGACCATCACATGGCCTCATTCAATGAGCCAACTACCACCCTACATGGTATATGAAGAGAACCGATTCATATAGTTCGAAAACAATGTTAACCATTCACATTTTAATACAAGCGCCTATGGAAAACAAAACGACCCACTCCACTATAGTTTATGCCCTCACATTTTTAGTGTAGCACCATTTGGAGAACATACAAACCACTACTACATATTTTAGCCATAAGACTTCGAATTACCCCAAGTCACTCTTGAATTAGAATTTAAGGTGCTAACCTTTAGTTAGGAGCATATCTCTTGACTATGCTAAGTCGGTAGACTCTCAACCTTAGAGAGTTCTCTTTTAGACTAGTTCATTGAAGAATCACTTGGGTCATCTTGGATCTAATGTTTTTCCTTTTTAACTTCACATGCCTTTTATTCGAACTTATGATGTTTTATAACTTTGGTGTTGAACTCACATATTCATGATTTTAAATAAAGTTAATGCCGATGATACTCTCACATAAGGCGAAGAGGAACCAATGATCAAACCAGAAATGTACTTGACCTGTAACCTGGATAGTTGGAGAGAACAATGCTTTAGCTAAAAGCTAAGTAAGCCATCGAATCTTTACCCAGAATCCAACTGCCAACAAGAAGTATGTTTCACACAACAACTTACTGTTACGTAAATAATAACATAAATATCAACCATCATACTTTAACACAACATACTATCAAATAAGTGATATAAACGCAGCTGCATATATAACTATAACATAATTATCATGCACCTTACCAAAGAACATTAAGTTCTAGTTATAGTACGGCATCACTAGGTACCATCCGATACAGGATGAGTAGATCGACAAAGTGACAACACTAATTAATAGATGTAATAATTACAGCTGTTATAGGATTGATGGATGCATTTTAATTGTCAATAAGACAATTAAAATTTCCTTAAAGATAAATACCTGTTGTAAATAAATTATCATTAAGTTCAATTATTATTAGACATTTATTACTTCCGCATAGCAATTAATGTTAACTTTAGTGTCTAGGATTTTTTTTTAAATTTACGAATTTTTTGGGATGTTACACAATGAAAAGTCATTAAGTGATTGTGCTCTATTAGTTTAAAATATGATATGATTGTGATTACAAATATTAATTGATTTAAGTATAAAAATTTATGAAAAGTTTTGGATTGAAAAATCAAATATATCTTAAATAGTTCAAAAAGTTCAATTGAATCACCTATGATCCATTTCATATTAATTTAGCATGAATGGTCAACATAGCATTTATTATAAGTAAAAGATTCTAATTTTTTTTGTAAGATCGTTATTTAAAAATTTAAATTACACTTGTATACACGAGTATTAATGCATATAAGTAAATAAAAATCAACAAATAATTTTGTGCATGGATTAAATGATATTATTTTAATTACAAATAATTCATTTAGCAATATTTTTTTTTAAATATACAATAGAAAAAAAATTGTGCATTGCAACAAAGTCACTACAATAGCAATTTTAAACAATAATAAAAATGTATATCAATATAACTATCAATTCCCATATATTTCAAAAAAATATAAATTCATTTAAATTAATTCACAAAACAATATGTCCAAGTTGTACTGAAAAAAGGGAATGTTCTTGTGAACAAATTTTTGAAAAAATGTTCATCTACTACAATGAAGTTGATTTTCTATTGAACATTCTAATGTACTCACGTTTCTCTTTGATACGATGATGTGTCTTAAGAAAGGGGAATCAAATTTGCATAAGTCAGGTATCTTGCTCTTGCCATGTATAGGCTTTTATCAAGATATGGTTTGACCGATATCTGACAAATTGAGAAGTAGGATTTGATTGATCTATTAGCAATACATTTGGTTCTTCAAATTTATCTCCATGCTAGGACCACACATCACTCAACCTTTTCTCATAATATTGTATTGTACTGAGTCCCTACTTTGAATTTTGTTTGAAAACGACAATAGGACCTATCCCTTGTGAATTTAAAGTCCCTTATATCAATATCTGATTTTTGAAGTACATGTCAGATGTACTTGTTAGTGACATTTAATGTCCATATTGCAACATCATATTTTTTAAGCAGTATTTTAATAATTTTGACTGACAAGGCCTTAAAAAATAGGACCCCAAATTCCCAATATGTTTTTCTTTGAATCTGACAATTTCATTCATCTCTATTGTTTGACGAGAATAACACTCCTTCCATTTCAAATATAAATAACATCTTTCAATTGATATTAATTATCATATGTACTATAACCACATATATGAAATTAACATAGCACCACTTCATTAGCTTTTCTTCTAACAACATTGCATGGTGAAAGAAAGCTAACACATGTTAGCCTTCATAAAATAGATTTCCATCTAACACGACCACATTGTCGTCAAATACATTGCATCATGAAGGAAATATAACTTGAGTTAGCTTTCATTCTAACAACATTACACGATGAATTAAAACTAACATGCGTTAGCCTTCATACGTTAGATTTCCATCTAACACAACCACATTCTCATCAATTACATTGAACCATAAAGGAAATCTAACTCAGTTTAGCTTTCCTTCTAACAACATTGCACAGTGAATTAAAGATAATATGTGTTAGCATTCATATGTTAGCTTTACATCTAACACAACCACATTGTCGTCAAATACATTGCACCATAAAGGAAATCCGACTCGGGTTAGCTTTGCTTCTAACAACATTGCACAATGAATTAAAGTTAACGCGTGTTAGCCTTCATATCTTAGCTTTCCATCTAACACAACCATATTGTCGTCAAATACATTGCATCCCGAAGGAAATTTGATTCGGGTTTGCTTTCCTTCTAACAACATTGCATGGTGAATAAAATCTAACGCGTGTTAGCATTCATATTTTAGCATTCCATCAAACACAACCACATTATCATCAAATGCATTTCACCATGAAGGAAATCTAACTTCTAACAACATTGCATGGTGAATGAAATATAACACATGTTAGCCTTCATATGTTAGCTTTCCATCGAACAAAACCACATTGTCATCAAATACATTGCACCATGAAAGAAATCTGACTCGAGTTAGCTTTCCTTCTAACAACATTGCACGGTGAATGAAAGCTAACGCATGTTAACCTTCATATGTTTTCTTTCCATAAAACACAACCACATTCTCATTAAATACATTGCACCATGAAGGAAACCTAACTCGAGCTATATTTCCTTCTAACAACATTGCAAGGTGGATGAAATCTAACACGTGTTAGCCTTCATATGTTAATTTTCCATCTAACAAAACCACATTGTCATCAAATGCATTTGGCCATGGAGGAAATCTAACTCGAGTTAGCTTTCCTTCTAACAACATTGCACGATGAATGAAAGATAACACGTGTTATCCTTCATATTTTAGTTCTCCATATAACAAGACCACATTGTCATCATATACATTACACCATGAAGGAAATATGACTCAGGTTATATTTCCTTATAACAACATTGCACTATGAAGGAAAGCTAACGTGTTTTATCCTTCATATTGATAGCTCTCCATCATACACAACCACATTGACATCAAATACATTGCACCATGAAGGAAATCTAACTTGGGTTAGCTTTCCTTCTAACAACATTGTACGATGAAGGAAAAGCTAACTTGTGTTAGCTTTCATATGCTCATTTTCCATCTAACACAACTGCATTGTCATCAAATACATTGCACCATGAAGGAAATCTATTTCGAGTTAGCTTTCCTTCTAACATCATTGCACGGTGAATGAAAGATAAAGAATGTTATCATTCATATGTTAGATTTCCACCTAACACAACTACATTATAATCAAATACAATGCAACATGAAGGAAATATAGCTCAGGCTTGCTACAACGTAATTTTCCACCTTGTGAGTATCAGCTTTCCCTGGCCTGCAGGATCCATTTCACTGACTCAGATCCACTTTATATCCTTCAGACACTATTTTTCCCTAGTTTTTCCCTTGTACGCTAGCTGAATCATTACAGTGGGCGTACCCACGAGTTGCATCACTATAGCCCATGGGTAGCATGTAAAATGGTAAAAATCACTAGTTTATTACTTTTTATGCCCAAAAAGCGGTTATTGGGTGACCTTTGACCCTCCATATTCCCAAGAAATTCCTCGATGTGTCCTTTGACTTACCTTTGAGAGGAATATATATTGAGCACATATGGCTTATCGATGGGAGGAGAAATAAGAGCAAGAGAACTCTAGTGGATTTTTGCCCTATCTTGAGTCTACACTCATTGATCCTTGTAGTTGTGAACCCCTTATGTTTACCTTCCAAACTCCTATCATAGTTTGAGTTTTCCATTCATGGAGGATTGAAGTGGTGGAGGCACAAGTGGATTGATCCAGATCTTGGTTTAGATTGGTTGCCGGCAAGAGGTTGTATCACATTGTACTTCTTCTTGTTTATTAATAGAAATACTCATATTCTCGTCCATTAATGTTGTGAATGTTGTTTGTACTACATTGGGTTGCATTTACTTATAATATCATGGACCATTGCTATTGATGATGTTAATGTCGTTTATATATTATATGTACTTGTTGTATATTGGCTGTCAAGACTAATTTGCAGATTCAAGTGCACGGATTGAAATCTCCAATGGGGATCTACATCAAACGTTTGGATAAAGATTGGTTATATTCTTCATTATCTTAGCATTGTCATTTATATAGCATAGTACTCAGAATTGAGTTAATTTCTGGCAGTCAGCTGTCTGTTGTGGTCTACCCCAAGCCATAGTGAGTTTTCTCCAATACAGAAATGGTGACTCCACTGGGGAAAACATCCATGTTTGGGGATTTTTGAGCATTAGTCCTTAATTAGAGTTGTTTGTCGAAGCTCTGTGTCACTGATTGGCCGTTGAGATACACTATAGAAAACTTGTTTTTTTCTGAGCCATTGGACTCGTTATTTTCCCATTTGCCTTTCCTTACCCGCGGGCTAGCTTTGCTCTTCCCACGTACACCCGCCTCTGTTTACTCTACTGCTCGCGGGTACCTGTAGTTTTTCCTTCGACAGTAGCGTACAACTCCGGCTTTGGTTGATTTATGACTTTTGGTTGTTGTTGGGTTGGCTTTGGATGATCTTGAGTCTTTGTTGGCCTGTTTCTTGACTGTTCCATTCATTGGTTGTGACTAGAACTCTTTTTTTCTCTTGGTTGAGCCTTGTTGGTTTTTTACCCATATTTGGATTTAGCCTTGTTGGTTTTTTCCTTTTGAGCTCATTCCTTTGGCTGAGCCTTACTGTTTGGTATCTGCTGGGTTGTCTTAGTGATCTCCTTGGCATATAAGTGACTAGATAGTAGGATTTTGCTTGCATTTTTCATTTCCTTATATTGAAAAATACAAAAAAAAATACATATAGTGTTGCATTTTCCTTTTGCTTATAAGAGAAAATACAAAAAAAAATTGCTTTCATGTACTGCATCTTGCATTGAGTGCTTGCTGCCTTCATTTAGATTTTGTTTGTGTATCGAAAATATAAAAGGATTGCATTTTTTATTTCGAAACCGTTGGGTTGATTTTGCATGTTAGTGACATTGTTTTTATTGGATAGATGAGTCTAGGATTTGATGATTTTTGCATACTATTGAGTCATACACATCACTAGTTTCACGACCATATCCCCTGCGTAACCACAACCACTAAAATTAACACTTAATCTTAAAATTGATTAGACCGATTTTATTTATAGGGTACACCAACTATCATAGGTTTAGAGTCTTGGAATAGATCATTGTGAGTTAACAATCCAAGACTACTAGATGAAACATTAGGTGTTTGACTAGGGAGTGGAGGAATCCATGGTATATATCGGTGTTCTCAGGAAGCTCTACTCAAACCAAAGTTAAGCACGAGGTCACGGGAGGTTGGTTGAGGAGATATCCCTCTGATACCGGCTGAACGTGGGAGATATTTCTAGGATTTGTTCGTATCTGGGGACTCTTGGGGGATTTAACCCTCATTGAGTTTTGGGCTTAGATACCCTTCCTATACGATGGATCCCACCTGCGACTGTCCCCCTGAGCATTGGTTATATTGTGGTGACCATAGTTGCCTTACCTAGGTATCGCATAGGGTACTTGCAGTGGTTATGTTGTTTGTGTCCTGAGTCAAATAGGGATTGGACAACACAGTTGTTTGTTGCCGAGGGTTACGACCCTTTACACGCAGTGAAGCCTGGGTGTCTCTATAACTGATTTTGTTACCTCCGGCTATAGTTTGGGAGTCTCAAGCCTCTCCTAGGAGAGACATACTGGCTCTAGTGTCGGGAGCTCATTTAGCCACTCTGTTTGTCTGCTCTTAGTTGTAGTTTCTCTAGGTGTGTGCTTTTGATTTACTATTTTTAATCGATAGTTGGCCTTTAAGGGACATTTTGATTTTATATTCTCTCCAGAGATATCATGGCGCGGAGTCTTACTCTCCACCGATCCCGTCGATTGGATGGTTTGCAACCTACCGAACTTTCACATCGCGTTGCTAAGGGACGCCGGTGGGCTCCCTCCGAGTCTTCGGATTCTTATGAGACATACGTCATGACCAATACACACTCTGACATGGGAGAAATCCCTATGAGTCCATCGGGTAGAGTTGAGCACACTTCAGACACCCCTACTCCTCCTGAGGCATGGGGAGGTGATCCACCTGAGACCCAACCTAGTTTGTTTGGTTCGGATCCACTTGAGGACGACCCGTTCGATCCTTCATATCCACATGGTTATCTACACAGGATACTAGAGTTTCATGATGATACAGGCCCTACGGTCAACCCCACCGCGTTCTCATATGGTATGCCGAATTACACCATAGTTGATCCTTCCACTACTTTTGGTATCCATGCTGGCGCCATTCATGGTGTTAGCAACACTGCACCCACTAGGGGCAATACCCTCGCTGGGGGCACCACATTGTCCACTCACACACATAGCATGGGGACTGGTCATGTTCCTCCTAACAATTCTAATGTTGGAAGATGACCGCCTCCTAGGGTTATCCAACCTAATAGGAACACTGTTCGAAACACGACTCGCCATCCACCACCTAACACACATATCGCTACCCATCAACCGAGGACCACTTTCGCGAATGTTAATGCTCCTCCTAACCACGGGGGTGGACATATACTGCACACTTTTACGTCCACCACCGCTACTAGTAATACTAATGTAGGAGGTGGGAATATATCTTATCCTCATGGTCATAACGCCACCATTCCTGCTACTAGTAAAACCAATGTTGGGGTTGGGAATACTTCTCATGCTTATGGTCACTACACGACTGCTCATGCTAATCCTAATGCCGGGGGTGGGAACATACCTCACCATTATGGTCGTTACAACTCGGTTCCCGCTACGAATAGTACGTATATGCCCCATACTTATGGTGGAAACCCTTACTACAACATAGTCGGTGCTGGCCACCAGTACAACCCACCTCAATATGGTGCCCAAAATACGTATATACTTGCTTACTCTCATATGGGTCAGGTCGGAGGATGTTATCAACCTTATGGATATGGTCCAGCTTATGGTCTGTCAGGTCCTCATTATCAACAGTTTAATGCTCATGGTCAAGCTTTTGGTCCACCTAATAATTCGGTTCCATTCAACCAACCTTTTATGGGAGCTTATAATCAAGCTTTCCAGCCACAACTCCCGTTCTTTGCATGCTTGAATCTTCCGAATCTTTCGAAGCTCACGAATGATCCGGTGTGTCACGACCCTAATTGGCCTCTGGTCCCTACCAATCTCCCTTCGGACATTCCTAGGTTTAAGGGGAAAGGTGGTGAGGACCCAGGTGATCATGTCACAACGTTTCACCTTTGGTGCTCCTCCAACTCGTTGAATCACGATTATGTTAGATTATGACTATTTCAATGCACCCTCATGGGGGCAGCTGCGAAGTGGTATGTTGAGTTGCCTGGGAACACTTATAGGGGATTCAATGAGATTGCTTTGGTTTTCTTGGACCATTTCCAGTTATCAGTTCGCTATGATATTGGTACTGAACTTTTGTCTACCTTCCGTCAGAACAAAGCCACACATATTTCTGACCATGTTCAAGAGTGGCGTCGGTGGAAGATATTAGTGAAAGCCAACATTCCTCTAGAGTTTCTGTTGGAATGGTTCCTCAAGTCTCTACTCCCACACCTTTCTAAGGATGTTTTGATGTCCGACATTGTGACTGAGGAACAAGCTACCTTGAAAGTCCAGCAGTTAGACCTACTATACTCTCAGTTTGGAATTTTTTATGACATTATTCCTGATACACCGCGAACATGCCATGAGCCCAAGTCAGTTCTTGGACCACATGCTGATGGCATCGTGGGATCCGCAAGTACTCGCCCTGAATATTTGGTGGCTAGTCAAATGAAAAATTTGTCATTAAACCAATCTACTCCCGGACAGGTTCACACCTTGTCCACTTCCACCCCATCGTCTGATGTACACAATGTGCAATCAATGAAACCATCAGGTAACCAGCAACCTGGTGGTAAGAAAAAGGGGAGAAACAACCGTAGGGGTGGAAACAATGGGAATAAAAATAATAGCAATCGCAATACCCCTCGTAAATAGAATTCTAACCCTCCTCGAGAAGGCGGAAATGCTGGTGAGGACCGTAAACCTAGGTGTAAGGTGAAGTTTCCTTGCAAGCTCAGTGGGGAAGACCATCTTACTCACTTATGTCCTCGAATCGAAGAAGCATCGAAGCATTTGGAACAGAGACCAGCTATGTTGAAGGATCCCCTTCCTCATCATCAAAACATGGCTTCGCATGCTCCCGCCACTAGTTATGGACCTACTGAGACGGCAACGTCTTTTTCCAATACTAGTGGTTATGGATGTGTGAATATGGTTCAATCGAAGGTTAGTGTTGCCACTCGTCAACGCGATTATGGTGCACCACAACCTAATATGGGGAGTGATCCTCCCCCTCCTCCTAACAATTCCTTGCATATCGAGAAACCCTCTAATATGTCGTAGATACCAAAAGGTGTTCTTAAGCGCTCTACACATAATCCTAAGGCTCGAACCGCCCATAACTACTCAATTGTGGAAGATTTGGGCCAAACTCTGTGTGCCATGTCGGCTCTTGAAGTCTTGCAGGCTTATCCTTCTCAAAAGCATGCCCTTTTGAGTGCATTAGGAGTTCAGGATGGGGGAAGCCCCAGTGTTATCAAGTTTGACACTACTGATGTTCAACCTTGTTTACCTTACGATGTGGCTCTTAAAATCCAGGTGGCGTGCCTTCAGAATTTGGTCAAACGTACATTGGTTGACGAAGGTGCTTCCATGTCAGTAATGTCGTTAACTTGTTGGAAAGCTCTTGGATCTCCTCCTCTACTCACGTCTAGAACCACGCTCACTGCAGTAGACGGTCAATCATTTAAGCCGCATGGAATTATCCCTTCCCTTGTTGTCTACTTGGGAGGTAAATCTGTGCCTATTGAAGTCGAGGTGGTTGATGCGCCCATTAACTACAACCTTTTACTGGGTCGGAATTGGATGTACGCTATGAAGGCTGTCGCGTCTATTGTATTTAGAGTTATCTGCTTTCCTCATGAAGGAAAGATAGTGACCATCGATCATGGATTTCGTTAACACTCCTTCCACAGCATCCATAGGATCCATAGTCCCACAGGTTACTGATTCTCAGTGGACAACTAGGAACATAGGTGTTGGTGTGTACCCTTCATTGATGGGAACTTATAGTTTTCCTGCACTTGTGAACTTTATCGGAACCATTTCCGATGATGCGTCTCCTCCTTTGCATAGTATGCCATTCCGGACTTCCTATTGTTCTGATCCATGGACTTTACCGTCCATGAGTTCTACGTCTAGAGACATTACGCACGTCGGAATCTCTATGCCACTATCTGTAGCTGAGATTGCTTACCAGCATAATCAACAAGCCACTGCAGAACCAAATCTCTCTTCTTCTCAGACAGTCGAGGAAGATCCCGTTACGCTGCCAATTTGGGAAACCAACTGATCTTGTTCACACGACTTCCTTGATGATGCTTTGCCTTTTGATGAAGCTATTATGGAGGCCATGTGTGGTAGTGAGAGACCTTGGGAAGATATGCACCATCGCTTTTATTTCCTTCCCAACCTCGAGCTCACCCAACAGGAAGAGTTTAGGATGAATCTAGCAGAGATGGTTGGTCACCCTGTGACTCTTTTAGGGTCGCATGATATTTTTGTGGAGGGGAATATGGCTAATATTTCCCTGACTATGTCGATCAACATCTCTCGTACTCCCAGAAAGGTTGAGAATGTCTACATCGGGGACGATTGCACTCCTGAGGAGATTGCTATCTACACTGAATTGTTTACAAAAATCCGGGAAGATTTCGCCTGGTCATATGAGGAGATGCTAGGAATAAACCCCCAAATTGTTGAACATGATATTAGAATGTATCCCAATGCTAAACCGGTTCGACAATGCCTACGTGCTGTGAACCCTAGGAAAGCAGCTGCTATCAAGGCAGAGGTGGAGAAATTGCTCAAAGCTGGTTTCATCTACCCCGTTCCCCTTACTGAATGGGTGTCAAATCCCGTTCGTGTGGATAAGAAGTAGGGAATGATCCGTGTATGCAATGATTTTAGAGATTTGAACCGTGCATGTCCAAAAGATAACTTCCCCACGCCATTCATCGATCAGATCTTGGATGCTTGTGTAGGAAGTGAGATTTTTCGTTTATGGACAGCTTTTCAGGCTATAATCAGATTCAAATCAAACCCGAGGACCAGCATAAGACAACTTTCATTTGTCCTTGGGGAACATTTGCATATTGGAAAATGCCCTTCGGCCTTAAAAACGTCGGAGCTACTTTTCAGCATGCCATGACCTACGCCTTTTATGATCTTAAAAAGATTATGGAGGTTTTCTTGGATGATCTTGCCGCCATTCTCGCAAGAGAGTGGACCACCCCAGGCACCTCCGCCTGATTCTCAAATGATGTATACGCTACAAGATTCGATTGAATCCTAATAAATGCATCTTTACTGTAAGGACTGGTCACCTTCTGGGCTTCATAGTTTTGAAAGAGGGTATTAGAGTTGATCCTCTCAAAGTTGAGGCAATACTTCGGTTGCCTCCTCCGTGCAACTTGTTACAAATTCAAAGCCTCCAAGGGAGAGCTACTTTTATACGTCGGTTTGTAGTCAATTATGCTAATCTTACCAAAGGTTTCGCGCTCTTATTGAAGAAAGACACACCTTTTATCTGGGGTGAACGAGCCTAGTAGTCTTTAGATGCCCTTAAGAAAGATTTGGTATCGGCCCCTGTGCTTAGTCCACCAAACTTCGCATGAGATTTCATCCTTTATGTGGCCGCGTCTCAAGAGACGATTGGAATGGTCTTGGTTCAGGTTGATGATGCACTCATCGAGCATGTTATCTATTACCTCAGTCGAAATCTAGTAGATGCTGAGCTAAGATATACTCACATGGAAAAACTGGCGCTTGCGACTGTCCATGCAGTCCAGCGGTTACGACATTACATTTTGCTTAGAAAAACCACAGTTGTAGCGCATATCAATCCATTTCAGGAGTTCGATCTCGATTTTGCTTCGACGAAATCGGTAAAATAGTTGGTGTTTGTTGAGCTTATGTCGGACCTTCCGAGACTTGATGAAGATGTCATCCATGAAGATTCCTTTGTGGATGAGCACTTATTGCTTATCTTGTCCAAGGACCGTTGGTATAGGGATGTCATTGTATATCTCCAAACTTTGAAGTTTCCTCTGCATTATTCATGAGACGAGCGACGACGTGTGAAACATCACGCTAAAGATTATACTATCGTCGGCGACACTTTGTATCGCCGAGGGAAGGATTCTATTCTCCGTCATTTCTTAACTCATGAAGAAGCGGAGCGGGTACTTAATGATTGCCATGTTGGGGCGTGTGGAGGTCACTTATCCGAGCTTGCTACAACCCAACGTATTATGCAAGCTAGTTATTTTTGGCCTTCAATCTTTAAATATTGTATTAACACTGTGAAGAGATGCCACCCTTGCCAGGTGTTTTCTCGGAATATACACTCGCATCTAGCGCCACTTCATCCGGTCGTCACCGTCGGTCCCTTCACCAAGTGGGGGGTGGATTTCATGGATTGCAAACCAGCTTCGGCTGGGGGGCATCACCATATCATAGTGGCCATGGACTACTTTTCCAAATGGGCTAAGGCCATGCCTACCATAAAAGTCGATGGTGCTACAACAGCCCATTTCGTGTTCAATCAAATTATCACTCGGTTTGGTATTCCGAAAGAGATTGTCAGTGACCATGGCAGTCACTTTCAGAACAAGATGATGGAGGATTTGTCTCTCAAGCTTGGGTTTCGTCAAGAGCACTCATCTTCTTATTATCCCCAAGCGAATAGTCAAGTTGAAGCAGTTAATAAGTCTTTGAAGACCATTCTCCAGCGTACCATCCAACAAAGTAAGAATAATTGGCACATCATGTTATATCCTACTTTGTGGGCATATCGAACCACAGTCAAGACTGCCACTGGGTTCTCACCATTTCAGTTAGTACATGGTGTGGAGTCGATTTTACCGATTGAATGCAAAATCCCTTCGCTTAAATTGGCCATAGAGCTCCTCCCTGATACAACAAGTATTGAGCAACGTTTAATCCACATTGAGCAACTTGACAAGCAACGTTGAGATGCCGCTGTGGCCATAGATTCCAACAAACGCCGTGTCAAGGTTCAGTATGATAGGTATGTCCGTCCCCGGCAGTATGTTGAAGGTGACTTGGTCCTCTTATATGACCAAGCTAAAGAACCCCTGGGGGTAGGTAAGTTTAATCCCATGTGGCATGGTCCTTACATCGTGAGGTGTGTCCTGAAAAAAGGAGCCTATGAATTAGAAGACTATGAAGGGAATGTATTGAAGGAGCCTAGGAAGGGGCTCTACCTCAAATGGTATTACGCTTGAACCTTTAGTTCGAGCTAGTGCCCTTTGTATACTATTGTATAGTTATTTCTATACATAGATTAGTTTGCTTTTGGTTTTCAGGTTTGTTGATTCTCTTCCATTTGATTGATAGATGTCAACGGAATCTCCTATGTTCTTAGGTTTCATGAATGGTGCTATTCGTCATACGCAGCAGCTTGCTTCTGCTGCCTGGGTTATTTTCTCACCTAACCACCTAGTTGTGTCTTCAGGAGGTGCTTGTCTCGGTCCTACATCTAACAATGTGGTCGAGTATAGTGCTGTGATTGAGCTACTTCGGGATGTTATTTCACATGGCATCTAGTATTTAGAAGTCTGCTTGGATTCACAACTGGTTGTGTCTCAGTTGAATGGGCAGTACCGTGTGCAAGATCCTACGTTACTATGGAAATTCCTAAGGGTAAGACTCTGGGAACGACATTTTGTTGCAATTACATACATACATGTTCCGAGAAGTGTTAATCATATATCTGATACATATGCTAACTATGTATTAGATTGGCATTTGCCACATTCATAATGAAGCACGCAAATAAAAGAATAAATTCACACATTTGTACATACACATATAGTAGAACTGGAGAACCAAAGTTTTTTATAAATAATATGTCCCAAAATGGTAGTGTCACACAAAACTGGAGCCCGTAGCCCTAAAAAATATACATATCGATACAAAAATGAGATCCTGAGATATCTACTCCCTACGAGGAGGCCTAGCTGCCACCCCGACAGGATGTGTCTCATAGAAGTACTGTACTGCATTTTCTATCCGCTGCAGCAGTCGTACCTAGTTACCCGGCACCCCCACTACCTGGCGCTGCATAGCCTTTGGAAGTTGCGCCACCTCTGCTTATGGTAACCTGGCAGTCATCTGTGATATGTTGGACTGCAGAGACTGTAGTGTCCGCTCTGCTACAACACCTACCATCTCATCAACCCTGCCCTGACGACGATGTCTCGGGAAGCCGTCGGGTCTCACTGGGCCCTTGTCTGCGAACAAATGGTCAAACATTAATACATGATACTACCCCCAAAAATATTTTTGCATTTACATATATAATAAAAAATCCATAAAAATTTAATACACAAAAACCTAAAAAGAGTACTCAATGATGTCTCCAAACGCTGCATCTAGTGGGAGTGGCATGTCTTGAGCCTGCCGGAAGTCTATCCTTGCATAGGGGTAGTCATCTATCGCTATGACCTATCGATCATACCAGTGAAAGAACTCCTTTGTATATGGTGATTCCTAATGGCCGCCACCCTGTCGCGTCAACACCCCATCCCACCGGGTCATGGCTGGGTCGCGGAGACTATGAGGACGGACCTCAACCCTCAGACTAAGCCCCAGAACCCGCTCGAAGAAGAAGCTACACAAAATACTGCCATACCTGAAGTTTTTCGCATCCCCCTACTTGTACTCTGTTAGTTGGGTCTTCATGGACCCCAGTAGAGTAGTACACCAGTCAAATATCATAGGCTGCATGCACTGTGATGCATATAACATAACTGGCCTCGATGCCTGGTGAAGAGCTTTGGTTCTAGTGATCCGCACTAAGGTTTCCATGACAACCTTCATACTCAGGTTGACTATGGCTCGGATGGGCACCTGACTTCCCACTTCCTGAGTATTTGGAACACAATATCTCTCTATGTAGCCGAGGATGGTGATCCCACCACCCACAGTCCGAGATTGATGGTTGGCCACCTCACCTCGGTAGAACAAACCTGTGATGAAATAGATATCTTCCACCTCTAGTGAAAGTATTTGCCCTTCTAGGTTGAAGTTCTATGCATCAACATCCCAATAGTTTATCAAACGCCAGAGCAATAGATTTTGGGCCCTCAAACCCCCTATGCTCCAAAATTTGTATAAACCGCATGCTTGTAGCGCTTGCTGTGCATGCACATCGTTTCGAACAGCCTCATCCACTAGGTCATGTTCTCTCTCTCTCCACTCTAGAACTATCCTGGACAGAGAAAAACCCAAAGATTTGGTCAGTTTTGCTTAAAAAACTAGCTTCACAACTGTACCCGCAAGCAGTTGTGCTCACAGAGGTGAGTACCCGTGGTCAATGTGTGAGTTGACTGCGCATACCTAGCCCTACCCGCAACCCGCATAGTTATAGCCCGCGGGTAGCGCCATGACCATGTAGGGATTGGACAAACAAAAATTTTAACCACTGAAATTTGAAATAAAAGCATTGAAATGGAAGGTGGGGATGAGACTACCAACCTGCTCCAAACGGTTCGATGATCGGACGCCTGTAGCTCCCAGAATCAGCTACTGAACTTTGAGGTGAAAACTAACCATAGAACTCCAAATGGGTGAACACTAAAAATGAATTGTAAATTGTAAATTTTTGTTACTATTTATAATTTTCAAGATCCACTTGTCTATAGTTTTTGCTGTTATACATTGTTTTGGACTAATATAACGTCTTGGAGTAGCATTTTTTACCAGATCTCTTCGACGGAAGTTGTTTCCGAGCATTTCACACCCACGATAGGTACGTTTCACACCTGGCATATAGGTTAGATGTCATTTTCACATGCATTATGTATTTGACCTTTTGACCACCTTCATAAACCCTAGGTGCAACCCCGCTTCTTAACTGACACAGAATCTTCACACTGCTATAGAAGTGTCATTATGTGGCTGTAGGGCTTTTCCGAACATGGGTACCCTAGTTGGAACCCCTTTGTGCATTCTGGTGCCCATGCCGTTGTTTGTCCTTAGGATTGGGAGTCCTTTGTAGTTACGCCATGACTTTGCGATAAAGACTCATACTCTACTTTGTCTTATGTTGGAAATCTCTCTTAAGGACTCCCCTCAGTTATATCATGTTGTGATTGCATTGCATCATCTTGCTTGCCGCTTGAGCCTTGTGCCGGCTCCCGCTTACTCAATTGTTAGCTTGGTGCCTGAGCACTTTTCCCTGTCGAGCCTCGCAGAGCTTCCATTTGTCCTTCACAATTTGATGACCTTTTGACCCTAAGGGACCACACCCCTGAGTGTCCACATCCTACATACGCTTCCTTGCATTGGTCATAGGTATGTTCCACTGCTTAGGACTAGTCTGCTCGCTATTTGACACTCATTCCCTCACTTGTTGTACTATAAGCAATTTTATTCTTTTTCAAGCTTTTCCCAAATATGAAAAAGACCAAAAAAATCAAATATTCCAAAAAGCAGGATGGGATTATGGTTACTACTTCTAGTTGGCAGCTGTTGTGTTGCCTTTGAATAGAGCATTCATTTCACTCCGTACATTATGAGTCGGGACTACAGTTGGACCTTAGGAGCTGTACTTGTTTCTCAGTTTACTTCACCGATTGGTTAAGCTTACAGTCATTATGGAGCCCTTTGTGGTGCCTCCTACATCACACCGTCTATATCGAGTCTATGCTTCCTGAGTCTATCCATCTGCTCATGCTCTTGTTCAAAGGAAGTCCTGAAACCAGAGTTGGCCACTCCTCAGATTTCTTGACTATTGCATGTCGTCCATCCCTATTGAGTCAGTTCGTTTCACTTGAGATCTTCCAAATATTTCAGCATAGATGGTACCTCGTACTGGTTGATGGGGGATGCCTTAATTCCCTCCTTCCAGCGAGTCTCATTCCTTCGACTTCAACCCATTTATTCCAGGACTTGAGGCTTACAATTCGATTGAGTACCTTGAGGCTTGCAGTCATTAGTGGCAGGTTCTCTCACCATCGACAGTTTTGGGAATACATCAATGTCCCCTGATCGATGGATTCATCCTAGTGTTCGACTTCAACACATCTATTCACACTTTGATGATTGTGCTTTGTGCCTTGATGACCATTTTCATTATTGGTGGGTTATCTCGCGTCTGTTAACGGTATACATCATTGACCGATAATAAGATGATGTCACATCAGGTTTGACCCCAACTCCTTTATGCACTTGATGGGACTTGCACCGTCGAAGACTTGTGTAGAAGACCCTAGGCGATAGTGGCATTCAGTATGGTACTTATGACTATGACTTTACATCTGATATATCACCTCTCAGATATCAGTAGTTTGTACCTCCAGTTTGCACCAGTTGTTTCCTTTTCAGCAGGAGACCATATCTTATTGTAGAGGGATCATGGCTATGATCACTTATGACATGTATTCATTATGTACTGCCTATTCATGGCTATTGTATCAGATTGTTGTACTATACCGACATGTATTCAGGGATACTATTGTATTATGATGAGTGAGATGCTCCTTCCATTTGTGTCCCCATCACTCCACTTCTGAGATTTATAATGTATTTTGGCCATCTTAGCATCAGTCTTTGACCTCACACATTAGGGGGCATCTGTTACAATGTAGTTTTCCACCTTGTGAGTATCAGCATTCTCTGGCCTGCAGGATCCATTTCACTGACTCAGATCCACTTTATATCCTTCAGACACTATTTTCCCCTATTTTTTCCCTTGTACGCTAGCTGAATCATTACAGTGGGCATACCCGCGAGTTGCATCACTATAGCCCGCGGGTAGCATGTAAAATGGTAAAAATCACTAGTTTATTACTTTTTACTCCCAAAAAGTTGTTATTGGGTGACCTTTGACCCTCCATCTGCCCAAGAAACGCCTCGATGTGTCCTTTCACTTACCTTTGAAAGTGTTGATGTATATGTAACTTCGGAATGTATTTCATCTATGTATTATTGTACTCCTATAGAGATGAATTATTCCTCTATATGAAAGTGTCGTCATTTGAATTGACAAGTGTCGCAAGTGTCGTAACTTGCTGATGGGTTATTAGACCACCTATTGAGGGGCCGGCCTGGATTAATGTAACCTGGGGTTATTAGGCTGAGTTAGACAAGTCAGCCCCATAAGTTTATCAGGAAGGACATGACAAGTATAAATAGAGATCGGGAGATCTATATTTCATTCATCTCATTACTCACTCTTCTATCACTCGGAAAGTGGTGCACATGTGAGGAGGAGGATCAGCTGCTTGGAGAAGTCTATCTCTTGTACTTTGGTTGTATCATTGCTCATTCTATCTCTAAGGAAGTTGTGGGGTTTTTCACCTTTATGGTTTTCCCCAGTGAAACTCTTTGTGTCCATTGTCTTATGTGATTGCTTGATATGCTTGATACATGCTTGATATAATTGATATGTTGTACATGTTATTCTCTCAGTAAAGATCCTAGAGTATGTTCAATTAATGCTCAAAATCTAACATGGTATCAGAGCTTCCCTGAGAAGAAGACATTGTGCAGTGGCGGAAACAAGGGTTTCTTGTTTATTTGGTTTCTCTCCAAAGATTTTGGAAAAGCAGTAAGGTAGATTGACTCTACTCAACAAGGAGAATCTTTCTGTCCAATCAGAATTCAATTCTGAGCACTTTCTGTTTTGGCCCTAAAAATTAGGGTTTCCACAAAAATATGAATTTTTGAAATCGAGAGACATAGCTGGAAGCTCCTTGGAAAAATTGAAGTGTATAGATTTGGATCGAGATTTTTGGCTGGGTAAAACTCTGGGAAACTCAAACCCTAATTCAAGGTCCTCCGTAGTGAATCTAGGAGATTGAAAAGCATTTATGAAGGGTGAAACTTTGCAGTTTTCAAATTCTGAGTAGACCAGGCTGATCAGCTCATCAAGGCGCATCTTTCTATCCTTTCATAAGTTTGAAATTCACATTTTGAATTTTTAGGGTTTCTCTGTCAAACACTAGTCCGAGACTAGATCCAGTTTTCAACAAGACAAGTGGTAAGACCTAAAACTTTTCTATTTCCATTTGAAGTACTCTTTAAGATGTCTCACCACACCAAGCTTGAGGGTAAGATTGAAGGGGTTGATAACTTTCGAGCATGGAGGTATAGGATTGGGTTAATCCTAGAAGAAAATGAGTTGGACACTTATATAAGTGAAGAGGTCCCTGTCCCAGAGGGAGAAGAGGCTAAGGCTCTTCACAAGAAGAACTTGGTCAATGAAAAGAGGATCATTGTTGATTCTATCAAAGATCATCTCATACCTCATGTGTCTTCCCTAAAGACACCAAAGGAGATGTTTCATTACCCGACCAAGCTATTTGAAGGGAAGAACATAAATCAGAAGATGACCCTGAGGAATCAATTGAAGAATGTCAAGATCCAGAATGCGGAGACTATGCAGTCCTATTTCTCAAGGGTTTCCAAAATAAAAGAACAACTTGAAGCTGTGGGAGAAGATATAGAAAATGGAGAAGTGGTAATGACCACTCTTAACGGCCTTCCTAGGTCATGGGATTCCTTCATCCAAGGGATTTGTGCTAGGAAGAAACTTATCACTTTCAGTAGACTGTGGGAAGAATGTTCACAGGAAGAAGCTCGAATTGTAGCTCGAGAAGAGAAGATGGGGAATGAATACCAAGCTCTCACAACACACTCCAAAAGTCATGGTGACAAGAAGGCTCACCATCATGGCAAGAAAGAAAGACATCACCATCAGAATCAGAGAGGTAGTCCCAAACCTCGAAGGAACATGTCCTATGTTGTACATGTGATGAGAAGGGACACTATTCCAGAGATTGTCCCAGAATTAAGAAAGATGGTTCTCACAAAAAGAAGAATTTCAAAAGAAGACATCATGCTCATGCTGCAGAGGATGATAAACCTCCTAGGAAGAGGGCTAGAGAAGATAGTGAAGATTCTTCTAGTGATGAAGAATATGTTTTGATTTCTGCTTTCACTGGAACCATTACTCATGGAAGTAATGATTGGCTTATAGATAGTGGGGCTTCTAAACACATGACAGGATTCAAGGAATCCTTTATGAACCTATCTGAACATGAATCACCCCACAAGGTGAATCTTGGGGATGACTACCAGTATCCAATAAAAGGGAGTGGTGAAGCCTCCTATAAACTAGACTCTGGAAAATATATGAAGATGAAAGATGTACTTTATGTTCCAGGTCTCAAGAAGAATCTACTCTCCATATCTGCATTGGATGCAAAAGGCATGAGGGTTGCATTTGTAGATGGCCAAGTCCTAATGTGGTCAAAAGTTAAGACTATAGATGATGCAGTTGTGATTGGAGAGCAAGAGGGAGGATTATACAAGCTGAAGGGCCAACCAGAACAAGCCATGGTCCATGAATCAGTAGAGCCAAGTGAAATTTTTCATAGAAGGCTTGCACACATGCACTATAGAGCATTGCCAATTGCAAGCAAAGCGGTAGAAGTTCTTCCTGAAATCCAAGCAAAGCATGAAGGCATTTGCAAAGGTTGTGCAAAGGGAAAGAACACGAAGAAGACATTTCCAAGCAGTGAAAGCAAGGCAAAAAGAATCTTGGAAATCATCCACTTTGATGTTTGCGGTCCGATGTCATCTAGTTCTCTGAGTGGGTATGTATACTATGTTTCTTTCATTGATGATTTCTCTAGGAAGACTTGGGTTTACTTCTTGAAGAACAAAGATGAAGTGTTTGACAAGTTCAAGGAATTGAAAGCCTTGATAGAAAACCAAACTAACATGAAGATCAAGATCTTCAGATCCGACAATGGTGGAGAATTTACTTCAGGAGACTTCAAGAAGCTATGCAGTGATTCAGGGATGAAGAGGGAGTTGAATATTCCTTACAATCCATAGCAGAATGTGGTTGTCGAAAGGAAGAATAGAACGATCCTGGAAGCAACTAGGGAAATGCTCCATGACCAAGATATACCTATGCACTTATGGGATGAAGCAGCAAGGACAGCTGTATATGTGCATAACAGAACACCTCATAAGATACTTGACAACAAAACACAAGAAGAAGTGTTCACTGGTAAGAAACCAGAAGTTAACCATCTCAGAATATTTGGTTGTCTAGTATACACTCGCATCCCAAAAGAAAAGGGGTCAAAGCTAGATCCTTTAGGAAAGAAGGGTATATTTGTGGGTTACAGTGAAAGCTCGAAGGCTTACAGAATCTACTTCCCAGGATTCAAGAAGATTGATATCAGTAGGGATGTAACATTTGATGAAGGCTCAACATACATCAAATCAAGGGAAAACATCAGTTGAATATAATGAAGAACCCGGAATATCTAGAACTCAAGACTCCACCATGAGTGAATCAGTTCCTGAAGAAGATCGTGAAATGGAAGATCCACAGCAACCTGTAGATCCACCTCGTGAGAAGGGATCTCACAAGAGGAAACCGACATGGGATAGAGAGCTCATCCAAGATGCAGAAAGGTTTGGTATTCCAGAAGAAGAACACAGAGAAAGGAAAAGGACAAGATCACATACCAGCTATGTTGCTTTACTCTGTGACATAATGAACAAAGAACCTTCCAGTTATGAAGAAGCATCAGAAAAGAAAGAATGGAAGGATGCCATGATCAAGGAATACCAGTCGATCATGAAGAATGATGTTTGGGATGTGGTCCCAAGACTAGATGGGAAGTCTGTGGTGACTTCCAAGTGGATCTATAAGATCAAGGATGCTGCAGATGGTAGCATAGAAAAATACAAAGCAAGGTTTGTAGCTCGTGGCTTCTCCCAGAAAGAAGGGATTGATTATGAAGAGACCTTTGCTCCTGTGGCCAGATACACTTCCATTAGATCAGTACTTGCTCTGGCTGCAGTGATGAAATGGAAGGTACAACAGATGGATGTCAAGACAACTTTATTGAATGGTGTAGTTGAAGAGGAACTGTATGTGGAGCAGCCACTCGAGTTTGAGACACATGTGTGCAAACTGAAGAAAGCCCTGTATGGTTTGAAACATGCACCCAGGACCTGGTATGGCAGGATAGATGGATTCCTATCCAGTTTGGGCTTTACCAAGAGTAAAGCGGATTCCAACCTTTATTACAAGGTTGAGGAAGCCAATCCCTTGATTCTACTATTGTATGTGGATGACCTATTTGTAATAGGTGAGGATAGATTGATTGCTGATACAAAGAGGAAGCTTGCTGCCGAGTTCGAGATGAAGGACTTGGGTATGATGCACTACTTTCTTGGTATGGAGGTGTAGCAGAGTGCAGATGGAATCTTCCTTGGACAAGGGAAGTATGCAGTAGAGATCCTGAAGAGGTTTGGGATGATGGACTGCAAGGCCATGGCCACACCTATGGCATCGAACTTGAAGCTTCTGTGTGATGCTTCATCTGAGCTAGTTGATGCTACGATGTATCGTCATATGATTGGTTCCTTGATGTATCTGATGAATACGAAACCAGATATCTGATTTGTGGTGAACACCTTGAGCCAATACTTGACGAATCCGAGACATGTTTACCTGATAGCTGCAAAGCATATTCTGAGGTACTTGAAGGGTACAGTTGATTATGGGCTCAAGTATGAGGCGAATTAGAAGTTTAACTTGGAGGGTTATGTTGATTCGGATTGGGAAGGAAGTGCCATGGATCGGAAGAGCACTTCGGGGTGCTGCTTCAGTATGGGATCCGTTATGATCTCTTGATTTAGCAGGAAGCAATCTTGTATGGCACTGAGTACAGCCGAAGCAGAGTATGTCGCAGCTTGTTTGGCTAGTTGTGAGGCAGTATGGCTTAGGAAGCTACTGTCTAATTTGTTTGATCTCCAGCTGAGTGCTACTTGTATATATTGCGACAACTAGAGTTGCGTGAAGTTGTCGGAGAACCCAATGTTCCATGACAAGTCGAAGCACATTGAGATCAAGTATCACTATATCAGGGATATGGTATAGAGAGGAGCAGTGAATCTCCTGTATATTGCAACGGACAAGCAGATAGCCGATGTGTTGACCAAGCCGCTTGCCAGAGTGAAGTTTGAATACTTCAGAGGGAGACTTGGTGTAATTCAGATCGAGATACCTTCCAAGGGGAAGTGATGAGTCCAAAGACACAGATGCACATAGGGCCATTCTCACATGGTTAGAGGAAAGTCCTTCCATGGTGAGATGTAAGGGCTGGGCCATTTTCACATGGTTAGAGGAAATTCCTTCCATGGTGAAATGTAAGGGCTAGGCGGAGCCATTCTCACATAGTCAGAGGAAAGTCCTTCTATTGTGAGATGTAAGGGCTAGGCCATTCTCGCATGGTCAGAGGAAAGTCCTTCCATGGAGAGATGTAAGTGCTGGGCATGGATTTTCTAACATGGTCAAAGGAAAGTCCTTCCATGGTCGTGATGTAATTTTTGAGCTTTTTCGACATGGTCAGAGGAAAGTCCTTCCATGGTCGTGATGTAATTGTTGTAGCCATTCCGACATGGTCAGAGGAAAGTATTTCCATGGTCGTCGATGTAAGTGCTGTGAGCCTTTCCTAGATGATCAGAGGAAATTCCTTCCATGCTGGTGAGTGTAAGTGCGGAGCCTTTCCCGGATGATCAAAGGAAAGTCCTTCCATGCCGGTGAGTGTAAGTGTTGTGTGTGTGCATCTGGGTTGTGCTCCGTGGACGATGACGATGATCTGAAGACGATGATGTGACAGTATGGTACATAGGTTTTGTAGAGGCATATGATCAGTCTTGAGATGCTCTTGCAGGTTTTGATGTGGCAGTATAATCAGTCCCAAGAGATCTTGCAGGTTTTACAAAAGCAGTGTAATCAGTCCTATGGTGTACCTACTTGATGGCTTGCTCGCAGAGATGTTGATGATGTTCATCCATCATGAAAAAGGGTTGGATCTGTAGATGATGAAGACCTACAGGTGGTGGGACTACATCCAGTATGAAAAAGGACTGGCTCTGTATAACTTCCTATGACGAGTAGATTGGAGATTGATTGAGATAGCAACGATGATGATGATTCGATGACGATGATCCAGTGATGATGTTCCGGAGAAGAAGACTTGTGCCTGTAGATCTGTGTTGAGAAATACCTTCCTAGTTAAGAGGGAGTGTTGATGTATATGTAACTTCGGAATGTATTTCATCTATGTATTATTGTAACCCTATAGAGATGTATTATTCCTCTATACGGAAGTGTCGTCATTTGTATTGACAAGTGTCGCAAGTGTCGTAACTTGCTAATGGGTTATTAGACCACCTATTGAGGGGTCAGCCCAGATTAATGTAACCTGGGGTTATTTGGCTGAGTTAGAAAAGTCAGCCCCATAAGTTTATTAGGCAGGACAGGACAAGTATAAATAGAGATCGGGAGATCTCTATTTCATTCATCTCATTACTCACTCTTCTATCACTCGGAAAGTGGGGCACATGTGAGGAGGAGGATCAGCTTCTAGGAGAAGTCTATCTCTTGTACTTTGGTTGTATCATTGCTCATTCTATCTCTGAGGAAGTTGTGGGGTTTTTCACCTTTATGGTTTTCCCCAGTGAAACTCTTTGTGTCCATTGTCTTATGTGATTGCTTTATATGCTTGATACATGCTTGATATAATTGATATGTTGTACATGTTATTCTCTCAGTAAATATCCTAGAGTATGTTGAATTAATGCTCAAAATATAACAGAGAGGACTATATATTGAGTACATATGGCTTATGGATGGGAGGAGAAAGAAGAGCAAGAGAACTCTAGTGGATGTTTTCCCTATCTTGAGTCTACACTCATTGATACTTGTAGTTGTGAACCCCTTATGTTCACCTTCCAAACTCCTATCATAGTTTGAGTTTTCCATTCATGGAGGATTGAAGTGGTGGAGGCACAAGTGGATTGATCCAGATCTTGATTCAGATTGGTTGCTGGCAAGAGGTCGTATCACATTGTACTTCTTCTTGTTTATTAATAGAAATACTCATATTCTCGTCCATTAATGTTGTGAATGTTGGTTGTACTACATTGGGTTGCATTTACTTATAATATCATGGACCATTTCTATTGATGATGTTAATGTCGTTTATATATTATATGTACTTGTTGCATATTGGATGTCAAGACTAATTTGCAGATTCAAGTGCACGGATTGAAAGCTCCAACGAGGATCTACATCAAACGTTTGGATTGAGGTTGGTTATATTCTTCATTATCTTAGCATTGTCATTTATATAGCATAGTACTGAGAATTGAATTAATTTCTGGTAGTCAGCTGTCTGTTGTGGTCTACCCCAAGCCATAGTGAGTTTTCTCCAATACAGGGCTAGCTTTCCTTCTAACAACATTTCACAATGAATGAAAGCTAACACGTGTTAGCCTTCATAAGTTATCTTTCCATCTAATACAACCACATTATCATCAAATGCATTACACCATGAAGGAAATTTGAGTCGGGTTAGATTTCCTTCTAACAACATTGCACGATGAATGAAAGATAACACATGTTAGCGTTTATACATTGGATTTCCATCTAACACAACCATTGTGGGGAACCTCCAACAATTAAATGATGAAAATGCACGATATATCATAAATAATAGAACACATAATGGATTTATTGATCGCAGAACACTTTGAGGGGGAAACCTCCTTTGAGCAAGCTCAATACAAGTAACTCGTGGATTCCTTCATTGGCCTCAACACGTAATTATATACTAAGTCTAAGCTAAACAACTATTACTCCCCATGAATGTGGGATAATACAATATACTCACGGGACTACTTACAAAGCATATGCGTCCAACAATAATATACTAACAATGTGGGATAATACAATATACTAAAAAAGTAAAAAGAAGGGTTGACATGGGTTTCTAACACCCCCTCCCCCTTAGAAAAATATTTGTCCTCAAAGCTTTAGATGTGGAAATTGTTGCTGAATATGAAGGAGTGGTTCCCATGTAGCATCCTCTGGTTGCATTCCATGCCACTGAATTAATACATTTATGATGTATTGAGAGGGAAGCTGATGAGTGCACCTATTGAGGATGGCCTCCGACTCCAAAATGATGGATCCTTCATTATTCAGTTCTGGTAAAACAGTTTGTGCTCTGATGTTTGTTCTAAGAACTTTCTGTAGACAATAGACATTAAATACTAGATGAATGCGGGAAGAAGGAGGAAGTTCCAAATTATAAGCAATGAACCCAATCTTCTGAAGAACCTTATATGGCCCATAGAAATTTGGAGTGAGCTTATGATTCCCTTTGAGTTTTAGGGAGGATTTCTTGTAAGGATGTAGATGAAGAAAAACCCTTTCACATGTTTTAAAAGTGTGCTCAGAACGGTGTTGATCGACTTGTTGTTTCATTCGATTTCTTTCCATGTGAAGCTTGTCCTGCAAAATGTGAAGAATCTGATCTCGGGTTCAAAGAACCATGTCAACTGCCCAAACTGGTAAACTACTGGGGGTGTATGGAAGAAGCACTGGCAGTGCCTAACCATAGACTTCTTCATGTGGATTCATTTTAGATGCAGTGTGGTAGGAGGTATTGTACCACCATTCAGTGAGAGGGAGCCACTTTTCCCACTGATGTTGTTGTTCGAAGGTGAAGCAACGAAGAGAAGTCTTCAAACATTTGTTGATAACTTCAGTCTGACCATATGTTTGTGGGTGATACCCTGAACTCATCTTCAGTTTGGTGCCAGTGTGGAGAAATAGTTCTATCCAAAAATGACTGGTGAACGTTGCATCGCAATATGAGACAATGGAAGAAGGGATTCCATGAAGATGGAAAATCTGGTCTAGGAAAATATGTGTGACTGAGGAGGTGGTATAGGGATGGCCGAGGGCACAAAAATGACTATATTTGGAGAGGCGATCAACCACAACCAAAATCATTGTCTTCCCTCCATATTTATGGATCCCTTCATTGAATTCCATAGAAATATATGTCCAAATCTGTGTAGCGATGGAAAAGGGTTTGAGCAATCCCAAAGGAATTTCGTTTCACCCTTGTTGCATTGGAAGGTATCACATTCAACCACCTTCCATTGAATTCTACTTTTCATTCCTTTCCAAAATAAGTTATGTCGTGCCCGTTCATACATTTTGAGGAACCCAAAGTGCCCTGCCGATGGAGAAGCATGGAGTTCATAGAAGACAGACTGTTGAAGATCTGTGCTCTGGGGAATCACTAGAGGACCCTTGTATCTCAAGGAAGCACCATCCAAAGAGTAATGTCATACAACAAAAGGGTTGTTGGAAAACCGTTGGATGATTTGACATAATGAGGAGTCATTGACATAGCCCTGCTGAACAGATTGCAACGAATTTGGAACATGCATAGAAATAGATGAAAGAGAAACTTGGTCATCAAATGTGTGAGAAAGAGCATCTGCCAAAATATTTTCCTTACCCTTCTTGTAAGTGATCTCATAGTCATAACCCATGAGTTTTCTAACCCATTTTTGTTGTGCTAGGGAGGAGACCTGTTGTTCCAGGAAATATTTTAGACTCTAGTGATCAGTCTTGATGTAGAAATGATTCCCTAATAGGTATGGCCGCCACTTCTATACTGCATGCAAAATAGCCATCATTTCTTTCTCATATGTAGAGGCGACTAAATTCATACCGGAAAGGGCCTTTATAGTGAACGAAATGGGATGTTCATATTGAAGGAGAAAAACACCAAGTCCATTGTCGCAAGAATCATTGTCAATAATGAAGGGCTTGGAAAAATCGGGCATAGCTAGAACAGGTGTAGTACACATAGCTTGTTTCAGTTTTTTCAAATGCACACTCAGTAGCATGTGTCCATGTAAAATCATCCTTTTTGAAGAGAGCGGTTAATGGATCTTCTATCTTCCCATAATCCTTGAAAAACTTGCGGTAGTAGCCATTCAATCCCACTGGTTCAACAAAGACACGTCCATATCTATCCAAAATTTGTTGTAGATCCAAAGGAGTAATGGAGACCGTTGATGGTTGCATTTGAAGGGAATGGAGCTGAGCAATGAAACCATGTGAACTCTTCTTAAGGATATTTTCTAGGCGATGTGAACTGATGATGATGAGAGACCCTTGTTGTAAGCCCTTCAATGTGTGTTTTTTCCCATTGACTGAAAAATGCATCCAAAGTTCATCAAAATCCCATAAGATGGGTCCAAGTGTGTGTAACCATTGAGCGCCCAAAACCACATCACATCCACCTATGGGAAAGGAAAGCATGTCGGAGCATAGGTTATAATATCCAATAGAGATACGCACATTGTGACACTTTCCCTTGCAAGGTAAGATGCCCCCATTGGCAATCATGACTTCAAAGCTGGAGCAAGGATGGACAAAACAATCAGCCTGTTTGGCGCTCTGAGGGTCAATGATGTTATGAGTGCTACCAGAATCAATGAGTATTGTAAGAGGGAGCTTCTTGAAGTAACCCTTGACCTGCATTGTTTGTGGGGTGGTGACTCCGACTAAATCATGGAGAGATATCTCTAGATGGTCGTCCTGAGAAGGAGGGTCAACATGCGGCTGCTGAATGTCGACTTGATCATCTACTGTATCCTGAGCTTCTTCACAAATTTCAGTTGCAGGCAGAGAATCCACATCCAAGAGATAGATTTTTTTTTAAACACATCTATGTCCTTGAGTGAATTTCTCATCACAATTATAACAAAGCCCTTTTTCTCTACGTGTCTGCATCTTTGCTTCAGACAAATGCTTGATAGGAGTTTCTCTAGAAGCTAGCGTGATGGGAGGTCATTGGGAAACCATATTTATGAATGGAAAAAAGTGTATTTGGAGCATTGTTGGGAAGTGATCTTGGCCTCTGGCAACTTATCCAACCCTATGACTTCCCTCATTGTGTCGGGACAGAACATTTTAACCTTAGATCGGATTGCATCCTTATACCACTGACAAAACAACTCCTATATAATTCATCAAACAATCCTTCTGTGTGATTGGCCAGTTTCTCAAATTTTGTCTGATACTCTCTCATAGTGCCAATTTGGCGAAGTTTAGTTAGTGCCCCTGTGAAGTCATCAAAAGCACTAGGGCCAAATTGTTGCAAAAGGAGTTGGAAAAAATTTGTCCATTTTGGCTTTGCATGAGCCTTGATGTACCAATAGAACTATTGAAGGGATTCATGTTCCAAATGAAAGGATTCAAGTGCAAGTTTGTTGACATCAAAAGTCATTATGCATAATGAAATATTTGTATGCCTGGTATATCCATCCAGTTGGATCATCACCATTGAAGCGAGGAAAATAAAGCTTAAGCCACGAAAAAGTGCTGGAAGAAGAGAACCCAATGTCTGCAAAAGACTTTTCCTGTCATCTATTGTTCATGGCTAAAGGCTGAAGATGGAGGCCGAGAATTTTTTCATCCAGATATTGGAGTTTGGTCTTGAGGGATGCAAGTTCTTCCTCCATGTTTTTTTCTCCTGCGTGAGTGACAACCCTAACCAAGATTTTATTTTTGGAAGAATGGGTAGAAAAAAAGAAAAGAAAAAACTTCTTTAGTAAAGGAAAATTTGGATTTGGGAAAAACTTTGATGGGTAATTGGGGTTTAACTAGGTTTTGGACACTTCTGATGGGCAGGGAAGCATAAAATGGGGATTTCAGAGGTGGGGTGAAACAATGAGAAATTTTTTCCAAGAGGGATAAAGAAGTAAAAATAGGAAATGAACATCGTGGAAAAAATTGACAGATGTGGGATTTATGGCTTCGGGAAGTGGAATTTGGGATAAGGTCCTCAAGAAGGAAATATGTAGAATGAAATTGCAGGGGTGCCAGTAAATTTTCAAGGGAAACAGAGTTAAAGCAAAGAAGATATGGCGAAAAAACATAATTTTGTACTCTTTTTTCAGAATTGATCTGCAACGGCTATGGGCAGATGCAATCTTCTATTTATCATTTTCCAATAGATATGGACCCCAAGAATGATCAGCTTCCTAAAGGTTCAGGGGATTCATTCGGCTACCAATGTTGTCTAATGACTTGCGTATTGGGGAAGTACCCCTCACTCCACGACTCAGGTAAAAATGATAACCGCTTTGCCATAGATGACAGCTCTTGGTTTACCTCACGGGTGGGAACTAGTAATTCAGGTAGGGGTCATTTCCATTTTCGCTGGTAGGTCCTCTCAATGGGCCATTTACTTCGGGGTTCCTGTGGTACTCTTCACAATGAGTTTTAGGGCTATGCCCAGGTACTTCCCATAGTTAAGCGGATAGGGATTATTCCTGGATTCGAACCTGCAAATGAAAGGAACAATACAGATGCAAAGAAAAATAACTACTTCAATAATCAAAGCACCTGGAAGCTACTACGAGAAAAAAAATATTGGCATAAATTCCACCCAGTGAGCCCAAGAAAGTGCTCTAATACCAGATGTGGGGAACCTCCAGCAATTAAACGGTGAAAATGCACGATATATCAGAAATAACAGAACACAGAATGGATTTATTGATCGTAGGACACTTTGAGGGGGTAACCTCCTTTAAGCAAGCTCAATACAAAAAACTCGTGGATTCCTTCATTGGCCTCAACACGTACTTATATACTAAATCTAAGTTAAACAACTATTACTCCCCATAAATGTGGGATAATACAATATACTCACGGTGTGACTTACAAAGAATATGCGTCCAACAACAATATACTAACAATGTGGGATAATACAATATACTAACAAAGTAAAGAGAAGGGTTGCAATGGGTTTCCTAACAACCACATTGTCATCAAATGTATTACACCATGAAGGAATATAACTTGAGTTAGCTTTCCTTCTAGCAACATTGCACAGTGAATGAAAGATAGCGTTTGTTAACCTTCATATCTTAGCTTTCCATCTAATATGACCACATTGTCATCAAATACTTTGCACCATGAATAAAATATGACTTAAGTTAGATTTCCTTCTAACAAAATTGCACAGTAAAAGAAATCTAATGCATGTTAGCCTTCATATGATAGCTTTCCATCTAAAAGAGGCGCATTGTCCTCAAATACATTACACCATGAAAGCAATCTAGCTTGGGTTAGATTTCCTTCTAACATCATTGCACGGTGAATGAAAGATAACAAGTGTTAACCTTAATATGTTAGCTTTGCATCTAACACAATGCCATTATCAACACATACATTTCTCCCTGAAGGAAATCTAACTCAGTTTATCTTTCCTTCTAACAACATTGCATGGTGAATGAAAGCTAATGTGTGTTAGCCTTCATATTTTAGTTGTCCATCTAACACAACCACATTGTTAGCAAATAATTTGCACCATGAAGGAAATCTAACTCGAGTTAGTTTTCCTTCGAACACCATTTCATAGTGAATGAACACTAACATATATTTGAGGCTTAGAAGCTTGGGTAATCCTTTGTAATGTTGATATGCATGCACTATTAATTTTATGTGGTTCCCCTCGTGAATTAAAAGTCCTAAAATCCTTAAGTGAAGTAAACCTTAGAATCTTTCCTTAAGTTGTTGTATCTTAATTTATTATACAGTAACTTGGGGGAGTGCAAAACCATTGATCTTCATCCCCCTCAAAGGTCCAAGCAAGCAAGCATTCTAACTACTACATACTCATGATCAACCCCTATGAGGGAGTAAGCATCAAGAAAGGCTTGGATTTAGGTTTTTACAATTACAAATCCATCTCGTATAAACATGGGAACCCAAATTGGGTCATCATGTAGTCGTGGACTCATATTAGACCTTTATCGAAGGAACCAAGAGGAAAATCACCTTGGGCAATTTATTTTTGAAGGGATCTTTGGCCAATGCAACAAGAATCAAGAATATCTACTTGCATATTGATCAAGTCCTTGTTATATGCTCTAGTTGAGCCAAAAGGATTCTTTCACTTGGATGAATCACCATAAGTTTAAAATAACATAATCCCTTGTGCTAGTTGCAAAATGTTAAACAATGGTATGAGGATTGGGTTGTGAGATGCCTTGGCATCATTGTGGCCTTCAACATGGAGGTGGCTTTGCAACATGCAAGCCTATATATGTCTGGGTGAAAATTCCTCTAGAGGCATAGATGTGCAAAAATTTATTCAAACAAATTTCATATAATTTATGTGAATATTTCTATATGTACTTTTATACTTATGAAAATATGGTTTATTTTGATATTTAATATTCTTCCAATGATGCAAATGTTATTTTATTTTTTTATGATTTACATATGCAACTATGATTTATTAGATCTTCTATGATACTGTTTATTGTGATGATCTATGTATTACAATCCTTGCATGTTTAGGTCTACAAATGCATGAAAAGTTTATGGACTTATAATGATTTTGGGTTGTTATTTGAAGTTTGTTAGCTCAATCCTTACTCAATGAACTTCATTGCACTTGAAAGGCTATGAGAAAAAAAAATTTGGCTACAGTATAACAACTCCTACTAATGTGCTAAAATATTAATGAAGCACCCAAAATTATTGAAGCTCAGAGGTGAGCAGTATAGATTGAGGCAACTTGGTACCACATCTTCATGACCAAGGAAACTGAGTTGAATCGAAGTTTATCAAAGCTGCCAATCAAAAAATGTTATCAAAATAAGACCATTTTTTCCAAAAGTTACCAATCAGTTCAACAGATTTACAATCCTAATCAATATAAATCACTACCTTGAACCAAAAATGGCCAATTCCCTATCAAACCAACTAATTTTGTACCTGAACCAAACGATTGTGTACAAGTTTGCATGGAAAGACGATTTTAACCATGCAAATTTAAAAAATAAATAAGGAAAAACAAAAACCATAAAACTAACCTTAGACCCTAATCCTAGTCACCAATAGGGATATAAATTCTTAAAGTAAAAGGATAGAAAAGGAAAGATAAGGAGATTTTATCTTAACAGTTTTCAATGTTTCAATATTGAAACATTTCCATTGGATTCGATCATGTATGAGTATGGGATTGGCATTTAATCGAGCACATCAACCCATTGTATCTAAATCTTGTTGGTGTTGATTATTGAACTCCTATGTCGTGACCTTAGTAAGTTTCATCGAAATTGGATTAAGAAGTTTCATCAAAATTGGAGGTTGTTGACTAATGTCCTTGAAGGATTGAAGATCAAGATCTGAAACAAGCATGTATTTCTTCACCTCAAATAACAATAGCACAACCACTATATTTGATTTCTTTTTGGGTATTGGGTTATGGTACACTAAAGAGAAACCCTTAACCCCATTTTTTATGTGTTTTTTTTCTTTACTTTCCTCTCGATGGTGGCCCCGAGAAGCAACCAAACGATTCTTCCTTGCCTCAAAGCTAGCGGTTCCAGCACTTGTCCCCTATCCATGGTTCTAGATCCCATTTCAGATTATCTAGTTGCATATATAATTCTAAATCAACTTCAAGATTCAAGATAGATGGAAGAGCTAGATACTAGCATAGAGGGGATGAAAATGATCCAAATATATGCAATGATTTTGATGATATGTATTTATTTGTTGTAGCGTGATAAGTATTTTGAGTTAGATATGGATTGCACTCGATTTTGTTTTAAGTTATATGCACCCTTACTTGCTATATACACATGAGAAACCTTTGCATATTTGTGTTTTATGGTTTGGATTTAGATGTATGTAATAAATATAGTTTTTAATCAAAATTCAAATATTTTATGTATTTTTGGTTGGCCTAATTTTTTCCATGTTTTTTTTGGTTATGATTTGGTTCCGACCAGTTTCTATCTTTTTGAGTCCATCGTTTCAATGATCGATTTGATTTTGATAACATTGCATCAAAGTTTGATAGTGAAAAGAATGCAAAAGACTCATGTTTCCTTGATGGGGCAAAGGAGGGCACTTAGTATGTGAAAATACTATGTAGCATAACCTAAAGGAAATCATCACTTTCTCAACCCAATTGCAAAAAAACATGCGCAACAAGGAATGCCCCGTTCACTCACTAAAACCATTTATTTCACACAGAGGTAGCTAACTAGACAATTTCCATTGTTGTAACATAGGGTTCTAGATCTAGACACCGTAAATATGTCAACTATTCTTATCCAAATATTGATCCAAACATGTTTGCAGAGAGAAATTTACTTCCAAGGAGAGATCACTGGCTAGATGTGGGTTAGATGTATTACTATGTTACTAACAAACTTTCAGTAGTTAGTGGTCAATTGACATAGCATTAGTAGTGAATTAATTGTTGGTAGGTTGTTCTTTCACAAAAAAAGGCCTCTAAATTAATGCCTACAGGACAAGTTGACAACATTATTATGGAGCAGCAATACATTTGGGAAAAAAGGTATATGCAGTGTGTTTTGTTCCATCTAATTAGAATATGACAAGATAAATGATAGTCACAGGTTTGTCATAAAACACTTTGTATCAACAAGAATATCATTGTGGAAAACTTGAACTGACCTAGATTTCTCCTACCTCTCACATATGCATTCTACAGGGAAGTTTGAGTTATGATAAGAGATAAATGGCATCCATTTAAGCATGTTACTTCACCTTTTTGGTATTAAAGTGAAATTATGTGGGCTGGTTGGACTAAAAATATGGGACTAGCTTCAGGTATGTAGCTTTACTTTTAATTAATGACCAATGTACAAACTGTGTTGTGCATTTTACTAAGCACATTTTTGCAAATTTACACTTCGTTTTTACGTAAATTTATTTTAATTTTCCTTTTTCTTTTTTACACAATGTATAAATTTTGTGAATCCCAACAAAAATAGATATATGTACAAGAAGGTGGAAATATTAATCCACGCCATTTCCAATTTAAATCACTAGAAAAGACCCAATAATGAGGGTTGGGCATGCATTTTATCAAAGTGGGTAAAGATGGGCTCAAAAATGAAAATTTGTTATCTTGACAAATTGATTTTGAGCAAATGAAATTACATCATTTTAGGAATATGAAAAGGGTTCTTGTGAACAATGTGACTATCTTCAGGGATGTGGTTTTACATTCAATTATTGACCAATGTACATTATGCAGAATGCATTTTACTAAGCCCATTTTAGAAAATTTACACTTTGTTTTTTACACAACATTGTGTAAATCTATTTTAATTTTGATTTCTCTTTTTTACACAATGTGCAAAGTTTGTGAATCCCAACAAAAATGATCTACAATAAGGTGGAAAATACTAATCCACACCACTTATAATTTGTATCACACAAAAAGACCCAATAATGAAGGTTTGGCATGCATTTTATCCAAGTGGGTAAAGATGGGTTCAAATTTAATTTTAATTAATGACCAAGATACATACGATGGTATACATTTTACTATGCACATTTTTGCAAATTTACACTTTGTTTTTTACATAACACAATGTGAAAAGTTTTTTAAGCCCAACAAAAATATATAGATGTACAAGAAGATGGAAAATAATAATCCACACAATTTCCAATTTAAATTTAAATTACTGTAAAAGACCCAATAATGAGGGTTGGGGTGCATTTTATCTAAGAGGGTAAAGATGGATCCAAAAATGAAAATTTGTATCTTGGCAGGTTGATTTCTAGCAAATAAAACATCATTTTAGGAATGAAAGAGGTTCTTGTAAACAATGTAACAATGTAACTGTGGTTTTACTTTCAATTATTGACCAATTTACATACTGTGTTGTGCATTTTACTAAGCCAGTTTTAGCAAATTTACACTTTGTTTTTTACACAACATTGTGTAAATTTATTTTAATTTTGATTTCTCCCTTTACACAATGTGCAAAGTTTGTGAAGACAAAAAAAAATATAGATTTACAATAAGGTGGAAAATAGTAATCCACACCACTTGCAATTTGAATCACTAAAAAACACCCGATAATGAGGGTTGGGGGTGCATTTTATTGAAGTGGGTAAAGTTAATTTGTCATCTTGGAAAATTCATTATGGGCAAATGAGCAGTAGGAAATTAAAAGAGGTATTTGTGAAAAATGTAACTAGCTTCAGGTCTATAGCTTTAATTTCAATTAATGACAAATGTGTAGATTATGGTGTGCATTTTACTAAGCATTGTTTTTGCAAATTTACACTTTGTTTTTTACATAACACTGTAAATCTTTTTTTTCTTTTTTTTTTATACTATGTGCAAAGTTTGTGAAGCCCCAATAAGTAGATAGATGTACAAGGTGGAAATTAATAATCCATCCACTTCCAGTTTAAATCACTCAAAAAGACCCGATAATGAGGATTGGACATACATTTTAGTGAAGTGGGTAAAGTTGTGTCCAAAAAAGAAAATTTGTCATCTTGGCATATTGATTGTGAGAAAATGAAACATCATTTCAGGAATCTCAGAGGCTCTTGTGAATAATGTAACTATCTTCAAAAGTGGGGTTTTACTTTCAATTATTCACCAATGTACATATTGTAGTGTGCATTTTAGTAAGCTCATTCTTGCAAATTTACACTTTGTTTCTTACACAACACTCAACGCAAATCTATTTTAATTTTGCTTTCTCTTTTTTACATAGTGTGAAAAGTTTGTGAAGCCCAACAAAATTAGATACATTTACAAGAGGGTGGAAAATAGTAATCCACACCATTTCCAATTTAAATCACTGAAAAAGACCCAACAGTGGTGTGCATTTTACTAAGCCCATTTTTGCAAATTTATATTTTGTTTTTTACACATACTCTACGTAAATCTATTTTAATTTTGCTTTCTCTTTTTTACACAATGTGCAAAGTTTGTGAATATCAACAAAAGATAGTTATATGTACAAGAAGGTGGAGAATAGTAATCAACATTACTTCCAATTCAAATTACTCAGAAAGAACCAATGTGGTTTTATTTTCAATTAATGACCAATGTGCATGTTTTGGTGTGCATTTTACTAAGCACATTTTAGCAAATTTACACTTTTTTTTTACATAGCATTGTCTAAATCTATTTTAATTTTGTTTTCTCTCTGTCTTTACATAATTTTTCTTTGTAATTTCAAATAGCCTAAACTTTGAAATTCAAATTACAACACTTTGCTAAAATTTCCTCCAAGGGCAAGTTAACCTTACAAATCAAGTTTTCAAAATTGATATAGATGCTACATTCAATTATATATAAGCCATTATTTAATTTGCCGTCATTATTCCACTCCTTCATTATGTTGTGCTTGAAACGCAAAATGTCCTTAGTTCCAAAATTCAGGAAAGTGCATTTGAAGATCTTAAACAATGTCACCCTACGGAAAGATAGGCATGCCCAAGTCCTAAAATATGACTTCGAAGTACTTCTAAGTATCCCACACATATGGTTGAATTCAAATGAATACTTTATAAAAATATAACTTTATATGAGATATGGGTTAATGTTATTCACTTCATGACGCACAATATATGAAATACATTTAAAAAAAGTCATTTGGCTTGCATTGGTCATCGTGCATGTAACATATCCAAAATTTTATAAGCAAAATAAACTACTAAGGTTTTAAACAATCATTGGGATGATCAAGCAATAAAACACTTACTTGAAACAAGGAAAATGACAACTTGGAGAACCAAATCCTCCCACCATAGGAGAGAGAAACACCACGGTTAGACCAACTCCACCCCTAATCTAGATCACCACCATGCACTAGAACGCCAAGCAACACATCCACGCATCACTCTCTCTCTCAGAGTCCGTACCAAGCAATGATGGACTTATGAAAGAGAGAAACACTCAACCACAGTTTCTCCATGCACAACATGACGTCCCATGCTATCTCAGTGCACCAATATATATAGTTTTTCTCAGGTCTTGTTCCATCCCAATCAAACCTTCAATCAATCCTTCAATCCCTATGATTTAGGATCTTGTCTGGTAGTTGATATTTTAGATTGGATTTGGTTGATAAAACATATCCCTTGCTTGATTTACACATGTTCTATGTGCCATGGTGGTGTCCCCTCATTTCGTTGAATTCTCCACATGCCCTTTTCTTTTATTAAAAAATAAATAGTTTGTTGTATAAAGTGTCATCCAGTGTTTTTGAGTTTAAATAACTCTTACAAAAAATAATTGCCACAAATTAGATCAAAATAAAAAAATGTCTTGGGGGTATCACATTTCTCCCCCCCTTATTCTTAACACCGTCCTCAGTGTTCATATGCAGAGCCTTCATGCTCATTCTGGAACATGAAAGGATATGCCTCTTGCATTCGATTCTCCATTTCCTATGTCGGCTCTTCAGGGATGAAGTGATTTCGTTGCACTTTTATTCAAGCGATGGCTCGATCCCGTAGCATATGTTCCTTCCTATCTAGGATGCACCAGGGTTCTTTTTGGAACTTGACTTCGAGTTCTACATGAATCACACTCCAATCAAATAGTATAAGCAGCATCATGTACATATATTTTAAATAAAGAAACATGAAAGATAACATCATGAACTTTTATATTGATAGGCTACGCATTTTCTCTTTGGTTTTTACCTTTAAGTATATGAGTTCTCCAATATTAAACCCTTTTGGTGTTCTTTTAAGATTTGCATAACTTCTTGTCGCTTTGAGAAACTTTTAACACCCTTAATGGAACTTTGGGGTATAGAGTATACGTTATCATTCAAGCTCAAGAATATTTGTTAGCCTCATTGATTCCTAAAAATTATACTTCAAGGATGTAGTCTTATAAATCCTGTGAAGAATTTTCTAGATTCAATCGTGAAAAAGGAGACTAATATTCTTTGTCAATTAGTGGTCTATGATTTTAACTATGTGTGGTAGCTCTACAATTTCCACATACATAACTTGTGTAGCTACTAAATGACTTATTTTATCATTTACCATTACTTTGACCTTTTAAACATATAGCCAAAACACAGTTAAGTTACTAATTTATTTAAGTATTGAACATTACATCTCATAACTATATAAGATAGATCTCTTTTCAATATAATAGTAGGTCAAAAAATAATTTTCTTTGTAGGAGCTATACTCACAAACATATACAATGTTTTTGTATTAAATTTTGTCATAAATATAACTTATATTTTTTTCTCTCTCCATGAATTTGTGTAATATTTATTCATATTTTTGTTCTTCAATCATTAATCAACTACTCATTGAAAGCTTATCGAGTTTCCAACTTGATCCAATATTTCATGAAAATCTCATCACAAGGAAATTTTTTAAATTTCTTTACACTCCTTGCATATGGATAGTCTCTTCTCTTAACCCAACCACAATTAACAAGTAAAACTTAATATCATGCCCTACGATTGCAAATTAACCAAGAACTAGCCATAATCATATGTTTGCCTCCATTGATGCCTTGTTTATGGTTAATCATTCATCGTATGGTACAATCTACCTTTTCAATCATGAGCGATTAATTCTTAAAGGTAAAATTAGTTATATTCACTTCCTCAAACTTTGACATTGCTAACTATTTCAGATTGACCATGTCTATCTATACATTCCATATTATCATGTCAATTCATTCGAGATGTAATCACTATTTTCCTTTATATAATTTTAGATTAATCAAACTGTATTCATATGTATAAACAATAAGAACCATAATTTGAAATTCTTATAAGCCCATGATATGCCACAATGATAACCACCCTATTAATTTTCAACAACTCATAAAATATCACATATTCACTTCAAACATGTATGAACAACAAAGATAATAATTTAAAAGATCACTTATCTGGAATAAGAAGTCATGGTTGACTGAATCATGGCTGCAACGTTCCAACCATAGGCCAACGATGTTCATTTATCTTTCAATCCTACTACCACCCCTGAGCTGGGAAACGATGTCTTGCTTGAGTCCAATAAAATTTACACTAGCATGTTTGGGTTGAATCATCCATTTCGCTACTTGGTGATTTTCCATCTCGATATTGTCTTTCCTCATTCATGAATCCATAATAATGATCACATTATTTAGTATTCAATACTAGTCACATAATGGAACTTGGTTCTCATCCCATTTCCATTATTTGTCTTCTTTAGAAATTTTTCTTTATTTGCGACAACTTTATATACAGTTAGTCACATCATCTTATCATTACTATATCATCGATAAGTCCATTTACTGACTAATTCATCTTTTGATCAACTTCAAATTAACTATATACCATTAATTATTGTAGTTTATATCCGTTGGTATTTAACCAGATTATCACTTACATGTTTCTTGATCGTAATTCAAATATTTGCAATATCAAATCTTTTTGTTTCTTACATATCCTGTAATGGACTAATATCCTTTCAACCTGCATATCGTTTCATATTCATTTCATTTGCATACTTCCTACATAACAGGGTTACACGACTATGGTACATATCAAAATATTTTTACCTATCATCGTATGTGATAATTATTCCTAATGATCTAGAGCCCCCTAACTCATCATCCATCATTATCTTTAAGTTCTCTAATACTTGGTCAACAACAACATACAACATCATATTAAACTAGTATTTTTGTAAAACATGTGTTAGTCCTTCCAACTATTCTTGAATTACCAAATCAATTGCTATGAATAATGCCATTAATTCAACTTAACATTCTCATAACTATTTTCAAAATAGGATTTCAAATCTATCACCTGGTTTCCTATTTAGTTTCTTAGAAATACTTGAAATCATTCATGCAATGACTATCATTTTTCTAACTATAAACTAGCATCATGCTATATCTTTTTAGAAGTTACCTTATGTGCTGCTAAACTTGGCGAAGGTTCTTGCACTCATGTGTACCTGCATGCTTCATTAACACTTTTATTGCCATAATTTATTTACATCATAATATTTCTAGTCAACATAAAATATCATAGCAAAATCCGAGTGCACATAAAATTTTGATGTAATGCTACATGCTTATGCATGACCTATGCATTACTTTTTGACAACGTGGTTGTAACTACATTTACTGAACAACCCCCAATTTTAACTAAAATTTTGGGAAATTAAAAAATTTAAGTTCACTTAATAAAAGTGACATACTACAAATTTCTTTAAAACTAAAAGAAAAATATATAACATTCCAATGAACTTACATGTTAGTTGCATTTTTATATATCTTCCATATAGAAAATATCAATCATTTAAGAAGAATTTGCATTCTTTTATATATATATACAATTTCATAAACATCGAAGTATAACATCATCAAGAAACTTCCATATCTTATACTTCATATTTAAATAGAATATAGTTTATTCATTTTATCATAAATAATTTTTTTCCTCTCCACAAGCATTACATATAAACTTACCACTCCATTATATGTTATAAAGTACCTCTCCATGTATTTTCATAGAAATTAATGCATTAATACATTTTAAAAATTTCAATCCACGATCAACCTTTATATATATATAACATTCCACATAATTCTTTTTACCCATTTCATGATTTATTTCTTTTATGAATCAAATCTAAAGAATGGCTCATAAAAAATATAAAAAAAGTTTAACCACTAATATATTTGTTTATATATATAAATATTTCTTTCTTGGAAAACATTTGTTAAAAGAATTTGACCCATAAATTCATGATGAACGTGTGTATTAGTTAACTATGATTAGTACTATACAAGTCAATCGCCACTTCAGAGGAGGTAGGTGCAGTGGTAAAGTCTGGCGCATGGTAAAAAATAATAATAATAATTTAATAAAAAAATTTAACTAAGATTTTTTTGAAACTTTTATGGTGATAACATATTTCAGCTATTATAGCAATTCGTTCTATTATTATGTCCATGACATCTTGTGATCATTTTGTCCATGACATCTTGTGATCATTTTGGACATATTAATTAAAATGACATGAAATTCAAAAAAATTATTTTACTCTTTGCAATGCTAAACTTTGGAAATGCAAGTTTATTGCTCCTCGTAATTTGGAGTGTGGAAACCATCTGCCATCTGTCTCTGACATGTCAGCGGATGTTAATGGTATATTGTACTTGCCAGTGTATGCTCCAGAATTTATTTTATTCGTTGCCACTTGATGTCCGTACCAGAGCTTCAGCCAACTCATGCGACAGTCAACCCTTGCCAGCACGGCTACCGAAGAACTCAAACGGAACCCAATACCTCATTACATTCGTGGCTAACCCAATGGGAGTTGCGGGCCTGTGGCGCCTTCAAGTTGCAGCACAGTACTTTAGTTTTGTTGAGTGGGCCATCACTATCACAACTGACACAAGGAAAGAAAAAAAACTTAACAAAATTAGACGTCCCTATGCATATACTTTTCATTTATCTCAATTTGTGCCCTACCACAATGCTTCAGCAACAAATGGTACAAATGCTTCAGCAACAAATGGTACAAATACTGAAGAGTAACACTTATTGCCAATATATCTGACATGCAAATGGTTAAGATTTCTATTGACATCATCATTTGAGTTCAACTTACACGTATGTTGTTTTACTCTATTAATCTACGTTGTCCATGCTGTCGTGCCTCAAATATTACTGTCAAATGATGCTGCCATATCTCCAAGATAAACACTCATTGGGAGCATTTCAAATGCTTAATGATGCCATTGGTAGTGAGGTGAACCCTGATGCAAAGTTTTTGGGTTAGGATTATAGTAATAATTAAAAGGATTTATGTCTCTTTAGCTTTAAGAAACTGTATGATTTAAAAAATTATTTTATTAAACTTTAAAAAAAAATTATAATCCTTTTTCTGTTTTGGAAATTAAAATTTAATTTGAATTTTCAATAGGATAGTAACTTATATCAAAAATTATTATAAATTTAATTATTATTATTAAAGTAAAACATTGTTTTTTGACTTGTTTCAAGGCTATGCCAAGTTTTGTTAAGTTGCGTCAAGATTAATGAAGCATAAATGCATAGTTGAGTGAATCAAATCAATCAGGTAATGTAATAACTTGAATTAAAAATTAAAATTTATAAAACAAAGTATTTAAAAGAAATTAATCATAATATTAAAAATACATAGCACTCCAAGCTTGCATGTCCATAGCATTTTCAAAGATATCAATGTTTTCATACTTGGCAGCCCTTCTAACTCAGAGCACCCATCAACATACAACAACCAAATCTTTGTACAATGTGCCAACCCCGGTATCCTCTTTGAGATTCACACATCTAGAATGCATTTTCTACTTTCATGGATCTCGCCAAGCATCATTATCGATCCACGTTACATTATTGGGTAGGTAGAGGTTACGGTTCTTTTGTCCCCTTTTCACATCCACATTGACTATCTTCCACTCATAAGAATTTTTATCATGTCTAACAATGTTACCATTCTACCTTTCCATAATATAGATTTTGTATCTTGGCCGTCGAGAGAATGCAAGTCAGCTCTAGTTAGTCTAATAATCTCACTGCAATGAAGATTAATAGTTGTTCTACGTTGTTGTAGTTGGTCCATGTGATTGAACGTTGTGATCGAAATTTATTCAATATGGTGCTCGAATTGTTTTGTGAAGATTATGATTTCGTGGCTCACGAGCAATGCATTACCCATTGTCTCCTACATACATATCATCTAATCAAAGTGGAGAGCGTATATTAGTTATTTTCTTTTATCATTTTCTAAGAAGATATCGTCGATGGGACATCATTACAGCTACATCGTTTCACTATCGTTGTTTCTATGTAACGAGCATTGCCATTCATGGCTCAATCATCAATTCAATGGATACTCAATTGGTCATTAATATCTAGATCACCATCTAGTTAAGACCATGGCTAAAATTCCTTATTGAATGCTCTTTTGTTTTCTGGTATGCTACTCTTTTTTGTGAAAGGAGAACTTTGTCCCCTCTTTTCTGAATTTCTTTTTTGAGTTGGAAGCTCATTTTTTATGGGTAGGGTTACTGGATTCTTATAGCATCAGTTCAGACACTTTTTAAATGTATTTAAGCCAATAAAAACTAAGGGAAAAATATGGCAATAACCGACATTTTTTGGTTTTTCTTGAAACTGTTGAAAAAGAGCTCAAGCAGTTTTTAGAAACCCTGGAAACTGCTAAACTACTGTCGGATATGAAAATATTGTTAGGATGGTTTCCTACATCTGAAAACATTTATGTTATCGGAAATGCGTTTACAGCTCATTGGCAATGTTTTCCGAGATTTATAGTAGAAAATGGTTGTCAATGGGGCTTGCTTCGTTTGTAAAGTGAGGGTGTTATTTCCCCCTCCAACATTTGATTTCCATGAGTGATATGATTACCCCTTATGGACCATCTCTCTGCATAAGCAAGACAACATATGTAGATGGGAGCCTAGTGTAAGGGCTCAACAATTTTGATAGAATAGATACCCCCAAGTCATTGTTGCTTAGACAAAGGGTCTGTTACATAGAATGTGAGATGCTTCTGCTTATTGTAATATCTCACACAGGACAATGAATTCTTTCTTGCGTTGACTGGAAGCTCCTACTTTCTCAATTCATGATCACACATCTTAGTTGTGATAATGGTCTTGGTGAAAATCCTTTTTATATGTTCTAGGGATTGGTGACTCACATCATAAACTTGACGATTTTCTAAGTTTAATTTTTAAGGGTTATAATAGTTTAACTGTAGCACCTTATTCCTGATGATGATCTAGGTTAATTATTTAGTTTTTAAATCTTTGTTGGCTATTTGAGGAACAATGGTTTTGCACCTTTGTTCTGTAATGATAGTTTCATGTTTCTAGTGTGTACCTTATTTTGAATACTATTTGTTTTGTTACAATCCTATTGAACCTTCATATTTGATTAGTATCATCAACTATTTCATTGGGATTTGGTGGGGATGATTTCCATCTCCTTGCCATTATCCCCAAGCCCATGTAAGACTTTGTAAGGGTTCAAAGTATTAGGGTATTTCATTGTTGCAAGTCATTGATCTAGAGTACTGGGTTTGGGCCTTTTTATCAAGATATCACCAATATCTTCAGTCTATAGGTGAAGTAAGAGAGGAAAAGAGCACACCCTTCTGCCACCTCCTTGCTTTCTACTTACGATATGTTAATGAATGAATTGAAAATGTGCATGGTTATTTTCACTATCATTTACATTTGTATATAAATTTGGTTTATTTGTTTGGATAAAAGCAGATTGATTTTTTTATTGAATGCCCCAATGGCCAAGATAGGCATATGGGTGTGTTACCCATGTCAAGTTTTGAACATATACTATCTAGATAGAAACATAAGGAGTTATCTAATCTCATCGCCATCAAAAGTTTTGAACTCTAATTGACTTTTTTAACATGTTATTGGATTCAAAATTTGGCAAAATCTCTAATAGCTTTGCTCTACCAACACAAATCATGGATCGTGGTATAATTTTGCTCATACCTGAAATTTATGTAGGGTCCTTATCATATCTATGGCTAGAAAGACGGTTTGTTTGCTACAAAATTAGTTACTCCTTCCCAACCGCCAAGCCACAACCAACTAATTACCTATCACTATTACAATAACATAAGATTTACTTCCACACTAATACTCTCCCAACCTCAATAGTATATAGGAGGCAAGGCAAAATTTTATGTTCATTTTAAATGATTATCTTTTAAATTGTTTTTAATGAGTGGTTCTGAGAGGCTGAGATTATGTTGGAAAGCTGCATATCATTTCTCTAGCAATATCTCTTGCCAATTGTGCAAATTGATGCTTTCGGCTTCTTCAGTGGCCACTTGTTCAAGACCAATTCTTCAAACATTGAAGCTATTATGCATAACACATTTACAATGCTAAAGAACTGATTGTTCTTTAAGACTGTCTATAAAATCCTATTAAAGAACAATTTAAAATCCCTGAAAGCAACAAGGGGAGTCGAAGTTCTTTGATGTAACACACAATTCTGGTTGGTGGACATTCAAAATCAAAGATCACAAGATTAGTAACACTACTCTTAATTCTACCATCTTCTGCTGCTTGTCATGGATATTGGTGCTTGTAGCTCTTATTTCAAAATTGTAATCATTTTCAAACATTATATACATACTTCTCCATATATATATATATAACCACATTTTAATTATTATAACAATCCATTCAATTTAAACACTTATATATATATATATATATAACCACATTTTAATTATTATAACAATCCATTCAATTTAAACTCCAAAAGTTAATTTATTTAACCATGCAACAAATTTAGATTTTTTATTTTAACTGTTCAAATTCTTTAAGACTCCAAAAGTTAATTTAATAAACCATGCAACAAATGTGGATTTTTTTTTTAACTTTTTCTTTTCTTTAAGAAAACTAATGTTTTGTAATACTCCTTTGATATTGATGCCATACTTTTAAACCATGCAAAAATTTCTAACATCATATTAATCAAACATGCCGATAACAATGTTGTATGTAAGTATGAAGTAAAAAGATCCTACCATGAGTTGCATATTGGGTTTATAAGATATTTATGCCTATGTTTTTTCTTGCTCTTACCAAATATCCCTTTCAAAAAGGACTGGGTAAGCATCCTAGTTAACAGCAAAGTAGGCATCCTTCCGCTCAGTTACATATCCATATATACATAATACATTCCGGAGCCTATGCCAATTCCAGTGCCATATCTTGTTTATGGTGACAGTGAATTAGCATTAAAGGCATAGGAAAATTACTTCATTGAACGAGAACCATAAGATTAGACAGCAGATCCTCCAGTAAGAACAAATAAATATGATTTGCATCCCTTGCTCATCTCGATACATATGTGATTTTATACATAATTGACTATTATTCTTATCTTCCCTTTTAACCTACAAACTCCTATGGAAAGGTCTATAATCTAAAAATATTATATTTGTTTGTTTCAAATGTCACCTTCCATATCAAAGACCATATCTTATGGTACCCATTATACCAATAATACATAATCTATTTCTGCATGTAATTGCATGGTTACTATACAAAACTAGAAGGTTTAATTTCCAAGGTATGTATATACAATATGTAAACAATCAAAATTCCCATGATTTACGTTTGATTAAAAAGAAAAAGAGGACTTCTACATACAGCCACGTTTAACATGATCAAAACCTATTCTATGTTCATGTTAGCCTCTACCAATACCTCGGATGTTGCCTATAAATCCTCCATAACATATGATTATTTTAAATTTTTACTCTTGGATCCTATAAGACATTCCCATCCTTATCCTTATACTTTATTTAAGGCTTGCAAAATAGTTCTTCGTTTATGCATATTTATACATAAACCTATACTCATATTCCATAATTTCATTTCACATATTTTTTAGCATATATATATACACGAAAATACATATACCATCGTCACGATAACCCATTGTGATATGAAATCTCATTCTCAATTCGATTTAAAGGTAGAAAATATTCAACATTTAAAAATTCTATTATAAGCTTCAGATAACTTCATATCAATTTAGTTTTCAGAGCTGTAATCCTCTACAGAGTTGAAATTTTAAAACATTCAGCCTCTTAAAAGTGGTTTGCTTTCCTTTATACCAATAATAAATGACCAGGACAAACCAAAATCATATCGCTGGAAAAACGATCGATGAATATATTTTTTAGAAAAGATGAGAGATCCGAATCTAAGAATCATTAGGATGAATCCCAAAATTTTATAAGCAAACTAAACTACGAAGGTTTTAAAGAATCATTAGGATGATCAAACAACAAAACACTTACTTGAAGCAAGGAAAATGACAACTTGGAGAATCAACTCCTCATAACCATAGGAGAGAGCAACACCACTGTTAGCCCATCTCTTCCCCCGAGCTGGATCACCACCATGCACTAGAACGCCAAGCAACAATTCCACGCAGCATTTTCTCTCAGATTCCGTAACAAGCAATGATGGACTTATGAAAGAGAGAAACACTCAACCACAGTTTCTCCATGCACAACATGGCATCCCATGCTATCTCAGTGCATCAATATATATAGTTTTTCCCAACTCTTGTGCCATCCCAATCAAATCTTCAATCAATCCTTCAATCCATATGATTTAGTATCTTGTCTTGTAGTTGAGATTTTAGATTGGATTTGATTGGTAAAACATATCCCTTGTTTGCTTTACACATGTTCTCTGTGCCATAGTAGTGTTCCTTCCTTTCGTTGAATTCTCCAAGTGCCTTTTTCTTTTATTAAAAAATAAATAGTTTGTTTTGCAAAGTGCCACTCAGTGTTTTTGATTTTAAATAACTCTTACAAAAAATAATTGTTGCAAATTAAATCATAATAAAAAAATAATGTCTTGGGGGTATCACACTGCATTCCTTAGCATGCATTTGATCATGTGCAAAATCTGTATTGAACGAGCTTGTGCGCGATTTGAGTTTGGAACGAAGACAACCATGGACGCATATGAATCAGGGGTGTCATATTCCATGGCCGGAGTTGAAATAGGGGCATACTCTACTGTAGTCGTAGTTGAAACAAGGTAGTTCACAATAAAAAAAATCCAAGAGTGTACTAGTGCATGGAGAGATAAAAACAAATGGCCACCGGGTATGCAAAATACCCTCAAGAAAGCATAAGTGTATGGATTTTTCTTTGGATAGTTCAATTTTGTTAATGAGGAGATATATGAAGCCATTTATAATTATGATTCTAGGGCCACAGAGTTGATGATTTTTTGAAGAGGGTTTATTTGGACCCTGATTTAGTTGCCAAAGTAACCAAAATTCCATGTTGAGGGGGAGCCATGTTTAACTCTAGTGTACCTGCACGAAGCTGGTACCCAAAAAGTCCGCAACAGCAGCGCGTGAGCGGAAAAAAAAATTGATGTGCATGCGTCATGGCTTCGGCAATGCCAAACGTCCACGTGGTTGAGCCCACGTGGACAAAAGGCGCACGCACGCGTTATTAACAGGTACGTGCAAAATGGCGCGCACACGTTAATGACACGTGCGTGCACCTTTTCTTCTTATAAAAAAAAATAGAGCTCACGGGTTTGTCATTTTCAACAAACCCGCGAGCGCACAGAAGCCAAACAAGCGCCCCGCGAATGCATCTTGGAGCACCCATGAGCTCTAAATTTGCCACCAATTCGTACCTCCACCACCTTGCCAATGTTGTCTCCAGGTAGGTGCACAATGAAGCATTCATTTGTTGTTGTTTTTTTTTTTTTTTTGCATTTCAATTTTAATTTTAAAAAAAAATTACAATCCATTAAGAAACCAAAAAAAATTCATTGCAGGCCATAAACACCTAACAAGATGACAAACACACTTGAACCATCAGATGAAACCAATGAAACCCGACCTTCAGAAGACAACATTGGAATGGACAATGAACCGAATGAAAACCCCGAAGACCAATTACACCAAGATTTAAATGAATTGAGGGTATTGAGCGATGAATTGAAGAGCACCGAGGAACCCTCTCAGGTTTCCTTGGCTTCATCATTGCAAACCATTATAGAATCCGTCAACATTGCACATAGCGAGATCACAAATCTGAGCCAATACAGGGCTCTGATGAGGGAACACTACTCCACTGGGATGTCCAAAGAACAGATAAAAGACCTCAACATCACCAAAGCCCAGTTATATAGAAAATTCATAGTTCCCTCGATAGGACAACCTCCAGACGTGAGGAGGAAATGGGTTTGCATGGACTGATGTATTTACCAGCCATGGAGAGATAACTGGAGAAATATATGGTTCATGGTGTTTGACAGGACCCTGTGCAACAATTTGGAAGTCCCATAGTATTTCCTTCGGAAATTGTGGGCTGAGTTTGAGCTAGGATACCATGTCAACTATTTTGACATCACTGAGTTTCAGGGTGTTGGTCTTGGCTATGCCCAAGATCGACCTCAGGCCCACCACAACCCACTTAGAGGACCTCCTGCACTCAGGAGAGAGCCAAACCCCCCTCCTCAGCCACCCGGGTTTGGTAGCAGCCTAAATGAGATTGATGACCCAGTTAGGCATGCCACACATCATTTTCTTAGACATACCACATTTGTGGCTATGTCTTCATAGAGCCGGGAGGACATCGATCAGACAGACACAGCTGCACTGCCTATGGGTGGTGGCCAGGACATGCCGGGTACAGGTGGAACCCAGGCAGAGTCTTCTAGTTCTACTGTAACAACGGCACATCGTTGTTCTCATTGTGGTCATTCTTCCCATGGTCCTACATAGCAGCATGCCACAGAGAGCTACATGGATCAGGTTATCTATTGTTTTATTTAATGATCAAGTATTTGTTGTCTTTTATTTGATATCGTATTGTTTAATATATTTACTTTGAATTACACATTTTTGACTTTATTTGTTTTAATGTACAGTTATTCAGGGCATCCTCCAGGTGGGAGGACATCGGTTCCTTTGACCTCGACCGAGCCATGGAAGCAACAGAGGAGATTGCGGCACCATACACACAGGTAACTTCTTGACTTTGAATAATTAGATCTGTTACGAGTAATTTGTGTTCAGTAATTACAAATTAATTAGCACTGAGTAATTATCATATTATCATCGTATTTTATAGTTATGTTTATCATATTGTCTAAATTATTTGAGAGCTATAAATTCATATAATCCAACCAAACAAAAATGAAACCTTATAAAACATTAAAACCTAAGAAAACTAGAAACATCTGTTCATGTTCACTTTAGGCATCCTAGACCTCTAATGATTATAAAAATGGGAGAGAAATTTCCAAAATATGGCATTCTTACTTGACCAATTATGAGCCCGCAGCTGGGGTTTTGGTGATGCCCACAATGTCCTTCATCCTCAGACTACCATCCAATGCTTGTTTTCTCTTCCTGTGCTTGACCAATGCCATGTGTGTTATTGATGCTTTTCCATTTGTCACCATGTCATCCAAGTTATCTTTTCCATGTACTCTCATTGTCCAAATCATCTTCAAATGACCACAGTATGGGTCATTTGACTCTTGGCTCAATAGGTGTGCCAATGGATCTAATGCCCATCACTTTGTCCACCAAATCAACATTTGTTGCCATGTCCTTATGCCATGTGTTCTTCAAGCTTAAATTTTTCCATTAATGTTGTCATCAATGACAATAATAGACAACCATATTCATCAAGCTCTCATCAATCTCCCAAAATCTTCACACATTGCTTCCTTAAAAATGAAACTTGTCTTCTATTTATACTCTTGTCTTCTATGAAAATTTTATTCTATTTATAGTGTTATCATTAAGATGATTAAATAAATCAAATATGATTTAATTAATTATAGCCATGCCATGTCACCTTATTTAATTTTAATTTCATGCCATGTCACCTTCTATCCTTGCAGAATATTAAATGTGAGACACACATATGCCCTTAAGATGCCCGCAATGCACTCTTAAAAATGCCTGCAGAGGGCTCCACTTTGATGCCCGGAAGGGCCATCAACACATGCATGTATTGGTCTTGGATTATGCATGCAATGGTCTCATATAAATTCCCACAAGCCATTATCAATATGCCTACAATACACCACAAATTCCTGCAGTGGGTGCTTCAAAGAATGCCTGCAGGGTCCTTTTGAATATGCCCGCAACGGTGCTTTGAAATGCCCGCAAGGGGCCTTCCAAATGCCCACACATCTTCCTTGTCCACCTCATCATCTTGTCTTTGTCCTCTAATCTTATGTTTTCCAATTCATCGTCCTCCATGTCACTAAGTTATCAATCCTTCTTGTCACCAAGCATATCCTCCTTGTCATGTTCCATGTCATCAAACACCATGCTTGACAAGTCATCAAGCTTGCTTGCTTGTCACTTGTCTTTGTCTTGTCCTTAGCTTGCCATGTCCTTCTTCCATGCTTGTCATAAACACTTGTCATGCTTTCCATGTTTGTCATACTTGTCACCTTTTCCATCCCTCAAGCCATGTCACCATCTCCATTGTGCTTGCCATAATGTGTATGCTCCATGTTCTTAACTCTTCCATGTCTTTGTCATTATCAAATCCTTGTCATCAATCCTTTGGCATGTCTCCACTTTGTCAATTCTTCTACACTTGTCATGTTTTCTTGCCACTTGTCAAGTCATCAAAGCTTGTCATGTTTACCATTTGTCCAGTCAAGTCTTTGCCATGTCATCACTTCCCCCTTTGTCCTTAACGTGTTATCATCAATGAAAACTTTGGCCATCAAACACCTCAAGCATAAATTGTCAACCTTCTTTGCCAAATTATCATGGGCCCAATCCATTGTGGGTCAAAGGATACGATCCCCACAACCATGTTCTTTACCAAGTCTTGAACAAATGGACTGCACCAATACAATAAAAACGTTATATAATATCCAAATCCCATCAAACCGCTATCATCTAACTTGAATATAAATTAATTGCATACATGTTCTTTAAGTACCATCGTTGTCATTCTCATTGGCATTGTGTTTAATATTGTTTTTATAAATTCAGTCTAAAAATTGTCGTGTTCGCACAGGTGTCCGCGGGCTCCAGCGACCAGCCATTGCCACCAAGGATCAGCAGATCTTCACATGTGCAGGTATCGTGTGTATTAAAGCATAAATTTAATTTCAAATATGATGACTTGTCCGTGTATATTTATATTTTTCTATATTAAACTATGAGGTTATAAATGTGTATGCAGGTGCGAGCACCTCGGCCTAGCAATGCTGTTATTCCTCCCTCCTCGGCCTTTCGGCCACCTTATATTCTAGTTGTATCCCATGGAATACATGCCCCATTCCCTGCATCCCTCCCCAACCCCTTCCATCCATCCCCCCCCTCCTATCCAGCACCCCAGTTCCATCCATCTCCCCCTTACGTTTCATATCCAGCTCCACCTCCGTATAAGTTTCTCATGTTCCCACCCTCCCCCATCCGACCACAACACACCACCCATCCACAGTCACCCATCCCTCCACCATAAAAAAAACCTTCCCCTCCCCCCCAACATTCCCCCACCACACTCCCTTCCCCTTCCAGGGCGCTCTATCCATACTACATCCAGTTGGAGTTTATAGCCTTAGACATGCACCTCCACTTCTCCCACCCCAGTCCATGCCTCCTTCTTCCACCCCCCCTTCTTCCATTGTGCCCCCAAGTGGTGTAGCCACCATCGATGTGGCTACATCCTCCCCTATACCTTCCACCCTATCATCGGAGCAGGTTTTCCAACCAACTGCTCCATCCGCCAGCCCTGAAGACCAGCCGGTTGTGTTCACTATGAGATCAACTAGTTTATGAAAATCTCGTTGAATTTTAACGAAAATTACTATATGCATCTAATTTCATCATTTATTTGATTTTTCTAAATGTTGCAGGGTGGCATTGCTGAGAGACTAGGAGCACGGAGGAGGGAGACCCCCTCACGACTTAAAGTCTCACATGCGGTGAGTTATCTAAGATTTGAAAAATATTTTTATTTTTAAATTATGTTTTATACTTGTATAATTTCCAAGAAAAGTTGACATATTATTGTTGTCGTTTCAGGGCTCAGGGGGACGTGGTCCAAGACGCCCGAAGGACCCAGCTTCCTCTAGCATGAAGAAGAGGAAGATCGATTTTGGAGATGCACCTGGGAGCTCTGAGGGTGGGCAGGAGGATTGAGAGACCCTCCTATGTACACTAGCCACGATGTGGCATTTCGGGCACGAGTTGCCATATTTTGTATAGGGTACGAATTTCCATTATATAGACATTGGGAACGATGTTCTATTTTTCCAAAAAGTGTACATCATTGGATCATTTTTGCATATTAATAGATGGATCCACACTTGTCTATATGGCTTTGTCTTTGATTACATTTTTGCATACATGATTTTGTCTTCAGTAACAATGTTATGGAAAAGTTTTCACATACATATAGATGTTATTTCTAGACACGAAGTGACCTCTATATGAGTCCCTTGTATTTGAATGGGTCTTGCATCTTTTCCTTTCAGCAACAACATACCTAACCAAGCAAACCAAGGAGTGATATTTATATTACAGAGTGTTGTGACTTTAGGGCTACAAAAAAATAAATAGGAGACGATGACTTCTTCCAGACTTAACCTTGTAATGGTTATAATAGTCAATTCTAACAAGCATTGCATCACATATTATATCTAATTAACCTAGATATATGAGAATTTCATATGTGTGCTTGGATCGAAGGGTTAACCATATCACTTGAATTAGTTCAAACATGAGGGGTGTGCATAGGTGCAATTGGATTGAGCAATAAAAGAGAATTGTTAATGTAGTTACATATGGATCGTTCTTTGTGTGTTAGTATGTGCCTTTAATGAAAGCTTAGTTAATGTGTTGAACTACTACTTGCACAAGTTGGCATTGACCCTTAGTGTTGATAATGTCTTCAATGTTTTTGTAATATTGATAATCACTCTTTGTAATTTAAGTATCTTGGATTTTTTGACATTAAGACACATATTGAACATAGTCAACTCAATGGTTGAAGACATCATTTTACCCCATGATCCATGGAAGATTCATTGGAGTCATATGAACCTCATTTTCATCAACTCAACCATGGTCAAGACGCCAAGATCCATCCTTGGTAATCAAAACCTCATGTTGGCACCCATATCACACTCAAAGAAAAACAATTCTTTTAAAGGGCATGTATGGGGGTTGAGGGAATCTTGATGGATAATATCCTTAAAACATTTATATTCAATTTTAGGCCTCATATGTCCTCACCTTATCATTGTCAATACCTAAAGACCCATCCTTAGTGCACAAAACCTCCAAATAGAATCCATGTCCAAAACAAAGGCCATGTATCTCGTCTAGAGAGCTTATGTAGTGATTCAAGGACTTGTTCATGGCTCATGAGCATGCAGATATTCATTTAGGTCCTAATAACCTTTATATTTTTTAATCACCATGCTTGAGGTCTAGAGACCCATCCCTTGTGTTGAAAATCCTCTATTAGCATTGTTGTAGGACACATAATGACACATATCGGTAATACTAATTATGACACATATTGTATAATGGATGCATACATGCATATATGTTGTGTGAGAAGGAGACTATTTAGTGGTGGGAAAGTAAATTGGAAATTACATGAGAAATTATGCAAGAAGGAATCAACTAACTATTGCACACACTAGGGCATGATTTTTTATAATCATTCGTGACATGTTCTTAGAGTCAAATACATTGGATATAAATAAATTCCTCGCGATAAATAATACATGACCATAGAAGACGATTGAAATTTGAGGTCAAAACTCATTAATGAAGGTAGAATGAACTTGGAGTGATAGATTGGGAAAATTTTAGATGAATGCCTAGAGGTCTACACACAAGTCAAAGAAAACAAAATAAAAACTCCTAACATTGGGAACAAATAGCCAAAACCAACAATGCAACTAGAACACAATGACCAAGGGAACTTCAAAATGCAACACCACTCCACAAAAGAAGTTTCCTTATACCTACCTCATTTGGTATGAGAGAAGCTGCTTTAGAGACCTAGAGACCTCCCTACCACTTTTGTCATTTGGTACGAGAGAAGTTGCTTTAGACCTACCTCACTCGTTTCAATGCTTGATTTTTTGGAGGCCGACCTCCCACCCCACATGTCCTCTTCAACATTTTTTGTTCTCTTGGTTTTGTTCCCACCCAAACTTTTTTCATGCTTTGGGTACCTTGAGGTATATCCCCAACCCAAAAAACTCTTATATTGTGTTCATTATGTTGGTTATTGGCTTCACCCAACAAAGTTATATTTAACAATACACATATGGCTAGACTTGGTTCCCCATGCTCAATGCTCACTATATTTAACAACAAACTTATCTTAAATTCAATTCATGTCTTGTTAAATATTTCATAATCAAATATCTATTTGAGAGAACCACCTTAGACCAAGCCATACCATTAATATAAAATGTACATTAGAGAAATGACCTAATTCAATTTCCTTCTATAACTCTAACCCTGACCCTCACCCAAACCCTACCTCTAAACCCTCTGTACCCTTTAGATACTTCCTCCAATATGTCCTAACCTCCCTACAAGTAACCCTACCTCTTCATCCTCTCCACAATGGTGCCACTATCATGAAACTCAAAAGCTTTATAAATTTACTGATAAAAACCCTTCATCATCATTGTCATCTCTAGGTTCATCATCAACATCTCCATCATCATCATCATCATCTTCATCAATGTCTTCATCATCATCAACATCTTCATCATCATTCTCATCTCTAGGTTCCTCATCAACATCTCAATCATCATCATCTTCTTCATCATCATCATCTTCATCACCATCACCATCACCATCACCATCATCATCAACATATTCATCATAATCACCATGATCATCATCATCAACATCTTCGTCATCATTGTCATCTTCTTCTTCATCATGATCATCATCTTCTGCATCACCATCACCATCATCATCATCTTCTTCGTCATCATCATCATCGTCATCTTCATCACCATCCCCATCATCATCAACGTCTTCATCATCATTGTCATCTCTAGGTTCCTCATCAAAATCTCCATCATCATCATCCTCTTTATCATCATCATCATCATCTCCATCATCATCATCTTCTTCATCATCATCGTCATCATCTCCATCATCATCATCTTCTTCGTCATCATCATCATCTTCTTCATCACCATCACCATCATCATCAACGCCTTCATCATCATAACCATCATCATCATAACCATCATCATCATCATCATCAATATATTCATCATCACTGGCATCTCTAGGTTCCTCATCAACATCTTCTTCGTCATCATCATCTTCGTCACCATCATCTTCATCACCATCACCATCACCATCATCATCAATGTCCCCATCATCATCACCATCTTCATCATCATTGTCATATCTAGGTTCCTCATCAACATCTCCATCATCATCATCTTCATCATCATCATCATCATCATCTCCATCATCATCTTCTTCTTCGTCATCATCATCATCATCTTCATCACCATCACCATCATCATCAATGCCTTCATCATCATCACCATCATCATCATCATCAATATGTTCATCATCATTGTCATCTCTAGGTTCCTCATCAACATCTTCTTCGTCATCATCATCTTCGTCACCATCATCTTCATCACCATCACCATCATCATCAATGTCCCCATCATCATCACCATATTCATCATCATTTCCATCTCTATGATCCTCATCAACTTCTCCATCATCATCATCTTCTTCATCATTATCATCATCATCTCCATCATCATCCTCTTCTTCATCATCTTCATCACCATCACCATCCTCATCAATGCCTTCATCATCACTGTCATCTCTAGGCTCCTCGTCAACATCTTTTTGCTCCCTCACTGAGCAAAACCCTAGTTTCCAAGATGGACATACAATGTGACACCTCGGCCACGAGACCAGAGGAGAGAGGCACCCCTAGCACTATCCTGATGCCCTAAATCCAATGGATTCGACGGTTTGTTGATCCAAGCCATGGTAGTCATTCTACGGCTCGTTCCGTCTCACATCCAAAAGGCCTTCAGGGACACCTGCTAGATACCTACTAGGGGCATAGAACTCCAACCGTGCAACAAAAACAGGTTCCGGGGAGTCCTGCAAGTGTGTCTAGGAAGGTTCCATCTAGGAACGATAGCCATAAGTGCTCGGTCAACGATTTTGCAAAGTTGACCCCCGTGTGCAAAAATTGCACACTCCCTTACTGAGCAAAACCTTAGTTTCCAAGATGGACCTACAATATGACACCCGCGCCACGAGATCGAAGCAGAGGGGCACCCCTAACACTATCTCGGCGTCCTGAATCCAATGGATTTGACGGTTTGTCGATTCGAACCACGATTGTCATTCTATGGCTCTTTCTGTCTCGCATCCAAAAGGCCTTCAAGGACACTTGTTGGATACCTACCGAGGGCATAGAACTGCAACTGTGCAGCAAAATTGGGTTCCGGGGAGTCCTGCAAGTGTGTCTCGGAAGGTTTTAGTTGGGAACGATAGCCATAAGTTCCCGGTAGATGATTTTGCAAATTTGACCCCCGTGTGCAAAAATTGCACACTCCCTCACTAAGAAAAACCCTAGTTTGCAAGATGGACCTACAATTTGACACCTGGGCCACGGGACCGGAGGAGAGGGGCAACCGTAACACTATCCCGACATGCTGAATCCAACGGATTTGATGGTTTGTCGATCTGAGCCACGGTTGTCATTCTACGACTCATTCTGTCTCGCATCCAAAAGGCCTTCAAGGACACCTGCTGGATACCTACCGGGGGCATAGAACTCCAACTGTGCAACAAAACCGGGTTCCAGAGATTCCTGTAAGTGTGTCTAGGAAGGTTTCAGCTGGGAACGATAGCCATAAGTGCCCGGTGGACAATTTTGCAAAGTTGACCCCGGTGTGTAAAAATTGCACACTCCCTTACTAAGCAAAACCCTAGTTTCCAAAATGGACCTACAAGGTGACACTTGGGACATGGGACTGGAGAAGAGGGGCACCCCTAGCACTATCCCGACATCCTAAATCCAACAAATTCAACGGTTTTTCGATCCGAGCCACGGTCGTCATTCTACGGCTTGTTCTGTTTGGCATCCAAAAGGCCTTCAGGGACACCTACTGGATACCTACCGGGGGCATAGAACTCCAACCATGCAAAAAAACCAGGTTTCGAGGAGTCCTACAAGTGTGTCTGGGAAGGTTCCAGCTTGGAACGATAGCCATAAGTGCCCGGTGGATGATTTTGCAAAGTTGACCCCCGTGTGCAAAAATTGCACACTCCCTTATTGAGAAAAACCCTAGTTTCCAAAAATGGACCTATAAGGTGACACATGGGACACGGGACCGGAGTAGAGGGGCACCCCTAAAACTATCCTGACGTCCTAAATCCAACAGATTTGACGGTTTTTCGATCCGAGCCACGGTCGTCATTCTATGGCTTGTTCCGTCTGGCATCCAAAAGGACTTCAAGGACACCTGTTGGATACCTAACGAGGGCATAGAACTCCAACCGTGCAACAAAATCAGGTTCTTGGGAGTCCTGCAAGTGTGTCTGGGAAGGTTCCAGCTAGGAACAATAGCCATATGTTCCCGGTGGATGATTTTGCAAAGTTGACCCCCGTGTGCAAAAATTGCACACTCCCTTACTGAGCAAAACCCTAGTTTCCAAAATGGACCTACAAGGTGACACATGGGCCACGGGACTGGAGCAGAGGGGCACCCCTAAAACTATTCCGATGTCCTAAATCAAACGGATTTGACGGTTTTTCGATCCGAGCCACGGTCGTCATTCTATGGCTCGTTCCATCTCGCATGCAAAAGGCCTTCAGGGACACCTGTTGGATACCTACTGAGGGCATAGAACTCCAACCATGTAACAAAACCGGGTTCCAAGGAGTCCTGTAAGTGTGTCTAGGAAGGTTCCAACCGGGAATGCTAGCCATAAGTGCCCGGTGGATGATTTTGCAAAGTTGACTGCAAAAATTGCACACTCCCTTACTGAGCAAAATCCTAGTTTCCAAAATGGACCTACAAGGTGACACCTGGGCCACGGGACCAGAGCAGAGGGTGCACCCCTAGCACTATCCCTACATCCTGAATCCAACGAATTTGATGGTTTTCTGCTCCGAGCCACGGTAGTCATTCTACAGCTCGTTCTGTCTCGCATCCAAAAGGCCTTCAGGGACACCTGTTGGATACCTACCAGGGGCATAGATCCCCAACCGTGCAACAAAACCGGGTTCCAGGGAGTCCTGCAAGTGTGTCTAGGAAGGTTCCCGCTAGGAACTCTAGCCATAAGTGCTCGGTGGATGATTTTGCAAATTTGACCCCAATGTGCAAAAATTACACACTCCCTTACTGAGCAAAACCCTAGTTTCCAAAATGGACCTACAAGGTGACACCTGGGCCACGGGACCGAAGGAGAGGGGCACCCCTAGCACTATCCCGACGTCCTAAACCCAATGGAGTCGATAGTTTGTCTATCCGATCCAGGGTCGTCATTCTGTGGCTCGTTCCATCTCGCATCCAAAAGGCCTTTAGGGACACCTGCTGGATACCTACCAGGGGCATAGAACATCAACCGTGCAACAAAACCGGGTTTCGGGGAGTCCTGCAAGTGTGTCTAGGAAGGTTCCGATTGTGAACGCTCGCCATAAGTTCCCGGTGGAGGATTTTGCAAAGTTGACCCCAATGTGAAGGCCATGCCAATCTTGCTCAAGGGGTCCATTTCTGGATCGGAGGCCCCGGGGCATGCGTGGCCACCGTGGTACTGAGGGATGTTCCTCATCTAAAACTTCCATGGTTAGTTTAACAACTGATTATGGGTTTCTCCCAACTAATACAAACCCCTCCGTGCCCACTCCTATTACAGAAGTTACCCACTTGGATTCTTATCAAACTGCAACTGAACATATGTTGACTCCATTGGTGTCTGTTGAGTCAAATATGGATTGTGCTACTACTCAGTCACCAGAACCGATCCACTCTCTTGACAGTTCAGATACTACTTTACCTTTTGAGGAGGAAATGTTAGAAGCCATGACCGACCTGGACCATCCTCGTGAACATATAGATCCCGGGTCCTTCTTGTTTCCTTTTCTTAACTTGATAGAGAGAGGCGCGTTTTGTCCAACACCCAGTGGAAATACTAATTTCACTTCTACTTCACAAGTTGGTTTTGTTGAAGAGAATAGATTGAATACCTTGCTGGTGAACATTTCCACTAGGGTCACCGGAAACATTTTTATTGAAACAGGTTGTTATCTCGATGAGATCATTCCGTATATCAATATTTTCCATGATTTCCATGACACCTTTTCCCGACCTCATGAGGAGGATCTAGGCATTGACCCTACCTCAAAAATTATTACGCTTAGGCTGACGTACTTTTTCTTGTAACATAGCTGTATATTTTTGTAAAGCTAGTTTTTGTTATGCTTGTTAGTTAATCTTATGTGTGTTTTTCGTTTCGTGTACCAGATGTCAACCGAACATTTCTTAGGATTTGCTGATGGCGCCAGTCGCCACACCTGTCAGTTGGCTGCAGCAGCTTGGGTCATTTATTCACCCGCTGGCCAAATTGTCTCCTCGGGGGGTGTTTGTTTGGGTCCTACCACGAATAATGTGGCTGAATACAGTGCAGTTATAGAAATTCTCTGAGATGCTCTCAGTCATGGCATTTCACATTTGGAGGTAAGACTTGACTCACAATTAATTGTATTTCAATTAACAGGTGTCTACCAGATTAGAGATCCTGGATTGCTACATCAATTTATACGAGTTAGACTATTGGAAAGACAATTTGATTCTATTATATATGAACACATTCCAAGAAGTTTAAACACATTAGTTGATTCATTAGCAAACTATGTGTTAGACTGACATTTGCATCATACACTTTCATAAACAACATTGCACACATAAAATTCAAACACATACATATGTAAATAACCGATACTGTATATAGCCGATACTATATCAAAAAAAATATGAGTTTTGGGTAACAAGTCTATCAAGTCATGTCATAAAAGTACAAAAACTAGGCATAGTAGCCTCAAAAATATATACATAGAATGTACCCATTTCCTATGGAGAAGGAGGGACCTCATAATCATCTACTGCATTGCGATAGCATATGAATAGCCTAGCTATCTTCTGCAGCACCCTAAGCCATGTTGGGGGCACCCCAACTACATCTTCCTGCATATCCATAGGTATCTGATCCATACATCATGCAGGAACTTCGTGAGTCAACCGACTCACTTTTCTCTCTATGGTCCCCAACATAGTATCTGCTGCAGTAATATCAGTTGGCCTCACAAAGATGGTAGGATGTCCCTCAGGACGAACAGGCCCAAGATCTACATATGACACTTGATTAGCACTTCAAAATTCATTCATAAAAATCAAATACTTGAAAAAGTTTAAAAAAATTAAATAATTCTCAAAATTTAAACATACCAATATCTCCCCAGGCTCCACCTAGAGGAAGCACCAGTTCTGGATCATGACGTAAATCCAATCCAGCATATGGAAACTGCTCGAAAGCGGGCACTTGCCTCTCCCACCACCCCCAGAAATCATCATTATGATAACAGTAGTGACTTTCCCCACCACCCTGACGGAGGAATATGTCACCCCAACGGCCTAGTCTGGGCTCACAGGGGTTAACCTGAGGTAGAGGCATCCCCAAACTGATAGCAGGCATCCTCTCAAAGAAGAAAGTACACAAAATACTACCATACCCAAAATTCTTCATTGTACCGGATTTGCAACCTGTCAATTGAGATTTCATGCTTGCTAGTGAACTAGTACACCAATCATAGACATGACTGTGTAAGCATTGTACACCAATATGCATAGAGTGCCTGGAAGCTAAGTGTAGTGAAGCACTACCTGCCACTCGGTTGATCATGCTCACTATCACTTTCAAGGGGAGGCCTTCAATGGTTGAAATCAAGACTTGGCTTCCCGATTTCTCAGCTCCGGCAATACAATATGAATTCACATACTCTTGCACAGATATTACACCCACACGAGAAGACCCTTTCAGATTGATTACATCTCCTCTCCATGAGAGACCAGTAATGAAATATATGTCATCAACTGTAAGCTCCAAATTTTTCCCACGGATGACAAAAGTATTGGTATCCACATCCCAGTACTGAATAAGTCTTCGAAACAGTTTGTTTAAGGCCCTCATGTTTACGGTTCGGTAAAACTTCAACAAGCCGCATCTTCAGAGAGCGTGGAGAGTGGCCAGATCTTGCATGGCCAACCTATCCATGTCCTCATGTTCTCTCTCCCTCCATTGAAGAACCATCATGCACAAAAAATGACAATTTTTTGAGTCTCGGCGCTTGTTTTTAGGTTTTCAAGAGTGAGCGCTACTGTGTATACTACACAGTCACGTATGGGTGCTACTCTGCTTAAGCACAGTAGCGCTCATCTCGTTTACACACTACTGCTATTGTTATACAGTAGCACCCGCGCAGTAAAGGTTCTGAGCATCACGTTGCAAGCAATTTTTCGCTCAAAAAATGAAAACTAAACCATGAAAATGCAAGTAGGGTGAATTCTAACTTACTTGGTGGAAGAAGAACGACGTTTGGATGCTTGGTTTGATCGCCACAGAGATTTGAAAATGCAAAAGGTTGCCACAATCTTTGCCCTACAAAACAATTTGGAAATTGATTTTTAAATGAAATTATATATATGAATTGGAGTTTGATTTTTACCCACCATTGTTTAATTTTCTATAGTTTCAAAAATTTTCAAAAATACCTAATTAATCAATTGGAACACACATATGGTGCAATACTAATCCAAGCTCAATTTTCCTTTAATTTTTGTAGGATCAATCTCCTAAGTTTAAAAACTCTTGATGTTAGATCTTGTCAACTAGTTAAATAGTTCAAATTCATATATCATTCGAGATTTTTTGCCGCATCAACTAATATTTTGTTGAAGACCTAGTTTTGGTAGAGTATGAAGCTATGATCCTAGAAGCTGACCTTTAAGTCATTTTAAGCTCTTGTTTGGACTATTTAAACCTAAACAATATTGCCAAGCAAGCTTGTCCTCTTCGAGCTCGTTAAAGTAATTGAAGGCTCATCCACTCAGGTATAGAATTACCCCTTTTCCGGGCCTAGGTGGATTAACTGCGGAAAAGGTATACTCTAGGTATACTTTTGTATGCGCTAGAAGAGTTCTTCTTCCATTGTTTTATACTTTTTCGGGGGAGGAGACTAACTGCACGAAAAAGGACCTTTTGGAGCCTTTCTTTAGGGTTTTCAGGCTCTCTAAACATGAAAATACCAAGCAAGCATTCACCTACTCGGGATCGATGTGAAATCCACGAGAGGGTAAGTAGAGGACTGTTTAAATTTTTCAACTCTATAAACAAGAAAACACCGCCGAGCACATACCAATCCAGGCTCGATATAAAATCCACAGATAGGTGAATAGAGGATTGTTTAAGTTTTTCAGACTCTATAAATAGGAAAACACCGGCGATCATTAATTTGCTTGGGCTCGATACTAAAATCCACAAGCAGATATATGGAGTTATTGTTTAAGTTTTTCAGACTCCTTAAAATTGAAAACACCGGCGAGCAAGAACAGATCTCGGCTCGATATTAAAATCCAGAGATCAGTAATATAGAGTAATCTTCTATCTCTTCTTCGAACTCTATAAATAATGAAGAAGGTCCTGAGTCTTCCTCCCATGGGCTCGTTAAACTTTTTACATGGTTGGATCTATTGAGTTTTCATTCTTTCTTGGACTCATTAAAACAACAAGAAAGGTATTCTTTTATCTAAAAAGAATAAGGGATGGGAAAGACGTATCATATCTTCATTGTCAAAGGCAGTTCAATCAGTTCTATCCTTGAACACGGCACCTACTTGAGTCTATCTTGTCGATTGGGTTTAGTTTTTTACCTCAGGGTGAACCTTTCCTCCGAGTTGTTTACTCCCCCGGTTGGTTATTCTTCCAACCATATGGAGGGTCTGATAATGTCTCTTACATTTCAGGCTTATCATTTACCCCATTATGTCAGAAACTGCCTGAGTCACTTTGTGTCGTGCTCAATGTTCAAGGATATACCCTGTGTCAGCCATTCTGCAGTTTACCTTGACCTCATGTTTCGGTCGTCCTAGTGTCAGTCTTGTTACACATTATTCCATATCAGCTCTTACCAGTTGAGTGTCCCTTGAGTTGGATGATGGAGGATGCCTTAAGGCCTCCCTTCCAATGAACTTCTTCCCATCGACATCAACTCGTTTTACTCTGGGAATGAAGTTTAGAGTTTCGGTTAGTACCTTGGAGATTGCAGTCACCAGTGGCAATTTTCCTCGTTGTTGAATGATGAGAATACATCAATGTCTCTTCTTTGACAGGATTCCCAAGTGTTCGACTCCAAGTCCATCTATTCACACTTGGCGAATCGTACTTGGTACCTTGGACCCCATCATCATTATCGGTGGAAGTCCTCGCGTTTGTTAACAGTACACATCAATGACCGGTAATCAAATGATACCCCCATGTTCGACTGTCAGCTCATCTATTCACATGGTTAGGGTTTGTACCTAGAGTTGTTTTGGATGAAGACCTTGGGATTTTGGATGACATTATCTCATTTTGTTATCACCCAAGTTGCGCAGGACTAAGCCTCACTTATATTCGGCTCTACATGAGACATAGATCCAGTTTGTTGTTATGGCTATGATCTCTCAGTTTGACATGGATCCACGCTTATATTCAAAGTGGCCATGCTATATATACATCTCTTTGTTATGTATCGGAGATCATGTTGTACCACACTACACATCTATATGATGTCAAAGATGTAATGGCTAGTTGACCTTGATCTTTGTTGCAGGTGTTCTTGTGACTTTTTTCTGCGGCTCTTTGCTCCTCCTCTGGCTTTGGATTATAATGTATTTCGGTCATCGTTTCCCTCTGACCTCACACATTAGGGGGCATCTGTTATAGGTCAAACCTACACCTCTCCGTTCGTGATCACTTTGAGCTGTTGATCACACAAAAGGACAACTTGGATGGAGGAGCATGTTGACCTTAGATGAGACTATGATTAACTTCACCTCCAGACAATACTGAAAAACCCTAAAAAAATCATTCTGAGATATGAGCGCTACTCTACTTCAATAGACTAGCGCCTGTATGCTACTCCAGTGTATAATAGTAGCGCTCAAAGCCTTATAAGCGCTACTCCTCTTCATCATAGTAGTGCTCAACATTTAAAAATCAATGAGCGCTAGTTTACAAGCACCATAATAGCGCCCTAAACGCTACTTCACTGAACAATAGTAGCCTACATATCAAAAGATGATTAAAAAATAATTAATTTCACGAAGAGGATTAGTTGCTGGTAGTTTTCCAACTTCCCCAACTTCCTCCATAACCATCTCTCGACCTGAACTGCTTCTCTGATCCTATAAATACAGGGAAGAATAAAGAGAAGGGTTAGAGGGAGAAACTGAGAGACATGAATGTTGTGAAGAGACCTTAAGGAGAAATTTGCATTGGAGGAGTTTATGCTGGAAGATATCCAAGTCAGAGAAGAGCAAGAGCCCAGAATCAAGTTGCAGGAGCATGTCACAAAGTCAGGTATATTTGTAACATCAATTTGCATTTGACAATAAAAGGTTGAAGTGTCTTTCTTGTTCCAAATTAAGTGCTCTTTGAAATAATATATTAATTTGGATCTGTTTTGGTTAATATCGAATGTTTAAAATTTCTTTTGTTTCTTTCAATCATTATATATTATCCAAGATACGCTGAGAAAGGTATTTGTATTGCAGGTTTACTGAACAGAAGGTGGACTTGAGGATTGAGCGCAAGATCAAATAAAAGCTAGGATCGAACGTCGGTTGAAAGGTATGTTCTCAAGGTCCATAACTCATTTCTTTTCATAAAAATCTCTGTAATACAGTTAATACACTTACCTGTCACCCCATTCCAGTTGATAGTATCAGTTTCCTTGCTATAGGGTAGTTTTTCCCGCCAACAATGGTGATGGTGATGGTGATGGTGATGGTGATGAAGATGATGATGACGGGGATCTTGATGAGGAACTTAGGGATGATAACGATGATGAATATGTTGATGATGATGATGATGATGATGGTGATGATGATGAAGACGTTGTTGATGATGGTGATGGTGATGAACATGATGATGATGATGACGAAGAAGATGATGATGAGGAACCTAGAGATGACAATGATGATGAAGATGTTGATAATGATGAAGATGGTGATGATGATGAAGATGGTGATGGTGATGGTGATGAAGATGATGATGACGAAGAAGATAATGAGGATGGGGATGTTGATGAGGAACCTAGAGATGACAATGATGATGAAGACATTGATGATGATGGTGATGGTGATGGTGATGAATATGATGATGACGAAGAAGATGATGACGAGGAAACTAGAGATGACAATGATGATGATGAAGACGTTGATGATGATGGTGATGGTGATGGTGATGAAGATGATGATGACAAAGAAGATGATGATGAGGAACCTAGAGATGACAATGATGATGAAGATGTTGATGATGATGATGATGGTGATGCTGATGAAGACATTGATGATGATGGTGATGGTGATGGTGATGAAGATGATGATGATGAAGAAGATGATGATGGCGATACTAGAGACGAAAATGATGATGAATATGTTGATGGTGATGATGATGATGATGATGACGTTGATGATGATGGTGATGGTGATGGTGATGAAGATGATGGTGACGAAGAAGATGATGATGAGGAACCTAGGATGAAAATGATGATGAATATGTTGATGATGATGATGATGGTGATGATGATGAAGACGTTGATGATGATGGTGATGAAGATGATGATGATGATGATGAAGTGGTAGGTCTAAAGCAACTTCTAAAGCATTGACATGAGTGAGGTAGGTCTAAATAAAATTCTCTCGTACCAAATGAGAGAGGTGGTAGGGAGGTCTCTAGGTCTCTAAAGCAGCTTATCTCATACCAGATGAGGTAGGTCTAAGGAAACTTATTTTGTGGAGTGGTGTTACATTTTGAAGTTCCCTTGGTCATTGCGTTCTAGTTGCATTGTTGGTTTTGGCTATTTGTTCCCAATGTTAGGAGTTTTTCTTTTGTTTTCTTTAACTTATGTGTAGACCTCTAGGCATCAATGGTTGTTGGTTGATTAACACGGGCTTGTTGTTGAAGCCAATGAGGGATTCCTAGATGTTTTAGATATTATAGGTTTGTTGAGGAAACCCTAGGATTTATATGGTAGGGATCATGAAGATATAACCACTGGTGAAGATAAGGGGAGAGACATGGCTAGAGTTTGCATGAGAAGAGATTATTTCCTTTATTTAATAGAATGTGTAATTCTCATCATAAATGTGTCATAATGTCTAAGAGTAATATGCCATAACTATGAAAAAAATAACATAACCTTACATAGAAAAAGCGAAGCTATTAATTGTCATAATTGTAAGGAATCTATCATACTAGTATACCCACTTGGATTCTAGATACCCCCTAATGAGGGTACATGTGGTGGTTCACGGATTCTAGGGCTAGATAAGGTTTCTAGGATTCTAGATCAGTTTCCTAGGCTGAGATTAATGTTTCTAGGGCTAGTTTAGGTTTCTAGGACTAGATTAGGTTTATAGTATTCTAACTTAGTTTTCTAGTGTTAAATTAGTGTTTCTAAGGTTAGTTTAGCTTTCTAGGATTTCTAGGGCTAGATTAGGTTTGTAAGGTTATATTAGTGCTTCTAGGGCTAGACTAAGTTTCTAGGGATAGATTAGGTTTCTATACATTAATGACAAAGGGTGAAATGATGACATGGCAGATGGATGTATCTCTATGTATGTATCTCCATCTATGTATGTATGTATCTCTATGTATCTCTATGTATGTATGCATGTATGTATGGCAAAGACATGTATGTATGTATGTATCAACAAAAAATGCATGTACCAACAAAATAACATAAAACTACACATACCTCGATGTAGAACATAACATTCTTTGATGCAATTCTTTCTCTTACGTAAAGTTGGCTGGCCTCATCCAATAAATCCATCTGGATCCTCTCTATTGCTAATTGTCTCCATCAATCTCTCGTTCTCTGAATGAGGCAGGTAGTAGCGTACCTTGGTTGAGCTCTTGCTTGACATTGTCTAAAGATGGATTTTTGTGCCAAATATCAAGTTTCTGAAGTAAGACACCACTGACCCTGGTCTGTAATCCACGAATACATGCCCACTATTCTTTCTTGACTTCCCATCTAGTGTAAGATATTCCCCCTTAACCACAATCGATCCAATAGGAAATTCAATGCCTTCATCGTCAATTAATGATGCGTAGAGGGTTTGCTTACCTTGGATGCACCGTGCCAACCAATAATCTGTGCCCCATTCATTGTCTTTTGGGGCAATAAATGCGTATATGTGTCCTGGTTGTACAAGATGTGAGATGTGGTCGTAGTTTGTCGAAATCGCTGACTGACCCTCCTCTAACTGGGTTTTTTCAACAACTACACGTTGGTCTACTAAAAGTGACACATTATCCCATTCATCAACCCAATCCATGCATTCGCATTCATCCCATTCACCACTACTGCAAGGGCTGCAAAAGGATGTAAGCTTTCGTGTCCATATTTCAAATAAGGGGTTGTTTGAGCTTCGAACTGAATGAAATCCACGTGTTCCTTGTACTGTGCCGCAACTATAGGAAATTGATCGATCTATGTCAACCACTCGCCAAAAATTTCTTACCACACGTCCTTCCACTGATGATGTTTGTTGATCTCTTGCTTGGTCTGAAAATGTTGCAGAGCACCATTGAACTATGGATTCTGCATCTCGGATATGAGGTTCCCTATCAAACATCATCTCTTCCCTTCGTAATGTGGTATTGATGCATGCACTGGCCCCATCATGCTCGCCTTTGTCATGCCCGGTCTCAAATAGTTCCAGATATGCATCACACTATAAGTCTTATGCAAAATACTCATCCATTGGAATACTCGGGCATTTTTGAACTGGCCCACACAACCATCTGACCATATCCAATGTTGATCCATCTGTATATCTCTCTCCTTAAACTGATCATAGAAAATTTGAAAACAATGTTACACATAATGCAGATCATGGGTTCTATCATCACTTATGTAAAAATTTGTCTCCTTCAGTATTATCCTCTTGTCATTGCTGCTCTCTGGCCCATGCCTATACATAATATGTACCAAGATGCTGACTTGGTCTAAATGGTAGTATTGACTCTGGATTTCATTTTGTGGCTGAAGGGTGTAATTTTTTGCAAAATCCACAATTGACACTATGGTTCCAACAGAAAATGTGTCCCTGCATTTTCTATACTGCTCATCTTACCATCGCGTTACATGCACATGTTGAACATACTGCTTTGTTTTCTCGTAGAAATTTGTCAAGAAGTCACATACCGGTACCTGTTACCATGAAAACAAGGGAAATATTACAATTTGGCCTTTGGAAAATTGTATATGTCATAAATTGAATGTGTAATATGAAAAATATGCAATATTCATTTGTACCTATGACTTCACTAATGCAATCTCTTTACTTTCCCTAGCACTGTCTAATTGATAGGTTACGTACTTGAAGCTCTGCATCTCCATTCCCATCCTGCCAAATTCGTGCTCCTTGCTTTCATGAATGCAGCGGTTCAAAAGAGAAAACCCACTACACATAGAACATGTCCCATATAGACACAATTTTTCATAATATTTTTTTCCTCCGGGCCTTGGACACATGATGTTGTGGATAAAGTCTCTTGATGCATTCGGTGGTAGTATGGATCCATTGCAGCCCTGCACAATGTTAGTATGCAAATCACAAAATATATGTTTATATGTGTCATAATAATATTCATATTATTCATGTTATCTACAACAACAAGTGTTCCGATCAATGCATATACGAATGTACCATGGTTTGCATTTCTCAAAGGACCTTTGGCTCAGGTTCAATTGTGTGTGCTCATTCCTGAATCTCTCATAGAGTTTAGTTTGTGTGGTGTCAAGGAAGTGCTTAACATGGGGTTCATGTTCAGTATAACCTTTTCTCAGCTTTAACACGTCTCTTTGGTTTGATGAAGGTCTAGTATGATCATGCCAAAACTTTTATACTAACTCCTTAACATCATCAATTAGCTTCCTATTTGCACGAGGCAACCTACCAACAAAATCCCAACAATCGTTTCCACTCGGAGTGTCAAGATTTTCTCTTATAACAGAGTACTTTTTAATAATTTTTCTATTTAATTTGATTATGTGAGAAGTGTGTGATAGCAGGTGGCGTTGCCTTGTGGACTTGCTTACAATTGATTCCATTAAAACACGACGAGCCACACAAAGATCTTTTGTACGAGATGTATTCCCAATCACATTAAATGTAGATTGGAGATTTCTAACAATATGACTGCTGGCCTCTGAACTTTTAACCATCTTTATGCCCAAAATTCTCCTAACAACAGCTAAACAACGTGACTTTAACAAACATAGAAATAATTGACATTTACCTGCATCACCTTTGGATTCAAAATATTCTTTGACAATTTTGTTGCATTTCCATTCGATAGTGCATTTTGGCAACTTGCCTTCAAGCCCCGGCTTAGCACTTTCATCCACATGAATATGTCTAGGAGTTCTTCTTCTTGCACTGGACAGTCGAGGTAGGGAGGGTGGATATGAGACATGTATACCAAAGCTTGTTTGTTGCGGTGCCTTGTTCACAGATTGGGCTATAATGGGAGTGTGGTCGACATGGTTGTGGTATTCTTGGGGATATTGCAAATTAAGTAAGGCTTGTATGTCCATCTCTACACATGCAACATCTCCCAAAATTCTTGTGTCATGAGGAACTTTAGCATGACTCGTTGATGGATTGTTGGTTGGAGATTATGTTTATGTTGAAATTTGAGTTGGGTCCGTTGGATACAGCCGCTTTACCTGTGGTTCCGAACAAGAGGTTTTCATGTCAACAACTATGTTAGGATCAGTGGCAGGATCCGGGGCAATGATAGGACCATGTCTCAATATTTCCATTCCCAACCTGGCCTTTTATCTTAAGTCATGACCTTTTCAATGGGCAGATTCCTTCTATATATATATTTTTTTGCATTGCGTGAGTTTTCCATATCCAAAAGTCTCTTTAAAAACACTATCATGCCTACCCCTGCAAAAGAAACAACAAATAAGATATTAGTGCCATTACACAATAAAATTGACACATTCCAACATAACTTACCACTTTACAAATTGACACATACAACTACAGAATATGTTGGTTTATTTGTGTTCGAATAAACATCATTATCCCTTACAATTCCAATCAATATAGATGATGGTTGGTCAAGTGTCGAGTGGAGAAACTAGTGTCTTGCCTAGCCATGAATTCATAAAAATTATGGTAGTAACACCCTACAATAGAGATGGATAGAGATGCCTTGGGAATAGTTTGATAGTTTGTCTACGTCAAATAAGGTAAAGAGAATAAGTTTACTAATTACATAATGAGGAGGTTGTAAATTCCCCCAAGAAATCCTTATTGGTTTACATCATATTTTTCACCTTAATTAGTGGCATTTTTTGCTATCTCCCTTAGTGTTATCAATTCTAAATTTTGCACCTAGTTTGATTGCTTTGTCTTCATAATGGAAAGGTATATCCTTCCATTTGAGGCAATGTCCTTTACCATCATAAATTACTACGTTATATAACACCTTAAGGAGTTGAAGAAACAACAACAAATTATTTCCTTATCTATAAACCTTGAGATGATAGAATGTGATTTTGAGTTTAAAATACCCATGGTTGAATTCAACAATGCATCACTATAGAATGAATGTATACTTTGTATTGTGAAAAACCTTGAGGATGCAAATGTTTATAACAAGGATCATGGTCTTGGGAAGGGTGATTAGGGGGAATATAATTTGACCTTTCATTGTTCAATATCTAGGGTAGGGAGGTGTTGGAAAGTAGGGAACTAGGGACTATACCAATGATCATGTTGGATAGAGCATGAAGTGGGAATGTCTTGGTTTTTGGAAAAAAAATCATTATTAAAGGTGAGGGGATATTGTAAGGACGGTAAATATGGATGAATATTATCATATTTGGATTCATAGAGAAATAAAAGGTGCATATACTTACAAATATCCTCCTTCCATACAATGGTATTGAATAAGAGATGAGAGAGTTGAGGTTTTGTGGATGAGTTGAAGTGATATTTTTGGTCATGTTTAGTGAGTGTAGTATTTTTTGCTAGCATAATATGAGGTGAAAAGAAAAAAATTAACTTGGGAACTAATTACACAATGAGGAGGTTGCATACTTCATCTTGTCTAGTGTTCATATGAGTTTTTTTCGATGTGAACTTGGGAAATCTTCTTGTCAAATTCATTGTTGTCTATGCATGGATATTGTTGTGGGAATATGATAAAAACAAAAAGGCATGGGAGAATCTCAAATCTTGTGAATGAAAATACTTATTTACAATTCACCATACCTCTATAGAAATGATCTCCACTTGCAATGGAAACTGGTAGCTTGAATGTATCCACTAGATTCCAAGACCACTGAATATGTTTGTTAGATTCCAAGGGTGATTTTGTGTCCAATAGATCAATGAGTGTCCAAAATATCAATGAGTGTGAGCCAATAAGAAACCTGTAAGAGCTTGAAACCCGTGGAAGAAATGAAACCCGTGTTTTTTGGTAGAATTCCTGGGAAATAGAGAACTCTGTTTTGTTTTAACTAGTAACAGGCACAGGCACACGTGCTTAAACACGTGCACGTGTGTTTTTTGCACATACACGTCACTAGCGCACACGTTCTAAAACACGTGCACGTGCCTTTGTATAAAGTTTACACCATTTATTCCCCAATGCTACACCATTTAATGCCAAACCTTCCCCCACTTCGAAAATATTTGCATAAATTGGACTCGGTGATGAAGTTTGAAGGGTGGGTCGCAATTTTTATTTGAAGGGCTTACTCTTTGCATCTTGACACATTTGATAATTTATGGTTGTCTATGCGCCTTGACCCAATTGATATTGTAAAGTGAGGATGTGCATGCATAATAATCCTTATTTATGACTATGTGATGAGGATTTAAATGGAAGAGGATGCAAAGACATGTTATTTTTATACTTATTTTTATGGTGAGTGTCGAAGAGAAACGTGGTGATAAACCACATATGTTTGGAAGGAAGGAGGGAGGTTACAAGATCATGATCATGCCACCCATCAAATTGAAGACAATTCCTAAGCCAAAAATTGTTTTTTAAAATTTTTATTAATAACCATTGTGGTACTTTGGTCCAAATGTTTTTTCTAACTCATTGTTTCTCCATATTGTGTGCTGCCACCTCTCTATATCAATGCATAAATCAACCTCTTCTTGGTTTTTGGTTATAGTTGTATGCCATTATTTGTAGTTGCATGCCATTGAGTGTTGTTTAGAGTTTTCATGAGTCCATGACATTCATGCAATAAATGAAGTCTTGTAGAGGAGGACTCATCAAAGAGGTAATTTGAATTTCATTTTGACAAAAAACATATTTTGTAAAGATCAAATGCCATGAATGCATCCTCAGCCTACCATGCAAGACCATGGATATGTTGAAAAGCATTGAACATCATCGAAGAATGAAAACAGGTTCCTCGAGATCTTATTAAAGAATATTGAGCTCAATTGAATTCCACTTGGGCCTTAATTGAAAATTCTAGACATCAAGTGTCATCAATAACACATAGAATCCATGACACTATCAATCTACAAGGAGCCTTTTGCATATGAATTGAATATTGTTGCCATTATAATGTCTTGGAAATCAAGGATTTATCTTGGCTCCTTAACCATGGCTAGTGGAGGGAAACAAGAGCCTCCAACACTAACTCTTGCTTCTTATGCACAAACACCATGAATGAGTCCCTGGACCACCACATATGAAATCTATAGGGTATTAGTCAACTTCAAGTGTGTTATGTGTGCGATGACTAGGTTAGTTGTGAACCAAAAATGGGTCTCGAGGTCTATGGACAACAAGAATCTTCTCATGCCTTAAATGAATATTCTCAAGCTGAAGCACCATGAACAACACCTACAACTCAAGAAGCTTCTTAGGATACGATGTTGAATGCATCTTCAAACCACGAAACATAACCCTTGTAGGGTATCTCTAGAAAATGTAGGGGGATACATTTACCATGATTAGGATACATTACATGCCTTAAACAAGATGATGATGATGATCATCATCATCATCATCATCATGACTAATATCATCATGATCATCCTCATCATCATCATCGTAATCGTCGTCACCATCATCACTATCATCATCATCATCATCATCACCATCATCTTCATCATCAACATCATATTCATCGTCATCATCATCCTCATCATCATCCTCAACATCATCATCTTCTTCATCATCGTCATCATCATCAACATCTTCATCGTCATCATCATCATCATCATCATCTTCATCATCATCATCATCTTCATCATCATCATCATTAATAATGATGATGATGACGAAGATGATGATGATGATGATGAATGATGATGAAGATGAGTACGAAGTGTTAGTTTTTCAGAATTTACTTCAATCTGATATAGGATCTTAACTGAGAGAATAACATGTACAACATATCAATCATGGACACAATAATGCAAGCACACAAGAGACACAGAGTTTCACCGGGGAAAACCAAGAAGGTGAAAAACCCTACAACTTCCTCAGAGAAAGAAAGAGCAATGATACAACCAAAGTACCAGAGATAGTATTCTCCTAGCAAATGATCATCCTCCTCACAAGTGCGCTACTTTCTGAGAGAGATAGAAGTGAGTAATGAGTGATCAAATAGAGATCTCCTGATATCTATTTATACTTGTCCTGTCCTGCCCAATAAACCAGTGGGGTCGACTTGTCTAGCTTAGCCTAATAACCCATGGTTACATTAATCTGGGCCGACCCCACACTTGGTGGTCTAATAACCTATTTACCCACATGACTCATACAGGGCCGACCCCATAAGGGTGGTCTAATAACCCATCAAGTATAAGTTATGACACTTACAATATAAATGACGACACTTCCGTATAGAGGAATAATAACATCTCTATACGAATACAATATACATGGGTAAAATACATTCCGAAGTTACATATACATCAACACTCTCTCTTAACTAGGAAGGTATTTCTCGACACAGATCTGCTAGCACAAGTCTTCTTCTCTGGATCATCATCAGCGAATCATCGTCCTCGAATCATTGTCCTTGTCACTGTTGCTGATATCTCAATCAATCTATGATCTACTCGTCATAGGAATTTCTACAGAGCCAGTCATTGTTCATACTGGATGTAGGCCAACCACCTGCAGGTATTCATCATCACTTTCCATATTGTGGAATCCTCGAGACTTATTACGTGAGTCAACAAAACCTCGGAAGAGCATCCCAGGACTGATTACGAGCAAACAACTCAACCTATCATATCTCCTAGGACCTTTTACATGCTACTGCACAACCTATCCATGGCCACAGAGTATCATCCTGATACTCATGATCATAACATCGTTCACGAAGCACAACCCAGATGCACATCACACGGCACTTACATCTACACCATGGGAGAACACATCTACAACCATGCGAGAATGGCACAACACTTATATTACAGCCATGGGAGAACACATCTACAACCATGCTCAAATGGCCCAACACTTATATCGCAGCCATGGGAGAACACATCTACAACCATGCTCGAATGGCCCCCAACACTTATATCGCAGCCATGGGAGAACACATCTACAACCATGCTCGAATGGACCCAGCACTTATATCGCAACCATGGGAGAACACATCTACAACCATTCTCGAATGGACTTGGAAATTACATCAATACCATGGGAGAACACATATGCCATCATGTCGGAAAATCCCAGCAATTACATCGCGACCATGGGAGAACACATCTACAACCATGTTCGAAAAGCTCATGTGCATCTGTGTCTTCGAAACTCAACACACATAATCCAACTGATTATGTAATGTATCTAATTGATACATGTCATCACATATGATCATCCTGATCATCATCACTGCATTGTCCTGATGCATGTCATCTAGAGAAACATCTTGAAGCTCGTCATCCATGATCATCCTGATCATACAATGCATCCACCTGATGCATACCAAGTATCTACCTGATACATATCATCATACATGATCCACCTCATCATACAATGTATCCATCTAATACATACACATATACATGATCCACCTGATATATATCAACATACATGATCTACCCGATCATACAAACATATCCACCTGATACATATACAGATACATGGTCTAAGCATCCAACATGATGCATATACATATACATGATCCAACTGATCATAACAAGCATCCAACATGATGCATACATACATACATATAAATGATCCAACTGATCATATCCAGCATCCAACATGATGCATACATACATACATATAAATGATCCAATAGATCATAACAAGCATCCAACATGATGCATATACATAGCAGTAACTAGAGCATCATCCTGATGCTCATCATCTAGTGCTTACATCCACAGCCATGTGAAGTATCCTCCTCTCATCATGATTGGAATGGATCCAGCAAATGTGTCCATCACTTCTTCCTCGAAGTGTCGTCGATCTGAAGAACACCAAGCCTCTCTCTAAAGTACTCGAACTTCACTTTGGCTAGTGGTTTCGTCAGCACATCTGCAATCTGCTCATCCATCACAATATATAGGAGCTTCACTGCTCCTCTCTGCACCATATCCCTGATATAGTGATATTTGATCTCAATGTGCTTCGACCTGTCATGAAACACTAGATTCTTAGACAGCTTCACACAACTCTAGTTGTCACAATAGATACCAGTAGCATCCAACAGAAGATCAAATAAATCAGACAGTAGCTTCCTCAGCCATACTGCCTCACAACTAGCCGAACAAGCTGCAACATACTCTGCATCGGCTATAATCAGTGCTACGCAGGATTGCTCCCTGCTAAACCAAGAGATCACACCTGATGCCATACTGAAGCAGCACCCAAATGTGCTCTTCCTATCTGCAGCACTGCCTGCCCAGTCCGAATCAACATAACCTTGCAGGTTAAACTTTTGATTCCCATCATTCTTGAGCCCATAATCAATTGTACCCTTCAAGTACCTCAGAATATGCTTTACAGCAACCAGGTGGACACTTCTGGGATCCATCAAGAACTGGCTCAATGTGTTCACCCCAAAGCAAATATTTGGTCTCGTGTTCGTCAAGTACATCAAGGACGCAATCATCTGACGATACACCGTGACATCAACCGGATCAAATGAAGCATCACACAAAAGCTTTAGGTTCAATGCCATAGGTGTGGACATGGCCTTGCAGTCCATCATCCCGAACCTCTTCAGGATCCCCACTGCATACTTCCCTTGTCCAAGGAAGATTCCATCTATACTCTGCCACACCTCCATGCCTAGAAAATAGTGCATCATCCCCAAGTCCTTCATCTCGAACTCAGTTGCAAGCTTCCTCTTGGTATCGGCAATCAAGCTATCATTACCTGTTACAAACAGATCATCTACATACAACAGTAGTATCACAGGATTAACTTCCTCAACCTTGTAGTAAAGGTTGGAATCCACTTTACTCTTGGTAAATCCCAAACTAGATAGAAAGCTATCTATTCTCCCATACCAAGTCCTAGGAGTTTGCTTCAAGCCATACAAGACTTTCTTCAACCTGTACACATATGACTTCCTGTCATGTGTCTCAAAACCAAGTGGCTGCTCCACATACACTTCCTCCTCGACTACACCATTCAAGAAGGCTGTCTTGACATCCATCTGGTGTATCTTCCATTTCATCACTACAACCAGAGCAAGTACTGATCTGATGGAAGTGTATCTGGCCACAGGAGCAAAAAGTCTCTTCATAATCAATCCCTTCTTTCTAGGAGAAGCCACGAGCTACAAACCTTTCTTTATATTTCTCTATGCTACCATCTGCAGCATGCTTGATCTTATAGATCCATTTGGAAGTCACAAAAGACTTCCCTTCAGGTCTTGGATTGCATCCCAAACATCATTCTTCATGATCGACGGGTACTCCTTGATCATGGCATTCTTCCCGAATCCTGGGAACTTCAATATATTCAGTATCTTTAATAGATAACTTTGTTGCTGAAACAAATGTTGTAGTCCTTCTTTTGTAGGTGATCGTATATGATCTTTCCTACAAAACAAGTTAAATTGAATGATTAGAAACTTCTCATAGTTTTCAGAACAAATTCTTACACATAAAGAAATATGTCATATAGCAGGGTATTTTTTAAGGATTATAAAAGTATGCTTAAGTGTAGTATTTTAGGCGATTATTTTGGATTGAAAAAAACATAAATATAGATTGGTATGCGAATATTAAATATGAAACATACAATTTACTACTGAAACTTGTAAATTTTGGCGAATATTATGATAAAAAAACATATTTTATGTAAATATAGGCGATATTAGAGACTAAAAATGACCAAATAACGAATTTATTTTTTGAAAAAAGGCCCAAAAAATAGCCAATTGGCGAAATTTCACCAATAAAAATTTCCCTGTCATACAGTCATGCAATTATTTTATCCAATGCTTCAATACAACATTCATCCATATCGTGTAACTTTCTAGATGCCTTCCAATCTCTACCAAAACATTGTTAAGAGTTTTGCACTACTCTCAACATGTCAGCAAAGAGGTTTCATTCTAGATAAGTAGCAATGGAATGTTGTACATGTTAATTTTTCAGAATTTACTTCAATCTGATCTAGGAGCTTAACTGAGAGAACAACATGTACAGCATATCTACAGCATATCAATCATGGACACAATAATGCAAGCACACAAGTGACATAGATTTTACTTGGGGAAAACCATAAAGGTGAAAAACCCCAATAACTTCCTCAGAGATAGATAGAGCATTGATACAACCAGAATACAAGAGATAGTCTTCTCCTAACAGCAGAGCCTCCTCCTCCACAAGTGTGCCACTCTCCCAAGTGTGAGTGAGAGAATAGAATGTGTAAAATGAGAGAGACACACTCTCTATTTATACACTAACTTGACTTGACCTTTACTCAACTAGGTCGGCCTCAACTTAACCACTTAACATAATGCTGACTGGGCCGACCCCCACTAGGGTGGTCTAATAACCCTTTGACCCACATGGCCGACCCCGAATAGGGTGGTCTAATAACCCTTTAACCCACATGAATTATACATGGTTGACCCCAACAAGGTGGTCTAATAACCCATCAAGTATAAGTTACGACACTTACAATATAAATGATAACACTTCCGTATAGAGGAATAATAACATCTCTATAGGAATAAAATATACATATATGTGAAATACATTCTGAAGTTACATATACATCAACACTCCCTCTTAACTAGGAAGGTATTTCTCGACACAGGTCTTCTAGCACAAGTCATCTTCTCTAGATCATCGTCACTGGATAATCATCATCGAGTCATCATCATCGTCATTGCTGCTGCTATCTCAATCAATCTCTGAATCTACTCGTCATAGGAAGTTCTACAGAGCCAGTCCTTTTTCATACTGGATGTAGGCCCACCACCTATAGGTCTTCATCATCTGTGCGAACGGTCTGATAGAGGTGGCCTCTCAGGACTAATTTTATGTGCGGATGCAATACCGGAAAGAGTAACCTAGGAACATTTATGTGCCTAAGCACGACCGGAAAGATCTCCCAGGACTGATTACATGCATCTCCTCCACAATACCTTTAAAGAGCATCCCAGGAACATTTATGTGCCGCAGCACGACCAGCAAGATCTCTAAAGAGCATCCCAGGACTTATTAAGAGCACATTGCTCAACCTCTCATATCTCCAGGACTGATTACATGTGGATAGACAAAACCTTTAAAGAGCATCCCAGGAACATTTATGTGCCGCAGCATGACCGGCAAGATCTCTAAAGAGCATCCCATGAATAATTACGAGCACACAGCTCAACCTCTCAGATCTCCAGGACTAAATACATGTCTCTGTAGTAATACCTCATCCCAGGACTGATTACGAGCACACAGCTCAACCTATCGAATATCTGAGGACTGATTACATACTACATAGCAATACCGAAAAGAGTACCCCGGGAACATTTATGTGCCGCAGCACGACCGGCAAGATCTCCCAGGACTGATTACATGCTATTTGCACAACCTACCACATATCATCTCTGACCTCCAAGTATCAACCTGATACTCATGATCCAACGGATCATCATTGCACGAGGCATCATCCTGATGGCCATGATCTTACTGATCATCATCACTTGTACCATCCTGGTACATATCATCTGGAGCAACATCCTAAAGCTCATCATCATGATCAACTTGATCATACAATGCATCCACCTGATGCGCACCAAGTATCTACCTGATACATATCATCATACACAGTGTATCCACCTGATACATAGATACATGATCCACACAATGTATCCATCAACATACATGATCTACCTGATCATACCTGATACATATCAACATACATGATCTACCTGATCATACAATGTATCCACCTGATACATATACAGATACATGGTCCAAGCATCCAACATGATGCATATACAAAATACATACAAATGATCCAAACGATCATATCCAGCATCCAACATGATGCGTACATACATATAAATGATCCAACTGATCATATCCAACATCCAACATGATGCATACATACATACATATAAATGATCCAACTAATCATACAAAGCAAAAACTAGAACATCATCGTGATGCTCATCATCCAACGCTTACATTCACAGCCATGTGAAGGATCCTCCTTCCAACATGCTTGGAATGGCTTCAGCAAATGTGTCCATCACTTCTTCCTCGAAGTGTCCTCAATCTGAGGAACACCAAGCCTCTCCCTGAAGTACTCAAACTTCACCCTGGCTAGTGGCTTTGTCAGCACATCTGCAATCTGCTCGTCTATTGCAACATACAGGAGCTTCACAGCTCCTCTTTGCACCATATCCCTGATATAGTGATATTTGATCTCTATGTGCTTCGACCTGTCATAAAACACAGGGTTCTCGGACAGCTTCACACAATTTTGGTTATCACAAAAGATACCAGTAGCATCCAACGGGAGATCAAATAACTCAAACAGTAGCTTCTGTAGCCATACTGCCTCACAACTAGCTGAATAGGCTGCAACATACTCTGCCTTAGCTGTACTCAGTGCTATGCAGGACTGCTTCCTGCTAAACCAAGAGATCACACCTAATCCCATACTGAAGCAGCACCCAGATGTGCTCTTCCTATCTGCAGCATTGCCTGCCCAATCTGAATCAACATAACCCTGTAGGTTAAACTTTTGATTCGCTTCATACTTGAGCCTATAATCCACTGTACCCTTCAGGTACCTTAGAACATGCTTTATAGCAACCAGCTGAACACTCCATGGATCCGTCAGGAACTGGCTCAATGTGTTCACCACAAAGCAGATATATGGTCTCATGTTCGTCAGGTACATCAAGGACCCAATCATCTGACGATACACAGTGACATCAACTGGATCAGATGAAGCATCATATAGAAGCTTCAGGTTCGATGCCATAGGTGTGGCCATGGCTTTGCATTCCATCATCCCAAACCTCTTCAGGATCTCTACTGCATACTTCCCTTGCACTTTGTCACACCTCCATGCCAAAAACAAATAGTGCATCATCCCCAAGTTCTTCAACTCGAACTCGGTAGCAAGCTTCCACTGCATGTCGGCAATCAATCTATCCTCACCTGTTACAAATAGGTCATCCACATAGTAGTATCACTGGATTTCCTTCCTCAACCTTGTAGTAAAGGTTGGAATCCGCTTTACTCTTGGTAAAGCCCAAACTGGATAGAAAGCTGTCTATCCTACCATACCAAGTTCTGCACATATATGACTCCCTGTCATGTGTCTCAGAACCAAGTGGCTTCTCCACATACACTTCTTCTTCAACTACACCATTTAAGAAGGTTGTCTTGAAATCCATCTGGTGTACATTCCACTTCATCACTGCAGCCAGAGCAAGTACTGATCTGATGGAAGTGTATCTGGCTACAGGAGCAAAAGTCTCTATGCTACCACCTGCAGAATGCTTGATCTTGTAGATCCTCTTAGAAGTCACTACAGACTCCCCTTCAGGTCTTTGGATTGCATCCCAAACATCTTCATGATCGACTGGTACTCCTCGATCATGGCATTCTTCCCAGATCCTGGGAAATTCAATAATTTTGTTGCTGAACAAATGTTGTAGTTCTTCTTTTGTAGGTAATGGCATACGATCTTTCCTACACACCAAGTTAAATTGCATGATTAGAAAACACCTCATAGTTTTCAGAACAAATTCTTACACATAAATAAATATGTCATATAGTCATGCAATTATCTTAGCCAATGCTTCAATACAACATTTATCCATATCCCGTAACTTTCTAGATGCCTTCCAATCTCTACTAGAACATTGTTAAGAGTGTGCACAACTCCCAACATGTCAGCAAAGAGGTTTCATTCTAGATAAGTAGCAATGGAATGTTGTACAGTGCCCTAGGCCACTTACCCATGCATATTAGTAGTATATTGTTCATCAATGCAACTATTCTAATATGCATAATACACAACCTAATTCTAGGAACATCAGTATATACATTATTGAACAGTATTATTTAAACAATAAAATATGCAATTAATGACAATTCAAATACTTATCTTTGTTTGTTTGTTGGGTTGACTCCCTCTCAGTCTTTGCTTCTTTTCTGCAAATCCATTCTTATGTGGATTGTGAGAAGTGGTCAACTCCCTCTAAATATCTGCATCCTTGCAAATGCTACTGAAGTGTGCTCATTTGCTTTCTTGTAGGAACAACTGGAGTGTGCTCCCTCTTGATCTTTGCTTCCTGGATTACCTGTCCTTGAACTTACATCCATCCTTAATCACTATGCATGCTTATTAGTATCATCATTGTGTTATTCTTGAGGTCTCATACATAGTCACACATTTATTAGTATAATCTTAATACTATCAAAACACAATAATCTTAAACATGTATATTCATGATCATTCACAAATAATAAACATTAGTATTCAAGGTTTCAGGGAAGTCTTCTTTTACTCATACATATTCTTATTTGATCATAGGACTCTTCTGGTTAGTCATATCATCAATTATGGTAAGAAACATAATATGCATACAACCATGACTATTCAAACCTATGACTTCATGAATAATCATTATCAACAACACAACAGTATAAGATCCTAACACAAGGTAGGATTCTAGTTTGATATAGGAAAAACATACCTGGATTAGCATGCTAGCTAGATATGTCTAACATACCCACATAATGTCTTCTCGTTCTCTTCAGTGACTTGTGCTAGTAACCTGCATGTCTCATAAGTTAACCATTGTAGAACCAAGTTATACATACCTCGTAAGTAGATCTTCTATGTGATCCATGACAATGGATGAATCTTTGTCTTCATGTCACCATTATCATATGTTCTTGAAGTAGAACATGATTTGTCTTTCTTGGTGTACCTTTTATGTTAGCAGACAACATAAACCTCATACAACACCATAATGCATTAATACAATCATAAGTGTCAACACCCTAACCAATGAATATCTTCTATCATGCATTCATAATTTTGTTAAGGTGATACGACAAATCTCAAATCAAGATTGTACTAACCATAATAATCATGAAGACAAACATACCATAAACTTAAATATGAACAAATCTCGAAACATACCTCGATGAGTCATACCTGTCGAGATCACTTGTAATCTTCTTATGTAAGGCCTTAGCCTCATCTCCCTCTGAAACAAGAACTTCTTCACTTATGCAGGTGACCAATCCAACTTGATTAACCCAATCCACTTGATTTGCAAGAACTGGACCTGGAGTCGGATTAGGGTTTGTCAGAGAAACCCCAAAAATTCAAACTTTGAATTTCAAACTTCCAAAAGGATATAAATATGTGCCTTGATGAGCTGATCAAGTTGGTATATTCAGAATTTGAAAACTGCAAAGTTTCACCCCTCGAAATTGCCTTTTAGATTTTTGGATTCACTCGGGAGGACCCTGAATTAGGGTTTGAGTTTCCTGGAGATTCACCCAACCAAAAGATTTGATTCAAAGCTCTAAGCTTCGATTTTTCTGAGGAGCTTCTAGCCGTGGTCACAGATTTCCAAAATTCCAAGTTTTGCAGAAGCCCTAATTTTCCATCTTTCCAATCAAAGTCCCGAACTGGGGTTTGATCAAGCCCGACCTTCTGCCCAACCAAAAATTCTGATATTGGTCTCTAAATTTTTATTTTGATGAGTATCATCCAGCCATGGTCTCCAATTAGAGAAATTCCAACTTTCTCCAAAGCCCTAAATTCCGGAAGCCATGAATGAAGGTGCTAAAAAATAATTCTGTTTTGAAATAAATATGTACCTGATTGTTTCTGGTGTAACTCCAAACTTTTCGATCCACAGGGTCTAAAATTTGTTTCTAAGATAGTCTGACCTGTTATCTTTCCATCTCGACATGTCTGACCTCAATTGGACTCTCTAAGATAGAGTTATTCCAAGTTTCGCAAGGTGACCTATTTATGGGATAATACAGGAGATCGAACTTGTACGGTGTGCCACGTGTCACTGGTTCAACTTCGGCCTCTGAAAAAATTTCTTGAGATAGTACAGTCTTTGTACTACCTGTCACATTTTATGAAATTTCCTTTGGACCTTCCTAGCCCAAGTTATGACCTTTTCCCCAAGGTCACCTGAATTTGACTCAGATCTGGAAGAGGCAGAAACCCTATATTGTACAAATCATAAATCACAAAGTACAACGAATTAGAGGTTTTCCTTTGGACTCAAGGTACATGGGGATCTAATATTCGACCTGTAAACGTTTCTGATCTGAAAACTTTTCCAAAATGGATTTATAGCAAAAGTGCTACGATGACTGGTTTTTTCTATATCAAGCCCTAGCATCATAACTGCAACAAGTGTCATACATGCCATATCATGCCTTCTTTTAGGATAGCTCTGATACCATGTTAATTTTTCAGAATTTACTTCAATCTGATCTAGGATCTTAACTGAGAGAACAACATGTACAACATATCTACAGCATATCAAACATGGACACATTAATGCAAGCACAAAAGAGACACATATTTTACTTGGGGAAAACCATAAAGGTGAAAAACCCCAATAACTTCCTCAGAGATAGATAGAGCATTTATACAACCAGAATACAAGAGATAGTCTTCTCCTAGCAGGAGATCCTCCTCCTCCACAAGTGCACCACTCTCCCAATTGTGAGTGAGAGAATATAATGTGTAAAATGAAAGAGACACACTCTCTCTTTATACACTAACTTGACTTGACCTTTACTCAACTAGGTCGGCCTCAACTTAACCACTTAACATAATGCTGACTGGGCCGACCCCCACTAGGGTGGTCTAATAACCCTTTGACCCACATGGCCGACCCCTAATAGGGTGGTCTAATAACCCTTTGACCCACATGACTTATACAGGGCCGACCCCAACAAGGTGGTCTAATAACCCATCAAGTATAAGTTACGACACTTACAATATAAATGATGACACTTCCGTATAGAGGAATAATAACATCTCTATAGGAATACAATATACATATATGTGAAATACATTCTGAAGTTACATATACATCAACAGTACAGTGCCATAGGCCACTTACCCATTACATGCATATTAGTAGTATGCTGTTCATTAATGCAATTATTCTAATATGCCAAAATACACAGCCTAATTTTAGGAACATCAATATATACATCATTGAACAGTATTTATTTAAACAATCAAATATGCAAGAAATGATAATTCAAATACTTATCTTTGTTTGTTTGTTGGGTTGACTCCCTCTCAATCTTTGCTTCCTTTCTTCAACTCCTATCTGATGTGGATTGGGATAAGTGGTTGACTCCCTCTGAATGTACGCATCCTTGTAGAGACTACTGGAGTGTGCTCCTTCTTTATCTTTGCTTCCTGGATTACATGTCCTTGAACTTATATCCATCCTCGATCACTATGCATTCTTACAAGTATCATTATTGTGATATCCTCGAGATCTCATACATAATCATACATTTATTAGTATAATCTCAATACTATCATAAACACAATAATCTTAAACATGTATAGTAATGATAATTTTAAACACAGATAATAAACATTAGTATTCAAGGTTTATATAGGACTCTTCTAGATAGTCATATCATCAATTTAAAGTAACAAACATAATATGCTTAAACCCATGATTACTCAAACCTATAACTTCATGAATAATCATAATCAATCATGCCAAGTATACTTATATAAGATATCCTAACACAAGGTAGGATTTTAACTTGATATAGGAAAACATATCTAGATTAGCATGTTAGCTAGCTATGTCTAACATACCCACATGATGTCTTCTTGTTCTTCAATGACTTGTGCTAGTAACCTGCATATCTCATAAGTTAACCATTATAGAACCAAGTTATACATACCTCGTAAGTAGATATTCTGTGTGATCCATGATAATGGATGAATCTTTGTCTTCATGTCTCCATGGTCATATGATCTGTCTTTCTTGATGTACCTTTCATGTTAGTGGACAACATCAACCTCATACAACACCACAATGCATTAGTACAATCATAAGTGTCAAAACCCTAATCAATGAATATCTTCTATCATGCATTCATAATTTTATTAAGGTGATACGACAAGTCTAAAGTTAATCAAGATTGTACTAACCTTAATGAAGACAAACATACCGTAAACTTAATCATGAGCAGATCTCGAAACATACCTGGATAAGTCATACCTGTCGAGATTGCTTGTAATCTTCTTATGTAAGGTCTTAGCCTCATCTCCCTTTGAAACAGGAACTTCTTCACTTATGCAGGTGACCAAACCATTCTCTTCTAGGATTAACCCAATCCACTTGATTTGCAGAAACTAGATCTGGAGCTGGATTAGGGTTTGTAAAGGAAACCCTAAAAAATTCAAACTTTCGAAAGGATAGAAAGATGCACCTTGATGAGCTGATCAAGCTGGTATACTCAGAATTTGAAAACTGCAAAGTTTCACCCCTCAAAGTTGCCTTTGAAACTTCTGTATCTTCTGGACAGGATCCCGAATTAGGGTTTGATGAAGCCCACCCTTCTTCCCAACCAAAAGGTTCGATCCAAAGCTCTAAACTTTGATTTTTCTAAGGAGCTTCCATCCGTGGTCACAAACTTCAAAAATTCCAACTTTTGCAGAAGCCCTAATTTTCCACTTTTCCGATCAAAGTCCCGAACTAGGGTTTGATCAAGCCCAGCCTTCTGCCCAACCAAAAAATTTGACATTGGTCTCTAAATTTTGATTTTGATGAGTAGCATTTAGCCATGGTATTCAATTATAAAAATTCCAACTTTATTTGAAATTCTAATTCCCGGAGCCATGAATGAAGATGCTCAAAATCCAATTCTGTTTTGACAGAAATATGCACCTAATTGTTTCTGGTGTAACTCTGAAATTACAAATCCACAGGGTTTGAAACTTCTTCCGATGGTAGCCCGACCTGTCATCTTTCCAACCCCATAGGTCTGACCTCAATTGGATTCTCTACGAGAGATTTATACCAAGTGTCACAACGTGACCTGTTTATGGAATAAAACAGGAGAGCAAAATTGTACGGCATTCCAGGTGTCCCTAGTTCACTTTCGGCCTCTGAACCTTCAACCTGTGAAAGTACAGTCCGTTCCCTACCTGACACTTTTTACAAAATTTCATTTCAAGCTTCCTATCCCAATTTATTACCTTTTTTCCTAGGTCACCTGTTTATGACTAAGATCTGGAAGAGGCAAAAACCCTAGATTGTACAGATCATAAAACACAAAGTACAACGAGTTATAAGTTGTGCTTCGGAAAAAAGGTACATGGGGATATTATCTTTGACCTGTAAGAGTTTCAGATCCGGAATCCTCTCCAAAATGGATTTATAGTGAAAGTGCTATGATGACTGGTTTTTGCTATATCAAGCCCTATCATCGCAAGTGTAACAAGTGTCATACATGCCATACCATGCCTTCTTTCAGGCTAGCTCTGATACCATGTTACTTTTTCAAAATTTACTTCAATATGATATAGGATCTTAACTGAGAGAATAACATGTACATCATATCTATAGCATATCAATCATGGACACAATAATGCAAGCACACAAGAGACATAGAGTTTCACCGAGGAAAACCAAGAAGGTGAAAAACCCCGCAACTTCCTCAGAGATAGAAAGAGCAATGATACAACGAAAGTACAAGAGATAGTCTTATCCTAGCAAATGATCCTCCTCCTCACAAGTGCGCCACTTTCTGAGAGAGATAGAAGTGAGTAATGAGTGATCAAATAGAGATCTCCCGATCTATATTTATACTTGTCCTGTCCTGCCCAATAAACCAGTGGGGCCGACTTGTCTAGCTTATCCTAATAACCCATGGTTACATTAATCCGGACCGACCCCACACTTGGTGGTCTAATAACCCATTTACCCACATGAATCATACAGGGCCGACCCCATCAAGGTGGTCTAATAACGCATCAAGTATAAGTTACGACACTTACAATATAAATGACAACACTTCCGTATAGAGGAATAATAACATCTCTATAGGAATACAAACACTTCCGTATAGAGGAATAATAACATATCTATAGGAATACAATATACATGGGTAAAATACATTCCGAATTTACATATACATCAACATGAAGATGAAGATGTTGATGCTAATGATGACGAATATGATCATCATCATCATCATCCTCATCCTCATCATCATCATCATAATCATCTTCGTCTTCATCAGCATCATCATCATCATCCTCATCCTCGTCATCATCCTCGTCATCATCATCATTATCAATGAAGATGATGAATATGATGAAGAAGTAGATTGTATTCTTCATCATCCATCATCCTCATCCTCAGCATCCTCAGCATCCTCATCATAATTATCATCTCCATCATCATCATCATCGTTATCACCCACTTCCTCATCATTATCCCCATCCTCATGAACATCATCATCATCATCTTGGCCATCATATTCATCATCATCATCTTGGCCATCATATTCATCATCAACATCATCATCATCGTCATCATCATCATCAACATCATCATCATCATCTTCATCATCATCATCATCTTCTTCATAATCATCATCATCTTCTTCATCATCATCATTGATAATGATGATGATGACAAAGATGATGATGATGATGATGATGATGATGATGATGATGATGAAGATGACGGATGATGATGAACATGAGTATGAAGATGAAGATGATGATGTTGATGATGACGAATATGATCATCATCCTCTTCCTCCTCCTCATCATCATCATAGTCATCTTCATCATCATCAACATCATCATCATCATCCTCATCATCATCATCATCCTCATCATCATCATCATCTCCATCATCATCATCATCGTTATCACCCACTTCCTCATCCTCATCCTCATCCTCCTCCTCCTCCTACTCATCATCTCGGTCATCATATTTATCATCATCTTCATCATAGACATCATCATCATCGGCATCATCATCATCCATCATCTTCATCATCATCTTCATCATCATCGTCATTGATAATGATGATGATGACAAAGATGATGATGATGATGATGATGAGCATGATGGATTATGATGATGATGAGTACGAAGATGAAGATGATGATGCTGATGATGACGAATATGATCCTCCTCCTCCTCCTCCTCCGCCTCCTCCTCCTCATCATCATAATCATCTTCATCATCATCAACGTCATCATCATCATCCTCATCATCGTCATCATCCTTGTCATCATCATCATATCCATCATCATCATCATCATCATTATCACCCACTTCCTCATCATCATCCTCATCCTCATCCTCATCGCCATCCTCATCCCCATCATCATCATCATCATCTTTGTCATCATCTTCATCATCATCTTCAACATCAACATCATCATCATCGTCATCATCATCTTCTTCATCATCATCATCTTCGTCATCATCATCTTCATCATCATCATCATCATCTTCTTCATCATGATCATCATCATCATTGATAATGATGATGATGACGAAGATGATGATGATGATGATGATGAAGATCATGGATGATGATGAAGATGAGTACGAAGATGAATATGATGATGTTTATGATGACGAATATGATTATCCTCCTCCTCCTCCGCCTCCTCATCATCATCATCATAATCATAATCATCTTCATCATCAGCAGCATCATCATCATAATCCTCATAATCCTCATCATCATCATCCCCATCATCGTCATCATCCTCGGCATCATCATCATCTCCATCATCATCATCATCGTTATCACCCACTTCCTCATCATCATCCTCATCCTCATCCTCATCATCATCCTCATCATCATCATCTTGGTCATCATCTTCATCATCATCTTGGTCATCATCTTCATCATCAACATCATCATCATCATCATCATCATCATCATCATCATCATCATCGTCGTCATCATCATCATCTTCGTCATCATCATCTTCTTCATCATCATCATTGATAATGATAATGATGACGAAGATGATGATGATGACAATGATGATGATGAT